>JAPKLW010000204.1:253868-358018 GCA_026898455.1 Plectranthus barbatus
TTTTTACAATTTGTCCTATGAGAGAATTCGGGAACAATTCCCAACAAGAGCCCAAGTTACAACAAGATTATGAAAAAGAGATTTACCTCACATAGTGCCTTGTAAGAAATTATGAACTCGGGTGAGAGAACTTCTTCAAACCAGCATCAATGCTCCCTTCTCCTACTGCCTCTTCACACACGCCCAAACTATCCATGTTTCTCGGCATCCCCCCAAACTTGAGACATACAACTCCCAACTTCAGCATGAAATGCATCAACTCGTGTATCATCAGCCAATCCATCAAGTAAGCCAAATAAATCATACGTACTAGAATTTAATGAACGGACAGCAAAAGTCTAAAAGCTAATTAGCATGGAACAAGGAAATAAGAGAAATAAAGGAACAGGATCCACAAAATTACTCTAGGCAGAATTAAAGAAAGCAATTAACATATGTATTGAAGAAACCATGGTCTGTCGAAATAGACCATGGGTACCTCATGCTCAAGCATCCTGCAGGGCTTTGGCATCCTTCTCCCTGTTGAGAGTGATGGATTTATATACTGAAAGCATTATGATTAGTATATTATGTACAAGGTCGATCGGTTAATATACTGGGAATCATAAATGTTGTATGTTCATCTCTTGTCTGAATTAACAAACATATGTCGCAAACACAATTATCCACTTATCTCGTCGATAGGGAGATCATACGGTGTGTAGTAGATCACGGAAGATCGTATGGATCATTTGACCTAGCGCGATATAAATGGTTATCACAGCTGAGACAGTTCCAGGATAAACTGTCGGTGTAGGCTGCAGCATACGCGGTAATAAGCATCTTATCTTGGATGGCTTGGTATGCTGGTGTGGGGCACACATTGATAAGGACCTAAGTTGAGATCGATTCTTTTATCTGACATTAAAAGAATCTATACCTCTATGGCTTGATGAGATCCTCAACCTAAATGAAGAAACAGAAGTATATGCAGATTGTGTATCACTTTGAGTTGCAGTGAAAGGCTCGAGTTGAGCTGGTATATCTATATCTTGGGTGATAGCATTCTGTGTATGACTGTCTGGTACTGGAACTAGGTAACCACGTCCAGTATAGGATGGTGACATTCCCTGAGCAGCTCAAAAAGTTCGTTATGCTAAAGTCCTGCAGGCTGATTAAGTTCAAGCATAAGTGAAAAGGTTTGAGTGGATTGACTCAGGAATATAAGATGTTAATTAATTAAATAGCTTGTCAGAGCTTAAATTAATAAACGAATGTCTATAACCTTAAATGTTGGGATAAACCGAGCCCATGCAACCCGTACCTCAAAACGTGGTAGCAAATAGGTAGGACAGTATTGATTCTCTGGTGGAATGAATCAATATTAATTAATTAATTATATTTTGGGTTGAATATGGGAATTAATTAATTGATAGGCCTTATTTGCTATTTGCATTCTGGTCCCTGGTCTGGCCCATGAAAACTCATGCCCAATAGAAGTCCAGTATTTTCCTATAAATAGGCCTTAGTTTCTAATATCACAACACACCACAAGATCATATGTTGCACACAGCAAACCAAATTTTGGGAGCTGTGGTGATTGACTAGATCTTAGAAACGAGGAGGGAATTCTTCTTCTCAACCGGGCAAGGAATCCGAAGGGAATCTTCACCAGATATTCAGATTGAGTTGGGATACAGATC
Source organism: Plectranthus barbatus (assembly GCA_026898455.1). NCBI lineage: Eukaryota > Viridiplantae > Streptophyta > Magnoliopsida > Lamiales > Lamiaceae > Plectranthus > Plectranthus barbatus. Next base: position 255,551 of record JAPKLW010000204.1, read on the forward strand.
AGAAGATCAGATCAGGAGGATCGTCTTCTTTATTCTCTCTCCTTCTTGTTTTCAAAAATTATTCATTAATTTTCTCAGTTTTAATTCCCTTTATTTGTTAGAAATTAATCTTTGTGCACGGGAATAGAGATCAAGATCAAATCTCTACGCACTCGTTCTTCAGGTTTCTACAATTCAGGTATTCTGCATAAACCCCCTTATGCATAATCGATAGGAGCATGCTAGAAATAATCATAGGCATAGCAATTTATTTTTTATATTTCAATTAACGATCTTGGGAAACGGACTTCGTGATTCAGTTCATGAATCCCTTCAGAGAGTGTCACCAAAATACTCCTTGACCCGCTGCCCATTTACTTTGAATATTCGTCCAATTTTCTCCTCCTTGAGATCAAGAGCTCCAAATGGGTACACCTTGGCAATTGTGAAGGGGCCAGACCAACGGGATTTGAGCTTTCCTGGGAAGAGCTTCAATCATGAATTAAATGGGAGAACTTGTTGTCGTTCTTGCAGTGATCGAGGCACAATTCTCTTGTCATGCCAGCGCTTTGTCTTCTCCTTGTATATTTTCGCATTCTCATAGGAGAACAGCCGGAGCTCATCAAGCTCATTTAGCTGCAGAAACTGTGCTTGCCCAGCTCCGTGCAAATTCATATTCAGCTTCTTCAATGCCCAAAAGGCTTTGTGTTCAAGCTCCAATGGTAAGTGACAAGATTTCCCAAAAACCAGTCGATATGGTGACATCCTCAATGGTGTTTTGAGAGCAGTTCTATAGGCCCATAAGGTATCATCCAGGTGTTGAGACCAATCATTCCTGTTGGTGTTAACCACTTTTTCCAAGATGCCTTTGATTTCCTGGTTTGACAGTTCAGCAAGGTCATTTGTCTGCGGATGGTATGTTGTAGCAACCTTATGCCTGATACTATACTTAGCCAAAACTCCAGCCAAGCCTTTATTGATAAAATGAGAACCTTCATCACTAATTAAAGCTCGAGGAGTTCCGAACCGAGTAAAGATATGCTTGTGTAAGAAACGAATGACTGCCTTAGCATCATTGGTTGGACAAGTCACAACTTCAACCCACTTGGAGACATAATCCACGACCACCAAAATGTAGAGGTTACCAAAAGAGGGAGGAAAGGACCCCATGAAGTCGATGCCCCAAACATCGAACAATTCCACCTCTAAAATATAGTTCAAGGGCATCTCCTGTCTGGCACTCAGATTCCCAACTCGCTGGCTCCTATCACATGCTTTAACAAACTCATGAGAATCCTTGAAAAGAGAGGGCTAGAAATAACCTGATTGCAAAACCTTCGCTGCTCCCCAAAGTGCCCTAATAAGTTGCAGCATGGCAGCCTACCAGAATTGCATGCTTTTCATATTCATGTACACATCTTTGCATCACTCCATCGGGGCCAAGCTTGTACAGAAATGGCTCATCCCATAAATAGAATTTGACATCATGAAAAAACCTTTTTAATTGCTGCCCCTTCATCTCGGGAGGTTAGATTCCACAGGCAAAAAAGTTGGCAATGTCGGCATACCACGGTGTTGGAGCTTCAGTGATGCTCATCAACATTTCATCTGGAAACCATTCATTTATTGGTGGGTTGCACTTGCTGCTTGAGGCTTCTTCCAGTCTGGACAAGTGGTCAGCGACTTGATTCTCGGTCCCTTTCCTGTCCTTTATTTCGAGATCGAATTCTTGGAGCATCAACACCCACCGAATTAATCTTGGTTTTGCATCCTTCTTTTCCAGCAAATACCGAATGGCTGAATGATCGGTATACACAACCACCTTTGCTCCCACCAAGTATGATCTAAACTTGTCAAAAGCGAAGACCACAGCTAGAAGTTCCTTCTCGGTTGTAGTATAGTTGAGTTGCGTGCTTTCCAACACCTTGCTGGCATAATAGATGGAGTGAAAATTTTAGTTTTTCCTCTACCCAAGCACAACACCAACAACATGATTACTTGCATCGCACATCACTTCTTACGGCAGCCTCTAATATGGAGCTTGAATAATAGATGCGGTTACCAGTGCCTTCTTTAGATGCTCAAATGTAGTCACACACTCTGCTGAAAATTCAAACTTTTGGTGATGCTCCAGCAAGGTGCAGAGTGGTTTAGCAATCTTGGAGAAGTCTTTAATAAAATGACGGTAGAAACCGGCGTGGCCCAAGAAACTCCGAACTACTTTGGCTGAGATTGGTGGTGGCATTTTCTCGATAACAGCTACCTTCACAGCATCCACCTCAATTCTCTTTGTTGAAAATTTGTGCCCAAGAACAATCCCTTCTTGCACCATTAGGTGACACTTCTCCCAGTTCAAGACCAAGTTGGTCTCTTCACACCTCTTCAATACTTGTTTCAGATTTTCGAGGCAGTCCTCGAAACATTCCCCTAACACCAAGAAGTTATCCATAAAAATTTCCAATGAATTTTCTACCATTTCAGTGAAAATTGCCATCATGCACCGCTAGAAGGTTGTTGGAGCATTGCACAGGCCAAAGGGCAGGCGCCGGAAAGCAAATGTGCCATATGAGCTTGTAAACGTAGTCTTCTCTTGATCTTTTGGGGCAATGCTGATCTGATGATAGCCCGAATAGCCATCTAAGAAACAGTAGTAGGCATTCCCAGGTAGCCTATCCAGCATTTGATCCAAAAATGGCAAGGGGAAATGGTCCTTCCTTGTGGCCTTGTTGAGCTTCCGGTAATGAATATAAATACGCCAACCCATGACTGTGCGAGTGGGTATTAGCTCGTTCTTTTCATTTGCTACTACAACCATTCCACCCTTCTTCGGCACACATTGCACCAGGTTGACCCATTTGCTATCAGAAATGGGATAAATAATCCCAACATCAAGTCATTTGATGACTTCCTTCTTCACTACTTCCTTCATGATTGGGATTAATCTCCTTTGATGCTCCACAGACCCAGAATAACCTTCTTCAATAAGAATTTTGTCAGTGCAAAGAGTAGGGTTGATCCCCTGTATATCAGCTATTGTCCACCCGAAAGCTCTCTTGTAATTTTTCAGCATAGCAAGCAATTTCTCTTCATGTTCAGCACTCCAACTCGCATAAATAATAACCGACAATGTTTCCAGCTCTCCCAAATAAGCATACTTCAAGTGAGCGGGCAACGACTTCAACTCCAACTTTGGTGCATTTACAATTGATGATTCAAGATCCTTAAATTCCTGTCCTCCAGTTTTCAGTGACTTGAAAGCTACTTTATTGCGTATTTCTGGTTGCTCCAGATTTAGTGCTATAGCACAGTCTTCCTCTTACTCTTCTGGCCAACATTCCTCCAATCTTGTATCGGCTATCAGCGAATCCACAACATCAATTAGTGAATATCCTTATTCACCATCCGGGAGCTTCATAGCTTGGAAAACATTGAAAGTAACTTGTTCCCCATTGACTCTCCTAGTCAGCTGACCATTAGGCACATCAATTAATGCCCCCTAGCAAGAAACGAGCGCCACAAGATAATAGGGACTTCTTCATCGGCCTCATAATCTAGAATGAAGAAATCATCCGGGAAAATGAACTTGCTCACCTTGACTAAAACATCCTCGATTTTGCCTTCCGGGTGTACTGTGGAACAGTCAGCATGCTGCAATGTGACAGTGGTGGGTCGAGCGCCTCTAATTCCAAGCCGTCTAAAAATTGATTGGGGCATTAGATTAATGTTCGCCCCGAAATCGCAGAGTGCGCGCCCAACATTTTGTCCTCTAATTGTACACGGGCACAGTGAAGCTTCCCGGATCTCTGAGCTTTTTAGATATTTTACTGCTCACCACCATGTTGTAGTCTCCGGTCAATGCCACAGTTTCGAACTCCACCAAACTTTTCTTCCTTTATAAAATATCTTTTAAGAATTTGGCATAATTGGGCATCTGCTCCAATGCTTCCACCAGCGGGATATTAATATGCAGCTGCTTCAATACATCCAAAAACTTTTTATACTGGACCTCTTCTTTTCGTTTCTTCAACCTTTGAGGATAAGGTGGTGGTATTTGATGTTTCCGAGTAGTATTCTGCTGCTTTGGTGCTACAGCATCTGTAATAGCATGCAGTGTTTCTGTTGCCTTCTCAACTTCAGATTCCACCTTATTTTCTTCATCTTGGGTTGAAGTGGGTTCATTGGATCTGTCCTCTATTGCAGGTGCTGCCCCTTCAATCGTATTCCCGCTCTTTAATACCATAGCCTTGCATTGCTCCTTCCTTTCTCTTCATGGATTTACAGTATCACTTGGCAAAGATCCTTGAGGCCTGGTTTTTATTTCTGCGGCTAACTGCCCAATTTAGACCTCCAAATTCCTTAAAGATGCAGCTTGACTCTGGATGTGAGCATCTTGATTTTGCACCTTCCCATCTGTGCGTGATATAAATTCCTTCAACAAGGTTTCAAGTGGCTGCCTTGTTGCTGCTGATTTTGTCTTTGTTGTGGCAGCTGTTGCATTTGCTGTTGCATTGGCTGCTGGAAAGGTTTATGCTCCAGCTGGAGTCTCTGGTAATCGGGTGAAGCCACTTCGCTTTGCTGCTGATGGCTTGAACCTCCTCCAGCTTCTTGCTGTTGTGTGGACCAGGAAAAGTTCGGGTGATTCCTCCACCCGGAATTATAAGTATTTGAGTATGGGTTGTTCCTATTTCCCCCATGTTGCCCAATGTAGTTAACCGACACAGGGTTAAATCTACAATCATCGAATTGGTGAGTTCCCCCACAATAAACGCAAGATACTTCCGCCACAATCAGATTAACAGCTGGTTGATGCTACAACAGCACCTGGGGTTGCTGAACCATAGCTTGCTAATTCACTGCTCCTGCAACAATATTTTTCTCAATTGATTTCAGCAAAGTCCCCAACACATCACTTATCCCAGCAACCTTATGGGGCATTTGGTGTATTGTTGACCATCGACCACTGTTTTTAGTGATTCTATCGAGTATCTCGCAAGCCTCGGTGTATGTCTTGGACAGAATACCTCCATTTGCAAATCCATCCAACCAAGTCCGGGAATCTGGGTACAACCCATTATAGAATGTTTCAAGCAAGATGCAGTGTGGAATACCGTGCTGGGGGCATTTTCGTAGCAGCTCCCTATAGCGTTCCCAAGTTTCACTCACTGATTCGTCTCCTTGTTTGAATGAAATAATTTCCAATATGTACTGTGTGTTCTTGGTAGGAGGATAATACTTGGTCAAGAAAACATTGAGCAGCTCATCACATATCCGAATTGACTCCGATGGCAGGGAGTTCAACCGTGCTTTCGTATGATCCCGTAGAGAGAATGGGAATAGCTTCAACCGCAGAGCATCATCAGTGACACCATCAGTTTAAAGCAATCACAGACTTCTAGTAACGATTGAAGATGCAAATGTAGGTCTTCGGTAGATCTCCCCCCAAACTGGCCAATGGATTGCAACATTTGGAACATCACCGGCTTGAGTTCAAATTGTCGTGCTCCAATTTCAGGTTTCACAATTACAGGCCGCATGTTAAGGATCACATCATTAGCATAATCAACCACTATTCGGTCCTTGTAGTTGGCCTGCAACACAATATCACGAGGTATATCTTCATTTTCGAGAGCAGCCATAGCTCTTCTTCGCACTCGTTGCCTTCTCCGGTTTCTCCGAAAGTTCCTTTCAATTTCAGAGTCGTATGGGTATAATTCTGGGGAAGATTCGTGATTCATACACCATCAACACCTATACAAATCAACAACACAAAATTATTTTTTCTCTTTTTTTATATATAAAATGCAGTGAAATAAAATCAACAAATCAAGCGAATTGAATAGCAACAACTTAATTGCCTTCCCCGGAAACGGCGCCAAAGACTTGTTGTGTGTGAAACACACTAGTGCAAGTGCACACTATCACAAGTAATATAAAACAGAGTATCCTCCGAGTATCGATCCACAGGGAAGGGGTAAAATTGCACAAACACTAAACTTGATTTAATTGATGAAGAAAATTAGGTTGGTTTGTTTAATTACTCTAGGCATGATTTTTAATAAAAAAATTAACAAGGATCATATGAACAGGGGATGGAGTAGAAACAGGGGAATAACGATAGAATCCGATTTGACAACTACTTAATCAATTAGTACAAAGACTTAGGCTATGAAATCAACTTGCTTCATAATGATATGCTATAGCATCGCAACAGCACAGACTAAATTGCAGCCAAATTTACGTTGTCAGCTAGATTTCCCAAAATAGGTGAGATAACCTTCCCTAATCTAATTTAACATATTCTTATGTCCAAATTCAAATTAGATCCAGCTCCATTGACAACTCACTTAGGCATTTTAGCAAACATAAACCTACATATTCCTATACACGTATTGTGTAATATTTGAGGCTTTCACTCTTAGTTTTAATTTTCCCAAATATCAACTAAGCTTAAATCAACAACTTCAAGTTCCCACAAGAGTTGCGATTTTATAAACTAAACCTCCAAATATTCAAACTCTGCACCATCAACGAAGCTTCACATAAAAATTAAGCATAAGCAAGCATCATCCATAGCCCAAGCCAAATGGGTTTAGCTCATATTTACAAAAGAAGGAGCTAAAAACATTCTTGAATTTCTTAAATTCATAACTAAGATCCTGGAAAATTAAGATAAAAGGATAGGCAAGAGCTCCCTTTCGATCTGCCCTACGAGGAACGATTCCTCAGTTCCAAGCTAGCTTCACGGTGGTTTTAGCTAAGATAACTCGCTGCTCTTCCTTTTCGATCTTCCTTCAGGCTGAATTCCTCCTTCTCTCGTCGATTCTCTCTCTTCGCAACCAAAATTAAGCTCCCGTAATGTGAGTGATGAAAAATGCAAGATGAGGCTCCTCCTTCTCTCTTCCACAAGGGGTATTTATACCTCCCCCCAATTTCTAGGTTTCCTCTTTTAGCTAAATTCCCAAGCTGTCCTTGGAGAAAGTGGGTGAAATTCAAATTTTTCGCACTTCCCATCTCAGCTAAATGAATTTTTCCACGTCATCCCGCTTCTTTGACCTGAGTTGACTAGGAACTTGCACAGCTCGCAATGCTATAGCATCATTCTCTTTGCTCAACACAAGCTTCAAAATAGGGGAAATTCCTGCACGGCATTTTCACACTCTAAATCCTCCAAAACACCGTTATTTAGTCTAAAATATGAAATAAACATAAAAAATACTCTAACACCTAAATGCTAAACTAAAACAACATTTATTTGACTAAACATAAACTAAATGCTCTCCAAAATGAACTAAAATCAAGAGAATATAACTCTTTTACAAGAGTTATCATATGTCTATATTCAGTCTTGGAGTTACATATCACCATGTTCCTGAAGATGAACAATAATAAATGATAGCAAGCTCAAAAATTTCGATTGTGGATGGCAGTACTTTTCAGTACAAGGACAAGAAAACCCTAATCGACGTGAAGGCATCAAATAGAATACAAAACTGAAGGGATATTTACTTGAAAATTGAATGTGGATTGGTTTGCCAAGGACCGATTATTGGATGTCTTAAAAATTAATATGTAAAAAATTAAAACCTAGCATGCTCCTATTGAATGCAAAAGAAGATTTGAGGAATACCTAGATGGAATTAACTTAGAATTGTTGCGCAGGGGTTTTATCTTGAATATCTTCTTGCGCAAAAATATTTAATTCTAAAATAATCAGAATTATCTCTGATTTTTATTGAATAAAAATCAAAAAAGAAGAGGAGAGAGAAGAATAATGATCCTCCAAATCTGATCTTCTGATATGTATCCCTCGCTCCGATTAGGATATATGGTGAAGATTCTCTTCGGATATTGTGCCTATCGAGAAATAGAATTTTCTTCCCTCGATTTAGATCTAGTCGCTTATAACAGCTCCCAACTCTCTAGTTTGTTGCAGAGCAACTTATGATCTTATGGTGTACTGTGATCTTAAAACCAGAGGCGTATTTATAAGAGAATTCCGATCCTTAATGGGCTTGAGCATTTCATAAGCCAGACCAGGGACAAGTATAGAAATAACAAAGAGGGCCTATCAATCAATTAATTCTTATATTCAACCTAGAATATAATTAATTAATTAATATTAGTTTATGCCACCAAAGAAGCAATATTATCCTACCTTTTTGTTACCACGTTACGAGGAACGGGTTTCATGGACTCGGCATATCCCCATATTTAAGGTTACAGACATTCATTACTTAATTAGGCTCTAACAAGTCTACAAATTAATTAACATTGTGTATTCCAAATTTATACCACTCAATCCTTTTCACTTATGCTTGAAAGTAATCAGCCACCAGGACTTTAGCATAGTGAGTCTTTTGAGCTTCTTAGGGAATCTCACCATCCTATATTGGACATAGTTACTACAGAACTAGAAGTCATACATTAGCTGCTATCACCCAAGATGCAGACATTTAAGAATATTTATGACTCTCCATCATAGCATCTCAAAGTGATACACAAATTTGTGTATACCTCTTGAACTTTCATTAGTCTTCAAATATCATCATGCCATCGAGATCAAGATTCTTTTAATGTCAGATACAAGAATTTATCTCAGTTAGGCCCTATCAATATGTACCAAATGTACCAACAAATCTAGTGACCAAGATAAGCCACTAATTACTGACTGCGCTGCAGCTTAAACCAACAATCTATCCTGGCACTGTCTCAACTGTGATATCCATTTATATCTCACTAGTTCAAGCGATCCATACTATCTTCTGTGATTTACAACACACCGTATGATCTCCCTATCGATGAGATCATAGAATAGAGTCGCTCCCGACACATGTTTGTTAATTCAGATAGGAGATGATAATACAACAATAATGATTTCCAGTATATTAACCAAAAACCTTTTTCATTGCCAATCATAATGCTTTTAGTATATAAATTTATCAAAAACCTTCTCAATATGGGAACTGCGGAAAGTTATGGAACACCATTGAAACGTGCTATGAGATCGTCGGATATCCTAAAACAAGGAAATGTGGTAAATCTAAGAAAAGAGATGGCATAAAGGTGTTGGGTTTTGTATACAGAAAGCATTTATTACAATGAGTATACATTCAAATGTATTTCCTATCTGTTAACAAACTTACATGCGAGTAACAACGATACCCTCTTATCTCACCGATAGGGACGATCATACCGCGTGTTGTAGATCGCAGAAGACAGTATGATCACTTGACCTAGTGAGATATAAATATCATCACAGCCAAGACAGCGTACGAGGATAAGTCTGTCGGTATAGACTGCAGCATAGTCAAAAAAAAGTAATTTGTCTTAATTACTTGATATGCCGGTGCGTGTGGTGGCATATTGATTGGACCCAGTGAGATGTATTCTACTGTCTGACATCAGAGAATACAAGATCTCGATCTTGATTGAGTCCAAACCCTTACAAAGGTTCAGGGGCTTGCACGGGTTGACTGTTGCTTTGACTTGCCATGGTGGAGAGCCTGAGTAACGTGCTCGAATACCCGCATCTTGGGTAATAATAGTTCGTGTATTGTAGCCTGAGACTGGAGCTAGGTAACCATATCCGAGTAATAGGATGGGGAAATTCCCTGAGGAGCTCAATAACATTCATCGTGCTAAAGTCCTACAAGTTTATTATGTTCTAGCACAAGTGATAAGGTTTGAGTGGTACTGCTCAGGAAAATAAGATATTAATTAATTGTGGATATAGCTTGTCAGAAGCTCCGATTAATTAATGAATGTCCGGTAACCTTAAATATGGGTATTCTCAAGTAAATTCAGTTCGTTCTCATAACGTGGTAATAAAGGGGTAGGTCAGTATTAATTCTGTGGTGAAAAAGTATTAATATTAATTAATTAATTGTGTCCTGGGTTGTGCACATGGGAATTAATTAATTGATAGACCCACTTTATTATTTGCATTAGGTCCCAGGTCTGGCCCAATTAAATATGTTGAATTGAGCCCAGTAGCCCATTGGGGTTTGCAACCCTAGGTCTATAAATAGACGGCTCTCTCTGAAACCCTAGCCACCTTAGAACATTTAAATTAGTTTGAAACCCTAGGGAGAGAGAGAAGGGGCAGCGGCTCTGTGTGTGTTTGGGAGACGAAGTTTCGACTCTGGCCCACACAATCACAGTCATGTGGAATCCTCACTAGTAGCAGGATTGAACAACATTGGGATACAGATCTGAAGGCCTAATCTGGAGAACAGATTATTTTTTCTTTTCTATTCTATTTTAATTAAAGCTTGAAATTAGTTCTTTGCTAATTTCTCATTCCGTAGATTTAATTAAATCGTGTGGTTGAATCAAGGGATTTGAATTCAAACGCGAAAGATTGGATCTGAGACTACGGAGTTAAGGTAAACTCATGAAATCCACTGCATTTAATTCATAGGAGCATGCTAGGTATGTCGTATGTTTATTGTTCTCGACATCCATGAAAGGGTCTGGTTCATTTGGATTTGCGATTCGGTTTGCCGGCAAATCCCTACAAAAGATTGTAGAGAAGCAACAAACACCTTACAAAGTTTCTCATGTTGATGCGAATGCTGCTGAAATTAGTGTTATACAAGATTTCACTACTAAAAAATTAGAGCAGTTAAGGGAGTTTCTCAACAACAATTTTGAGACCTCGACCTCAATCACGTTGGTAAACATGGCTGGTAAGATCAATGAGAATATATCTTGGGTGATTGATTCTAGGGCAACTAAACATATTACTAATGAAGGGAGTCTTATTAGACCTACTAACATCATGAGTGCGGGCATGCCAGTTAAAATACCAAACAGGGAAAGGGTTCCCATTGCATTGGGAATATTATGCTTCCTAATGGGTTGAATATGAATCATGTTCAACATGTGCCAAAGTTTCAGTGCAACCTTCTCTCAGTCAGTTGACTGACTAAAGACCTTAATTGTGCACTAATTTTTCTTCCTAATTATTGTGTTATACATGACTTAGTCTTGAAAAACCTTATTAGAGTGGGTAAGCAGCGTGGTGGTTTATATCAACTGGAGCAAACATCAGATTGTTGAGAAGATTTTTCAGTTATCGTAGATCCTGAAGTGTGGTGCATAAGATTAGGGCATGATTCCAAATAAAAATTCAAGGTGCTTGTGAAGTTTCAAATAGTATTTGTGAGTCTTGTATATGAGAAAAACAAACTAGGATGCCTTTTCCTTCTAGTTCTATTCATACTACTACTTGTTTTGAGTTAATACACTGCGATATTTAGAGTGGTTATAAAGTTACTTCATTCACAGGTGCACATTATTTTCTTACTATTGTGGATGACTATAGTAGTCGAGTTTGAGTTTACTTGACGAAGTTTAAATCATAAGTTAGTAAATATCTCAAGTTATTCTGTGATATGGTGAAAACTCAGTTTGGGAAACCTGTTAAGCGAATTAGGGCTGATAATGGGGGGTGAATCCCCGTCGCATAACATGATGAAATACTATTTGGAAGGAGGAATCACACTTGAAACTTCTTGTATTCAAACACCATAACAAAATGGCGTGGTTGAACAAAAACATAGTCGCATCTTGGTAGTGGCGAGAGCTTTGATGTTTCAAGCCAACTTAGCACTTAGATCTTGGGGAGAATGTGTCTTAACTCATGTGTATATCATAACCAGGCTTTCCTCCAAAGCGTTGCAAGGTCGTACCCCTAATGATATTTTGTTGGTAAAGAAACTGAGCTACCATCATTTTAGAGTCCTTGGTTGCTTGATCTATGCAAAGGATAATGCTAAAGAAAATGATAAATTTGCCGAAAGGGGGAGGAAGTGTATCTTTGTAGGATATCCTCACTTTCAGAAAGGATACAAAGTCTATGATCTAAAGGCTAACAAAATATATACTTCCCGCGATGTGTAGTTTTTTGAGGATGTCATTTTGTATGCATTGCTTTTCGCAGATAAGATAATGTCGAGAATTGATGGAGATGACGTGGTGTTTGATTAGGAAGAAAAGGTGAGATTTGAAAGTGTGGAACCACGTGTCGATAGTTATGAAAGTCTGGATGTTGTGGGAGTAAAAAAAGCTTCCATTGATGAACGGAAGATGATTAGAATGTGCAACCACGATATAGTGAAAGGACTAAACGACAACTATCTCACTTGCTGGATTATCAGGTTGACTTGCCTAGCTACATAGATCGTGTGCAACCCACTTCAAACTCATGATCTTCAACGGTACACCTATCTAATTTCGCCTCTTATGATAGATTTTCTCCTACTCACAAGTGTTTTTTAGTTGCTATTGATGCTAATAGTGAGCCATCGACCTTTTCACAAGACGTGAAAGATGCAGGAGTGGAGAGATGCTATGCAAAGAGATATAGAATCCCTATAAGCTAATGGAACCTAGGATTTAGTTGAGCTACTCGTAGGAAAGTCTGTTGTCGATTCAAAATGGGCTTATAAAATCAAATGCAAGCTAACTGGAGAAATAGAGTGGTATCGCCTCATCGTAAGGGGTTTCACACAAATTTCAGGCATTTATTTCCACGAAACATTTTCCCCGATTGCCAAGAAAGTGACGGTCCGGTGTCTACTTGCAGTTGGAGTAAAAGGGGGTGGGTAATACATCAATGATGTCAATTGCACAACGACTTGGTGGAGGATGTTTATATGAAGATTCTGGAGGGTTTTTCCAAGGAGAAAGATACTCGAGTATGCAAGTTGTGAAAATCTTTGTACAGATTGTGACAAGCCTCGAGATATTGTTACTACAAGTTCACTGGTGCTCTTGTCTGGTTGGGTTTAGATGGTCATGTGCGGTAGCTCTAATATATGTCTATGATGTTCTGCTAGCTGGGAATAATGAAATTAAAATATGTCAAGTGAAAGGCTTTCTCTACAAGGAATTTATCATTAAAGACCTTGGAGCTTTGAAATTTTTTCTTGGGATAGAGGTAGCATGGTCGTGCGAAGGAATGGTGCTTATTCAAAGAAAATATGAGATGGAAATACTGAAAGATTGTGGCATGGAGGGATGTCGATCAAGTGTAATACAAATGGAACAAAATGTAAAGCTTAGTTAGGTTAATGATGGACCTTTGTTGATAGTCATCAATATAGACGTCTCATTGGTCGCCTACTGTATTTCACGGTTACAAGGCTAGACATTCAGTATGCCACAAATATACTTAACCAGTTCTTGTCTTCACCACGGTAGTCCCATTATGACGCAACTTTAAGAGTGGTTTGATACATAAAGGGCACAATCGGGCAAGGAATCATGTTGGTCACGCGAGGAGGGATGGTTCTTAAAGCATATCGTGATTTGGGTTTAGGTGGTTGTCCTATGATGCGGCGACTAAGGAGTGGTTGTCTCATAAAGTTGGAGGGGAGCTCCGATATTATGGAGAGCAAAGAAACAAAGTGTGGTCTCGCGATCTTCGGTTGAAGCAGAATATAGAGCAATGGTTGGAATGGTGAGTGAGTTGGTTTCGTTGCATAGGTTTTTAAATGATTTGGAGGCACAACAATTTGAACCTACCCGATTATATTGATAATAAAGTTGCTAGGCATCTTGCTAAGAATATGGTGTTTCACGGGCGAACGAAGCATGTCGAAATGAATTGTTATTTTTTCGAGAATGTGTAGAATCCAAGGAAATTGAGCCGTTTGAGATTTTGACCACGGAGCAGGTAGCTGATATATTCACGAAGGCACTTGGGTCTGAGCAGCTCAAGCATTTGGTTGTCAAATCGGGAGTTCGCAATCTTTACTCTACAACTTTAGGGGGAGTTTTAAGATCAATCATATCTCGCAAAATCTTCATGCATAAACGAAAATATATGGAGAATATTTTTGTCCCCTGGGTTAGGATTTGCCATATATATCTCTTCTCTTTTCTACGGAATATATGTGTATATATTTTGTAACTCTCGGTTGTAACTTTGTATCACAAAATATATGAAAATTCTTGCTCCCCAAATCTTCAATTTTAGCTACCAAACTTATTAATGAGCTTATAAATCAATCATTACAAAGTTTAAATTTAGTTGATTTAATAAAGTACAAACAAACTCCACCAACAATTTAAATTATTTACCTTCAATTAATTTTGTCCAAGACTAGGTCTAAGTGCATTCATCTCCTCCAAATTTAATTTTTTTCCTAATCTCTAATGCTTTTGGCAGTTGTTGTCTCTCACCCAAAACATACTGCTACGGACAAACATTCTTGTTCTTCTTAAAATCATTCTCACAAAAATGGGTTCCATCGAAAAACTTATGGTTAGTGTTCGCTTTAGTAGTTTATACTTTGTTTTTTGATTTTTTATTATTTTGACTCAGACAAGTGACAGATGTAAAATTCTAGAAAATGACGATATTAAATTTTTATATAATTTATTTGGAAATTTGTTTTGATGACTTAAGCTTCGAAGCACTTATTTTTGTATTCTTATTATTAATATATTTCGTGGTAGAGATTATAATGGAATATTATTATAGCATCAAGAATTTAATCCGAATCATTCATTTACACGATCTTGTGATCGTTTATGATCAGACGGCAGTTCCCACCTATGTATCTTGTGACTTTGCCCTTTGTAGTTGTCAATGCCCTTTGTAGTTGTCAATGAATTCAAATAGCTGTCTCATGCTATATATGTTCATATAGGCAAAAACTTGTATTTAATTTATTGATGATTTTTTTTAACGGATCTAAATAAATTAACGATTAATATATAATAAAACAATAATTAATATAAAATCAAGCAACTTCGTAAACATAATCAATCAACTTTATCACGTGAGTATTTTTCTCACCGGATATATATATATATATATATATTGGATTTGTTAGTAAATAATATACAAAAATCCTTTTTATCATTAGAATTTTATGAGATGTGTTTCATATAATTTTTGTAAGAGACTGTCAACGTACAAGACCATCGAATCTCTATATAGGAAACGGTTTTAGCAAGAAAAAGTCCCCTGTGAAACATGAAAAGGTTTAATTGTGTTTATCACTTTGCTAGAAGAATACCAATGAATACATAATCAAGCAATATGGATATTTCAAGCATCATGATAAATATAATCAAGCATTTTTCTTATTTTTTTCGAGAGGAATTTTTTCTCAATAATGTTCACTATATTATATTATTTATATTATTATAATTGTGTCATGTACTTCATTTTAATACATGTAAAGTTCTCGTTTCATTATAATACATTATTAAATTCATTATATTGCATGTATTGTAATGAAATATTACACACAATATAATAAAGTATATTGCATTATATATATAATAAGAGTTGATGCTCCTAAAGATGAGTTATTAAAATAATACACTTCTACACATATATATACACACACACACGAGGTAATTGAACAGCCCAAACATTTACTAAAGCCTTCATCCCTATTATCATCTAGCTAGTTTTCGTAGCGTATTCTCTCTCTCTCTCTCTTCGAAATAGTAACTGATAATCTTTATTTCTTTCTTCAGAAATTAAAAAAATAAATAAAAGAAAAAATCATGAGGAGTTTAATGCTAATAACCCTAAATATTGTAGCCATAATAATCTGGACAGGCCAAGTGGTAGGGCATGAGCCTAGCCCTCTTCAAGATTTCTGCGTGGCTGACTTCAATAGCGCTGGTAATTGCTAGCTACCTTCTTCTACTCTTGTTCATTTAATCAAGCTTTTATTTACTTTCTCCTTGTAATTATATACTTCCTTAATCCTGATTATTTAACTTGGTTTTATCTTGCGCGATATAAAAAATCATTTAAGAATACTAAATATTTGAGGAAATTATTTTTAATAATAATTATCAATAATAGACTTTATTAATTATATTTAATTTACAAAGTTGTTCTAGTAGATTTATAAACATATGTAAAAAAAATACTAAACTAAATTATGAAACCATATAAATAGAATACCCGAAAAGTAACCTAAACCAACTAATTAGAACGGAAGGAGTATCATTATTTTCTTGTCTTGAGATATTTGAGTAGGATTTGTACCAATAGATAATAGTCGATAATTTATTTATTATATTTTTATAATTTGAGATATACGAAATTTATAAAATATGAATTTATTATTATAATAAAGTAGAATTGCACTCATACGATGTGTGAGAACTTTAATTATTAATATTATAATACTCTCTCTGTCCCATTGATGTAGTCCCACTTTCCTTTTTTGTTTGTCCCATAGAATAGTCTCATTTTCCTAAAATGGCAAATTTTTTCACACTCACCAATAAAATATTAATTCCACTACACTCACAACTCTTAATTCCCGTGCCGAAAAGAAATGGGACTACTTCACCGGGATGGAGGGAGTATTAAATTTAATATATTATTTGTATAAAATAATATAGATATATAAAATTCGTAAATTACAAAATTATATAATAACACACATAATTTATATATATAGTATATATATTATATTATATTGACTTATATTTACTTTGATTAATTTATAAATTTTATTTTATAAGCATAAATTATGTTTTAATTTGATACATTATTTTATTTTATTTTAAAATTGGTATACTATTTAAATGAGGAGTATGTATTTTGAAGCGACTTGAAAATATGGTTAATTAATCATTGACAAAACACTTAATTACCTGCGAACTCCTAAATTGAGATTTTTATATATTTTTTGTTGATATGAAGGGTTTCACTGCACAATTTATTATTTTAAATGTTAAATAATTTTCATTATTTTGTATTATGTGAAAAACTTTCATAATGTTATTATTGAAAAAATTTACGTTTTCCACCAATTACTTCAATTTTTCTCCGTTTCTTTAAAATAAACTTTCGTAATCAAAGATTTTTTGTTACATCATTATATTTAACTACATGAATTGATGCATGCTTTATGTATATTAAACGTAGACCTCAAACTACTTGACATGTAATTTGATTTACTACTCTCACATATTTTAAAAATTCATCACTCAGTTTCCCTCGTTAGTTTTGTAATTATTTCAATCAAATTAGGATATCACACTATGGATCACTTGTGCTTCGATAGCAATTTTGATATTTAGCATGCTCTCTCAACCATATTGGTCTTTATACAGTATTTTTAATTTGGTCATCGATAGTACATACCTACTGATTCGTATTAGCATCACATTGTTTTGCATTTGTGACTTTTAAGTCTTCAAATCAAAATAACTTTATCATTTGTGTTTCTCAGTACGAAACCATGTTTCCTTTTTTACTATTACTCCCTCTGTCTCGCCAGATTAGTCCCTTTTTTCATTTTCGTCTGTCCCGCCAAATTAGTCTCCTTTCCTAAAATAGAAAAATATCTCATCACATCAATAAAATATTAATTTCACTATACTCACAAACATTGGTTACTGTGCCGAAATCAAAAGGGACTAATGTAATGGGACGGAGGGAGTATAACATAATGTTACGTTTCAACTCTTCTACATTCGACTTAATTCATTTTTTTATTTTCCACTTAATTTCATGTGTTTGTCAGTCTATTTATTTGATGTGTCTTATCCCTTCATTCATTGCATATTTGGAAATGATTTGTTTAACGGTAAAATAAATATCATCAAAGCCACATGCATTTCAAACTTTTCAAATTTTCAATGCAATAATAGGAAACATATATATTCATGTCTATATCACAATAATATTTTTCAAACATAGTTACTTTAATTAATTATTTTTAAGCTAGAGTAGGGACAAACAACCAAACTTGAGAATCAACAACCAAACTTTTTGCAACTATTCATTATAAAATAAAGTGTGCTATTTTGTTTTAATATCTTCATCACACATCAAGAAAATTGTTTTTACTTTACAACTTTCTCGAATAAAATTTTCTTTAGTAAGTAGTGTTTGACATTTGCTCTTCAAACTTGTCTTTCTTTCATTAAACAATATATAATAATTAATTTCATGTTATTTGTCTTCTTGAAATTATATATTTAGCGATTGCATTAATAGTATTTCTTGTTTTATTTCGATTTTGTAATGTGGAATTTTAATAATTTTAAAATTTTATCGTATTTTACAATAGTGTGTCACACTAATATTTTTGTAGGAGTAGTCTCACATCTTAATATTTCAAATTTGAATTTATTTTACCTATATTTTGATGTCCTAATTTTTTTTCTCATTTTTGTTTCATTTTAAAATATAACTTGATCTTCTAAAATAATCTAGTAATTTATTATATCTTAAAACTATTACAATATTCTTATTTTTTTCATGTTTCACTTTACTGTACAACTTTAGTAATAGTCGGAGATCTAATTTGAACCTTATCCCTTTAAAATATGATTGAAAATAGTGTAATATCTGTTACTAATTTTTTCTCTAATATATAGTTTTGATAAAATTGAATTAATAACTTATAGTAAACATATAACCGTGTTATAAAAAATACTCAAAATATATAGAATCAAAACCTTAAATAGTCATTCTCATTATCTAAGAAACTTAAATAGCCACTATTATAAACTCATTCAAGAAATAATTATTTTTGCTAAATTACTCTTATTTTTCAAATTTTTACTCTACACCAACATATTATAAACTGTTTTTCTTAATTAAATATTTTTTATTCTTATTAATTAAAATTTAGTCGTAAACAGTTTTACCACTTTTTATTAATTTCAATTTTTTATTTAAGTTGCAAATGAAAAAAAGGCGAGTGTATAAATCTAAATTACAAACAGTTTTTATAGTTATTTTTTTTATTCTTTTATTTTTGTTAATTTCATTAAATTTTTTTCTTAGATAAATTAATTAATTTCCTTTAAATGAAGTCCTAAAATCACTCTAAAAAATAAAAAGAAATATTTAGCTTCTCCATTTAAATTGCAAACACGATTCATTTAATTTTTAATCTATTTAGAAATTTATAATTAAAATTAGACTTAATATAAAAATAAAATTAGATGAACATATTTTTTAGTACTAATTTGAGTAATAATAATTGAATAATTATAATAATGATTGTCAAATTAAAAGACTTGCAAAAAAAAGGTTAATAGTGAGAATATTTGTGGAAATTTACATAAATTTGGACATCTATTGCATAAGTACATAAAAGTAGGTATTTAAGGTTTTAAGATAAAAAAAATTGGCTATTTTTATATATTTGCACTATATATAGCTAGCTACTATTAAATTATAATCTTATTCATTCAGTTTGTAATTAATGATATTTTAATTTATTAATAACATTATTTAAATATACTTTATTCAATTTGATTTGTAAAATTTTTAATTTATACCTACCGAAATTTTCTGTTTACATACTGATCGAATTCAAATGTTTTCACCCTGTCCGATTATAAAAACAATTTTAAATAAATTTATTTTCTAAGTTGGGAACAAGAACAGCAACTAGACGTAGTTCTTAAAATGAAATAAAAATAATCAAACTAGTTAAATAATCTCAAGATATATTTTAATTTCATTATTTATTTAAAAGAAAAAATTTCTGCAGTGAGAGTGAATGGGTTTCCCTGCCTAGACCCAACGCAAGTAACGGCCGATCATTTCCTATTCAAAGGACTCAACATCATCGGAAACACATCAAATTTTTTAGGCGTTTTCGTGAACCGGCCAACCGTCAACGAAATCCCGGGCCTCAACACCCTCGGCATCTCGACCGTGCGGGTCGACTACGCCCCGAAGGGGGTGGTGCCGCCGCATCGCCACCCGCGGGCCTCCGAAATCCTGACGGTGCTCGACGGCACCGTGCTGGCGGGGTTCGTCACGTCGAGCCCTGAAAACCGCCTCATTTCTAAAGTGCTGGAGAAGGGCGACGTGTTCGTGTTTCCGTTCGGCCTGGTTCACTTCCAGCAGAATGTTGGACCGGGAAACGCCGTAACCATGGCGTTTCTCAACAGCCAGAACCCGGGCGTCGTAGTCGTTGCTAACGCCGTTTTTGGCTCTTCTCCACCCATCAGTGACGATGTTCTTACCAGAGCTTTCCAAGTGGATGACTCCATTTTAGCGAAGTTGAAGGCACCTCATTAGTAGATGTTTTCTCTTTCTATTGTTGTTTTTATTGTTGATTATACTACTCCAAGTAGTGGGCATAAATGCAATAAAGGCAATGGGGGAGGTTTCATGCAGTTACAAAAGTAGTGGAGCAACTAATAATTGTGTTGATTTAATGTATTTATGAGCAAGTTAGTGGCTAGATTTTTGAACTCTCAAAGTTGTAGTCTAAATAAGGGTCGATGGCTGTTGTGAGAATCATCACTTGTAAGTTTCCTCTTCTATTCCAATCAAAAGGAGAATAAAAAGATCTCAAAAATTTGCCCCAAGTTTTTCTCATTTGTGTATCCAAGTGCTCAGCTTTTTTTCATGTTCATTTGTGCTCTCTCATTTATCTCATTTGGATACAAATTTTAGGTGTAAGATCCTTTGGATCAACAAGTGGTACCAAAGCATTGGTGCATGCCTAAAATTATTCGGTGGCATAAAATGTCGATCGAGACAGCGGAATCATCACGGGCAAAGCAAAATGGTGGTACTTTCTAGTACCCGCATTTGTCAAACGCGAACTACATTAGTTGGGTAATTCATGTCCAGACCATGATGGAGGATCAAGGTGTTTGGGAGGCAATTGAGCCAGTAGAAGGAGTAGAAGTTGACACTCGGCTTGACAAGAAGGCAAGGTCGCATCTCCTCCAAGCATTACCAGAGGACCTCCTCACGCAAGTAGCCAAGAAGACAACGACGAATCAGGAATGGGACTGCCTCAAGACGAGGTTCGTCGGTGCTGAATGAGTGAAGAATGCATGGTTGCAGACTTTGAAGAGCGAGTTCGAACTAATGCACATGAATGACGGATGACTCACTATCATGTCTGTCAGGTACTCCAGCCTTGGTGGAACACTCAAAGACTCCACACTTGTGAAGCATTTGTTCGACTCAATACCAGATTGGTTCATCATTGTGATAACCAGGATTGAGCGGTTCTACGACATCGAGACTTTGGCCTTCGAGGAGGCTGTGGGTAGGCTCAAGGCTTTTGAGGAGCGCACGCGCAAGAAGAGCACTACCGTAGCTGGGAATACAGATGGGCAGGTGCTCCTCACTCAGGCTGAGTGGGAAGCAAGGTCAAAAAATGATGGGGGAGACTAATCTTCAACCTAAAAGAAGAAGTTTCCTACAGATGGCGGAAACCGTGGACAAGGAGGAAGGAATCAAAACAAAGGCAGAGGAAGAGGTGGTCGGGGAAAACCACCACACAGAGATGGGGCAAGTGGCTCTAACGGCAGTGGCCGAGACAAGAGTCATATTCGTTGATATAAACTGCAACAAGATGGGGCATAACTCAACACAATGTCGAGTCCCGAAGAAGAAAGAGGAGGCACACCTTGCCCACGCTGACAACATCAAACCAGCATTGTTGATGGTGATCTCTAAAAAGATACCACTGGTCGATGTTGTTATGTTGAATGAAGAAAGGTGACTCTAGTGCTGCGAGGAGCCAACCACGTCGAGGGATCAACAGATGTATGGTTCTTAGATAATGGAGCTAGCAACCATATGACTGAGGACAAGGAGAAGTTCTTCGAACTAGACTAAGCAGTCACCGGGAATTTGAGGTTTGGTGATGGCTTGACGGTGCAGATTTAGGGTAAAGGCTCAATCCTTTTTGCATGTAAGAATGGTGATCAGTGGTTTCTCAAGGAGGTATACTACATCCCTAAACTTCGTAGTAATATGGTGAGTCTAGGACAACTTACATAAACATGTCATCGAGTTGTAATGGATGGTGAAGAGCTCTAGGTACATGCTATGGATCCTCCATGTCTGATTATGAAGGTGAGGTGATCGCAGAATCGCCTCTATCACATTGAGATAAAGTTGGCTAAACCAGATAGCCTCTTGGCTAGCATAGAAGATCCAACATGGTGATGGCATGCTTGTCTTGACCATGTCAACTTTCAAGCCTTGAAGACTTTGGTCAACAAGGGAATGACGACAGCTATACCTTTAATTACATATTCGTACTAGCTTTGCCGACCTTGCCTCATAGAAAAACAGTCGAGACAACCATTTGTAGCAGAAGCCAAGTATTGAGCAAAGAAGCCGCTCGAGCTCCTGCACATTGACCTATGCGGACCGATCACACCAACAACTCTTGGAAGTAATTGGTATTTCATGTTAATAGTTTATGATTACTCCCATTGGATGTGGTTTCATGTGAAATCAAAGGACGAGGCGTGTTCTACATTTTTTAAGACTAAGCCTTTGGTTAAGAACCTGAGCGGTAACCTAAGGTTCTCAGATCTGATCGAGAGGGTGAGTTTCTCTCAGGTGAGCTCGCAAAGGTGTGTGAGCAGGCAGGTATTGAATGGCACTTCACCGTACCATATTCACCGCAATAGAATGGTGTGGTGGAACGGCGTAACATAACAATGATGGCATTGACACACTCTCTTATCAAAAGCATGAATGTGCCTAGCAAGTATTGGGGGGAGGCAGTGCGACATGCTGTCTATCTCCTCAATCGACTGCTAACTAAAGCAATCAAAGATCACACTCCGTCTGAAGTTTAGACTGGAAGGAAGCTGCACCTAGCATATCTTCGAGTGTTCGGTTGCACAACTCATGCCAAGGTGACTACACAGCATCTCAAGAAGCTCGACGACCAAAGTCAATCCTATGTGTACTTGGGTGTTGAGGAAGGGAGTAAAGCTCATCGCTTGCTCGAAGCACATAGCGGCAGAATACATGTGAGTCGTGATATTGTCTTTGAAGAAACTGCAACTTGGGATTAGCTGAATGAAGAAACTGACAAGTCCTAAGGTTGGAGTTTGAACGATTTCGTTTGAAAGTGGCTCAACAGGAGAGCAGGTTGCAACCGAGGTGCTCGAACAAACTGATTTGAATACTCTGCAATTTGAACCAGTCGTTGAAAGAGTAGACCAAGGCAATGGTCTACCCACTCCATGGTCGGACGAGCCTATTTACAGTTATGAATGCCCTACTCGCTACATAAACATGGCTAACATCTTGGAAGATGCACCTCGGAGGGTGCTAAAGTTTGATGAAGGAGCTAAATAAGTGATGCTAGTAGAGACAGAGGAGCCATCTTGCTATCATGAAACACCTGGTTAGCTGGCGTGGGAAAATACAATGATTAAAGAAATTGAGGCCATTGAGAAGAACAAAACTTAGACTCTTACCACGTTGCCGTCTAGACATAAAGCTATCGGGCTCAAGTGGGTGTATAAACTTAAGAATAATTCAGATGGCGAGGTGATTCAACACAAGGCTCGGTTGGTGGCAAAGGGCTATGTACAACGACAGGGGGACCGACTTCGAGGAACTATTTGCAACTGTCGCACGACTAGACACAGTTCGTGTCATTCTAACCATTGCAGCAAATTGTGGATGGCGAGTACATCAATGTCGATGTGAAGTCAGCTATTCTGAATGAAGAGCTTCAGGAGGAGGTTTATGTGGCCCAGCCGAAGGGGTTCACAGTGAAAGATAAAATGTATTTGGTGCTTAAGTTTAACGAAGAGCTCTATGGGCTTCGACAAGCACCTCGAGCATGGAACATGAAGCTTGGCAGAAGTATGAAGCAACTAGGCTTCAAATGGTGTGCACAGGAGCAAGCCGTGTACATTAGAGGCAAAACTTCATCGTTGGTGTTTATGTTGATGACTCGATTGTGACTAGAGAGGATCCAAGGGCCATTGATGTCTTCAAACAATAGATGATGGGACATTTTGAAATGAGTGACCTCGAATTGCTCACTTACTATTTTAGAATCGAAGTTGCACAAGGAGATGGTGGTATCTCAATTAAGCAGATTGCTTATGCCAAGAAGGCACTTAGTCAATTTGGCATGCTTGATTGTAATCCCACCAAGATACCTATGGAGACGAAGGCTCAGCGGCACAAGGTTCCGAAAGGGCACCTAATCGATGCCACCGAGTATCGGCACATCATCGGATGTCTGCACTATCTTCTTCATACAAGGCTGGATTTCTCTTACGCAATTGGTGTTGCAAGCAGATTTATGGAGAAAGCCATTGAGATGCATCACATGACTGTGAAGCAGATTCTCAGATATCTCAGAGGGAATATGGAGTTTGGATTGGTGTATCGAAGAGGAGGAGATGAAGAGGTTATCACTGGCTATACGGACATTGATCTAGCTGGTGATAGGGATGATCGCAAGAGTAAATGAGGGATATCCTTCGATGTTAAAGACTATCTAGTTTCATGGAGTTCACAGAAATAAAAGACAATGAATCTTTCTTCGTGTGAAGCCGAGTTTATGACAGCTACTGTAGCAGCATGCCATGCACTCTGGCTAAGGGCATTGATGGCTGAGCTAGTTAGAACATAACCAAAGGTGGTGAAGTTGTTTGTTGATAATAAGTCCGCAATCGCACTTATCAAAAATCCAATTTTTCATGGTCGGAGTAAACATATCGAAACAAGGTATTACTTTATTTGTAATTGTGTTGAAGGAGGTCAGATCAGCGTTGAGTTTGTTCCAACTAATGAACAACAAACTGATGCACTTACGAAGGCATTGCCGGCAGCAAGGCTGGCAACTATGCGGCATTTGCTCGGCATCCACGATCTCTACCCACACTAGGATTAGGGGGAAAATGTTGATTATACTAGTCCAAGTAGTTGGCACAATTGCAATAAAGTAGTGGAGCAACTAATAATTGTGTTGATTTAATGTATTTATGAGCAAGTTAGTGGCTAGACTTTTGAACTCTCAAACTTGTAGTATAAATAGGTCTCGATCATTTTTGTGAGTATCATCACTTGTAGTTTTCCTCTTCTATTCCAATCAAAAGGAGAATAAAAAGCTCTCACAAATTTTCCCCAAGTTTTTCTCATTTGTGTATCAAGTGCTCAGTTTTTTTTTTTGTTCTTTTGTGCTCTCTCATTTATCTCATTTAGATACAAATTTTAGGTGTAAGATCCTTAGGGCCAACATTTATCTCATATGACAACAGAAATATGAAAAATTGTGTGCGCTATCATTTTTTTTAATTTTAATTATTATGATGGATGCAACAATTCTATCGGTTAAAGGATACATGGTCTTAATTGAATAAACTGTCTTTGGTGGGCTAGAATCTAGATTATAGCATTTTTAATAATCATAATGACCTTTTATAGATTATAGCAATGATTTTGATAAAAGAACTAGTATTGCATCTACCTAATACATGGGAATTTAAATTATTTATATTAAAATAATATAAAATTTAATATTTTATTTATAGGTAAACAATATAAATTTATAGGCGGTATAAATTATAAAATTGTATGGTAATATAAATAAATATTTTTAATATATAATATATACGTGATATTATATTGACATCCAATTGGTAAAAATAACTCTCTATTATGTTGGTCTTTATACGAATGATATTGTTTGGTTATTGATAATGCATACCTCACAGCGATGTGTTTTACAATCATACTATTCTCTTGTTTATGAGTTTAAATTTTTCGCCCAAATAACTTTACCATTTGTGTTCATGTCTACGAAACACAAGTTTCCTCTTTGACTATTAAAACATTTGTCGGGACACAAAAGAGAAAGATGAGATGAGTCTTGTGCCATATGCAACTGCAATGGGCAACCTCATGTATCCAATACGAGGCCTGATATTTTTTATGTCGTAGGCATGGTAGCATGATATCAGTTTAACCGGGACAGGCGCATTAGAATGCGGTAAAGAACATCCTCAAGTATTAGAAGAGAACTAGAAATTACTGTCTAATTTATCAAAGTGTGTATTTGTGCCCTAGGGGTTACACAAATTCGAATTTCCAATGGGACATGGATGAGAAGAAATTGACATCGGGCTATGTGTTCCACCTTGGGTGGTGGGGCTGTATCATGGAGGAGCGCAATAGGGAAATGCGTTGTGGATTCCACAATGGAGGCAGAATATGTCACTGCTTCTGAAGCTTCGAAAGATGCAGTATGGCTCCGGAACTACCTGTTAAACTTGGACGTAATTTCGAGTTTGCCAAAGATTATCACAGTCTTCTGTGATAATGTTGGTGCAATAGCAAACTCAAAAGAACCTGGAACTCCCAAGGCGAGTAAACACATAGGGAGAAAGTACCACATCATACTAGAAATCATATCGAGGGGCAATGTCCAGATTGAGAAGATTGACACAGGAGACAACCTAGCTAATCGCTTCACAAAGTGCTTACCACAGAAAGCTTATGAAGGGCATATTCGTGCGCTAAGACTTAGGTGGATGCCTACCACTTATACTGGTTGATGCAATAGCAAGGCTAGATAGATACACTGTATACCCTAGTTGGCGGATGTAATGCTTTGAGTATAAGTGAGAAATTGTTGGGTTTTGTATATTGAAATCATTTATTTCAACGTGTATACATTTGAATTATCTTATATCTGTAAAAAAAATCATACTAGCGAGAACAATGTAATCCTCTTATCTCATCAATAGGGAGATCATACAGTGTGTAGGAGATCACTGAAGACCGTATGGATCTTTTGACCTAGTAAGATATAAACATTGATATCACAACTGAGACAACATTGAGGATTAGTCTGTTGGTGTAGGTTGCTACATAGTCGAAATGAAGTGATTTGTCTTGATTGCTTAATATGCTAGAACGTGCGGTTGCGTATTGATTGGACCATAGTGAGATGTGTCCTACTGTCTGATTTAAGAAGAAACAAGATTTCATTATTTGGTTGAGTTTGAATCCTAACGAAGGTTCAAAAGTACGCATGGATTGTATGTCACTTTGACTTGCCATAGTGGAGAGCTAATTAACGTGCTCGTATATCTGCATGTTGGGTTACAACAACTTGTGTAGAACATTCTGACGACTAGAGTTAGAATACCATATCTTAGTGTTAGGATGAGGACATTCCCTTAGGAGCTCAATAAGGTTAGTCGTGCTGAATTCGTGTAGGCTGATGATGTTCAAGCACAAATGATAATTTTTTACTGGTATTACTCAGGTTTATAAGATGATAATTAATTATGTGAAGCTTGTCAGAAGCTCTAGTTAATTAATGAATGTAGTAACCTTAAATATGAGGATTCACCGAGTCAATGCAACCTATTATCATAACGTGGTAATACAAGGGTAGGTCACTATTAATTCTCTAGTAGAATGAATTAATATTAATTAAATAATTATATCCTAGGTTGTGGACATGAGAATTAATTAATTTATAGGCCCACTTTATTATTTGCATCTTTTCCCAGGTCTGGCCCAATAAAATTGCATAAGGCAGCCCATCAGAGTTTCTACCCTAGTATTATAAATAGCTCATTCTCTCCTCAAATTTCATAAGTTAATTTGAAAAATATAGAAACCCTAGAGGATTGAGAAAGGGGCGACACCAACTGTAGTGGGTAGAGAACGAATTCAACTTTGTTTCATATAGTGCAATCCAGTGGAATCCTCACCAGTTGCGAGATTGGAAAAACAAAGGGATATAGATCTGAAGACCTGATCTAGAGAACACATGATTTTGTTGTTTCTTTCAATTTAAATCTTAAATTAAATTGCTAGATATTCAATTCTCTTTCTGCAGATATAAATTGTTCGTGTGGTGGAATCGGATCTGGATTCAACACGGTTCTAATCCATACTCTACACATTCAAAAGGTAACCCTAAAACCATTGTAATTAAATTCATAGACGCATGCATAGGTTTTTCTATCGAATGACAATTGTTTCAACATCATTGAACGGTCCCGGTTAATAGATCTATTATTCAGTTAACAACATTAATCCCTATAGGTGACAAGACAAATGTTTTTGACGATGACTCCATTTTGTTCAACGCATCCCTTCCCTATTACTCTACTTTAATAGTTGTCACCAAACATGGTCGTTGGTCCAATGACCATTATGAGATCTGTAAGAAGATTTCTTTCTCCAGTCATGTGTGTAGAGCAACCACTATCTAGAATACTCACATTCTTCTTTTTTTGAAGATGATCTGCATGAATATGCTCCTGCAAAGCACAAATCCTGCTTTAGATCCCTGAACATCTACGAGTCTTGCGGGATTGGTGTGTTTGACGAGGTGTTGTTTCGCGTCAAGAATACTAACTGCCCAATTATGATCACCGGGTTTATCCTACCCCAAATGCTATGTAGATAGCCAATTCGAGTCAGGGTCAATCCCATGGAGAGTGGAGTTAAGCCTTGCAACCTTCGATATCACGAGAATCCAACTGAAGTAGTGGATTTATATTTTCTAGTTAACATGCATATCCTAAAATGAGATTATCAAATATAATAAGGTGCTTGTGGTGAATGAATGTCAATATTGAGTTGTTAAGATTAGTGTTCATCGGCTTCCTGCAATTGGTCAAATGGCAGATAGATGGATTCCAAGTTACGTTCTAAGAACTTGAACTCGTCTCGGCTCCAGCTACTGTCAATACAAGGAGTGTTCCAAAGATAAAATGGACAACATGGAATACCTACTGTCACTAAATCTCCACAAGAGCTCTTGCCCCTTATTCAATAACAAGGTTTCTACCTATCAATCCTACAAGCACCTAACTCCTAATGACTTGGCCTGTTCACCATAATAGTTAATGCTAACCGCAATTGCACAATTCCCCGTCCACGTCAACCTTAGTGCTTTGCAATTTCTTTAAGATCTGGGAACCCATTGTAACACTAGGCTAACGACACTAGTTTCCTACTCAAACTAGCATTACTCTTCTAGCCTCTTACCATAATAGTTTAGCCACTAGTGAGTTCACTCAACTAAAGCTACCCCACTTTGGTTGCCTAGTTCACTGATCTTATCGGGTAGATATCGCAGCTAGCCCAAATGATTGGCTAGCTAGGGACCCGTAATTCCCTAGGAATAAATCAAGGAGGAAAGATGATGAACTGAGACAGACTTATCTCTATCAAGTTAGTAAAATCGAAACCTCACACTTCTACATCTCAACTCCTCAACACATCAATTCATTCACCCCGAATTGGGCATTTAGCTAGACATAAAATAAATAAAGGAAAAAACGATAAATAAGTTACCAAACTTCATAATATTATTGAAGTAATAGGAATCTTCAATACTACAATGGTTCGATTGTTTACCAGAAAATACAAAAGTATTTAGAACATAAACTATATAAAACTAGGTGATAAGATACAATATAAATGTTTTTTATGGCTTATATACTAGCGTTATTTTCCACAAGAGACAACTACTAATTCCACACAAGGAATATGCCCAGATCTCAGTTGATACGGTCCTTCCATATTTAGAACCTTTCCTTCCTTTGCCCAACTCGATCCCGCAGATTCTGCCTTAATATTAGCTTCAGATTCTGGCTTACTAATTCTCACAGCAACTTCAACACTTTTCATTTCCAGTCTTTATGTTGAATTTCCCAATACAAGGAGGTGTCGTCCACTGCATCTGAATATGCTGATTCGTCCCAGTCCTTGGAGTAGCTCCCTTGGGAAACTCCCCTCAACAGTCTCAAATTCATGTGGAAATGGCCTTTTCTCTCTCCATCTTGAAACAATTAAGCAAACACCCCGGACTTTACTACACAAATGGACTAAAACACTAAATAAAAGACATAAAAACGTACTCAAATGAGGTCAAATCTAGATTCGTGTCATTGTTCAATCCACACTTTGGGGATCCAAACTTGAGTTATTCTCATTTCGTGCTACCTTTCTCTTCATTCTCATATAATGCATTAAATATGTTTGAGAAATTGTGCAGTTGTGTGCAGTCCTTTCGGAGGTGGATTTCCTCATAGGACCTCAAAAAACTGGTTCTAGATGTGTGGGATTATCATATGGTTCATAGCTATCATGATTAGTCTTCATTGCCTTTGAAAAAGAAATTTTATTTGGCTCAGGCCTCAAGTAGTTGTTCCCCCTACTTGGTATGTTCCTCCTGTCATTTTTGAAATGAGATTTGGCTCTCCGGTTATGGGAGTAACTGATTGATTTGTATACTGACAACATTATGATTGATATATTATTTACAAGGGTTTTTGTTAATATAATGACAATCATTAATGTTGTACGTTCATCTCGTGTCTGAATTAACAAACATGCATCACAAATGCTCTCATCCTCTAATATCGTCAATGGAGAGATCATATGATGTGTAGTAGATTACGGAATATCGTATGGATCGCTTTAACTAGCAAGATATAAACAATTATCACAGCTAAGATAGTCCCAGGATAGACTGTCGGTATAGGCTGCAGCATACGCAGAAATAAGCGTTTTATCTTGGTTTCTTGGTATGCTTGTGCATGTGGTATTAAGATCGATTCCTTTATCTGACATTAAAGAAATCTTAATCTTAATGGCTTGATGGAATCCTATGCCTAATGAAGGTATTGAGGTATACACAAATTTGTGTTTCACTTTGAGATAGTATGGTGGAGAGTTCTTGTTGCACTCGTATATCTGTATATTGAGGGGTAGTAGTTTGTGTATGATTGTTTGTGACTCGAACTACGTAACCATACCCAGTATAGGATGGTGGCATTCCCTAAACAGCTCAAAAAGTTCATTATGCTAAAGTCGTGTAGGCTAATTAAGTTCAAGCATAAGGGAAAAGGGTTGTGTGAATTGACTCATGAATAAAAGATGTTAATTAATTTTGGAGCTTGTCGAGTTCAAATTAATTAATGATTGTCTATTACCATAAATATGGGGATATACCAAGAAAATGCGACCCATTCTTCATAATGTGGTAGCAAAGAGGTAGGACAATATCGATTATGTTGTGGCATGAATTAATATTAATTAATTAGTTATATTCTGGGTTGAATATGAAAATTAATTAATTGATAGTCCTTCTTTTCTGTTTGCATTCTGGTCCATGGTCTAGCCCATGAAAAGCTCAAGCCCATCTGAGATCATATTTTTCCTATAAATAGCCCTCAGGTTCTCAGATCACAATACAACACAAGATCATAAGTTGCTAAGCAGCAAACTTAAGTTCTGGGTGTTGCAGTAGGTGACTAAGGATCTGCGCATTTCTGGCAGACTCTCTCGTGGCGGCAGACAGCTGGCCTGCGGTGGCTGTTCGGTGGTGCCCGTCGGGCCGTGTACACGCTGGCTTAAGTTCTTGGTGTGTGCACGGGCCCAGTTGCCAAATTTTCTGATCGATCAAATCTTGGATGCCTAATTTTTTAGAAAATAAATTAGATCTCAGTCCAAGTAGTGGGAGCTCAGTCGAAGATCTGTAAATTAAATCTAAATAGTAATAAATAGGATTTTATTTGTATTTTGTATCATGGGGCCACGAGGACATTTTTTATTTTTTATTACCTATTCTAGCATGATATATGTGTTTTATTAATTACACCACGTCTAAGCATGTTGTAGATATTGGAAGCACATTTATTGTTTACTATTTACTACTTTCAGAGCTTGCTTACGTGATTTATTTCATGGGGTTAAATTAACTCTAAATTTTGTGTTCATGTGCAGCATGATAGAGTTTTAGCAATGTCATAATTTATAGCAAAATGAAATAATATGTTCACAATTAAACCTTATGAATGAAAATAACTAAGTGTTTAATTATAAAGACCTCCACAAAATGATCTCTTATTAGAAGTGGGTAATCTATTAAGTAAATATCTACATGTGTAGCTTGCTTATTTTATTATTCATAAGTTCTAATATATGATATTTCTTAAAACAAACATTTAATTCATGTGAGAAGTTGGAGCTCATGCAAAAAAATCTACATGTGTAGCTTGCGTATTTGGACTTTCTGAAGTCTCTAAGATTGAATTGAATGAGACAACCTTATTATTAAACATCATGCGTCATGGACCTGGTGTGTATGACAAATCAATTTTTATATGGGAAGGTTAGTTTTGTGGTATGCATACTTAGATATTATCAAGAGTATAATTCATTTGTGATGTCCCTACTCAGTAGGATAATATGTTCTTCGTTAATCTCCAGTTATTGATTCCATTTGTCTAAGGAAACTAACATGGAATGGAATTAAAGGGCTGGAATTGAAAGATGCGGTCTGGTCAAGTGCTTTGTTGTAAATGTCCACATGTGTGGGCTGTAATAAAATTACTTGAGCTATTAGAGGAAACAATAATATTGTTTTATCATTAGTATACAATATTTAATTATTTCAATAGTTTGCAATTATATTTTAATTTCTGCTTCAATTTATCGTTTACAGACATGTCTTTAGCCAATGTTATCAATATTTTAGCACAAAACCAATTAACTGGTCCTAACTTCAAAGAATGGAAACGCAACTTGGATTATATATTTGTTGCAGAGGAACACAAGTTTGTCCTTGATGAGCCACGATTGGTGGCTCCCACTGCTAATTCGACTATTGAGCAAGTGTACCACTATAACAAGTGGCTCAAGTCAAATTATGTAGTGAAATGCTACATGATAACTATGATTTCCAAGGTGCTTTAGCAACAACATCATTCATATGATAATGCTTTTAACATCATGGACAACCTCACAGCGACCTATGGTGAGTCAGATAGAGCTGTCAGATTTAATTTCATGAGGGAAGTTGTGGGAAAGAAAATGTCTAATGGTAGCTCGATTAGAGAGCACGTCGTCAGCATGCGTTATCTTATGGATGAGCTCACATTGCACGGGGGTGGTATTGATGCGGAAGCGCAATTCGATATCATTCTAAACTCTTTGCCAAAGTCTTTTGAAAACTTCAGGCTGAATGTTGTCATGAACAAGAAAGAGTATAATCTTAATAAGTTGCTCAGTGAATTGATGGCAACAGAATCTTTCATACTCCCAAAAAAAGTTACTTTGGCTACATCAGGAAATCATTTTGTTTTGCTGGCTAACAGAAAGCGGAAAAGAGTGATTAAAAATAAGACAAAGGTACAACTATTGTGAGGAAGTCTAAAAGGACACCGGATGTAGTCTCTAAGAAGGACGAGTGTTTTAGATGCGGCAAGGCTGGTGACTCAAAGAAAGATTGTCAAGTA
Source organism: Plectranthus barbatus (assembly GCA_026898455.1). NCBI lineage: Eukaryota > Viridiplantae > Streptophyta > Magnoliopsida > Lamiales > Lamiaceae > Plectranthus > Plectranthus barbatus. The sequence continues at coordinate 288,554 of JAPKLW010000204.1, forward strand.
AAAAAAAACTAGACTAGGTACGTCATGTGCATGTATAATGTAAACATGTTTAGCATCAATTTCTACCTATTCATGGGTAGTGTATACTGGAGTGACTAAACATGTTTGTTATACTTTGCAGGGGTCTGTGCCGACAAATCAGCTGAAACATGACGAGGTGACCATCTCCATGGGCAGCGGAGAGCAGGATTCAACAGTTGCCATTGAAGATTTTACTTTATGCTTTGAAAATAATGTTTTGATTTTAAGAGATGTTTTATATGTGTTGGTGTTTTTGCGGAACTTAATTTCAAATTCCAAGTTATTTAATAATGGATATTCAGATATTTTTCATAGTGGTGTTTCTATCATTGGTAATAACGGTGTGATCTTTCATGGTAAACCAATAGACTCTCTCTATATCATAAATTGTTAGCATAAATCTTCTATGAATGTTGAATCAAACTCATTAATAATAATAATCATTTAAAAAGAATGTCTTCCTAATGAGGATGAAATATATCTCTGGCACTTAATACTCGGTCACATTAGTCTAAAAAAGATTAAGAGACTGGCGGATGATGGTGTCTAGGATTCTTTCCAAGCGGTACCTCATCAAGTCTGTGAATCATGTATAGACGTAAATGACGACCAGGCCTTTTAAGGCAAGTGAGTCTCGAGTAGAGGATATGTTGGAATTGATCCAGTCTAGCTTATGTGGACCTATGTCCACACAATCTCGTGGAAGTTATGAGTATTTTGTCACATTCATTGACGATTACTCAAGGTTTTGATATGTCTATTTGTTTCACTACAAGTCTGAATGCTTTGAGAAATTAAAAAGTTTCAAGACATAAGTAGAAAAGAATCTTGGTAAGAATATCAAGACACTACGATTGGATCCACTGGGATGTAATCCCGTTGTCTGACAAGTACTGCAAGAACTCGTTACTGAGGTATTCACCACCACGATCTGATCGTCGTGTCTTGATAGTCTTACCTAGCTTCTTTTCTACTTCTGCCTTGAATTCTTTGAATTTCTCAAAGCAAATAGACTTGTAGCGAAACAAATAGACATTTCCAAATTTTTTGTAATCGTCAATGAAAGTAACAAAGTAGTCATAACCTCCACGAGCTTGCGTGGACATTGGTCCACATAAGTCAGAGTGGATTAGTTTTAACACATCCTCTGCTCGAGACTGACTTGCCTTAAAGAGCCTGGTCGTCATCTTTCCCTGTATACATGATTTACAGACTTGATGCAGTACCACTTGGAATAAATCTAGGAATCATCATTCACCAGTCTTTTGATCCTCTTTAGATTGATGTGACCCAGTCTCAAGTACCAGAGATATGTTTGATCCTCTTCGGAAGAATATTTTCTCTTAAAATGATTATTATTATTAGATGAGTTTGATGCTACATTTATGGAAGATTTATGCAAACAGTTTATAATATAAAGAGAGTCAACCAGTTTGCCTTGACAAAACACACCGTTATTACCAATGATAGAAACTCCACTGAAAAAAATAACTGAAAATCCATCATTAAACAACTTGAAAACTGAAATTAAGTTCTACCAAAACACCAACACATATAAAACATCTCTTAAAACTAGAAAACTGTTTTCAAAGCATAAAGCAAAATTCTCCAATAGCTACTGCTGAGAATTGCTCTCCGCTGCCCATTGAGATGGTAATCTCGTCATGTTTCAACTGCCTTGTTGGCACGAACCTATGCAAAGTATAACAAACATGATCAGTTGCTCCAGTATCCACTACCCACGAATAGGTAAAAATTGATGCTAAACATGTTTCCTTTATAAATGCACATGATGTACCTTGTCCTTCCATGATTGGCACTAGACAATTTATTCCTCCGCTTCGCTTGGGCTTATGTAGCTTGGTTATAACTCTTTCTCTTTAATCATTTTCTAATGTCTTGTGCATATGATTAGCCTCAGCAACTGCCTTGTCAAATGCAGACAAAGTTGGAGCTAATTCCTATTCTATTATGTCAAATTGTTCTGGTAATAGTGCCCTGAGTAACTCATTAAGAGTAAACTCATGCCTATCACTAAGAAACTAGTCAAAATTATCAAAGGATTCAGGAAGAGAGTGCAAAACGATATTGATCTCTAGACTAGCATTAATTTGTCCACCTCTCATCCTGTACTTGTTCATTATGTCTCTCATGATCATAACATGTAGAGTTACTGAACTGCCCTCAGTCATTTTCTTGAAAATAATGTCCTTCACACGATCATAACTGATAATTTGTTTGACCTTCCCATATACTTACTGTTACAAGATCCCTCCAGATCTCAACAGTACTGAGGAAGCTCCTATACTTTAGTTTCAACTCTCTAGACAGACTGTTCATGATAAAAAAAAAGTAAGCAAAGTCATCAGAAGCTACCCATCTATCATATAATTGTTGCTCAGACTCAGAAACTTCCTCATACTAAGGAACTAGTGGATCCATAAAAAGTATATACGCATGATTCTCAGATGAGAGAATATTCTCGAAGCAGTATCTTCATTTAGGAATGTTTGGATGAGTAATGGGTTCAATGTTAAGAGGTTTACAACGTGAGCTATAGACATTTCTGAGAACAATAAAGTAAACCAAAAATTAAAACATAAACACAAACTATTGAAACAGATAAATATTGCAACCTCATGATAAATCAATATAATGTTTCCTCCAATTCGCCCAAGTATTTCTATTGCAAGCCACACATGTGGACATTTATAGCAAAACACTTGACCAAACTGCATCTTTCAATTCCAGTCCTTTAATTCCAATCCATGCTAGTTTCCTTAGACAAATGGAATTTATAATTGGAGACTAACGAAGATCGTAGTATCCCACTGAGCAGGGAGATCATAAATGAGTTATACTCCGGATAATATCTAACCTTGCCTACCACAAAGCCAACCTTCCCATATAAAGATATTCATCATACACGCACCAGGTCCAGGACTCATGATCTTTTATATTAAGGTTGCCTCACTTAATTCAATCCCTAGAGAACTTGTGAAAGATCAAATACGTAAGCTACACATGTAGACGTTTATGCATGAGCTCCCACTTCTCACATGAATTAAATGTTAGTTTTAATAAATCTCACCTATAGAACTTCTTAATAATAATATAAACAAGCTACACAGGTAGACATTTACTTATTAGATTATTCACTCTTAATAAGAGATCGCTTTGTGGAGGATTTTGTAAAATTAAACAATTTAGTAATTTTCACTCATAAGGTTCAACTGCGCACAAATTATTTTATGTTGCTATAAATTATGACATTGCTAAACTTCTATCATGCCATGCATGAAATCCGAATTGATAGCGATAATTTAACCCCATAAAATAAATCACATAAGCATGTTTTAAAATAGTAAATAATAAGCGTTAAATGTGCTCCCTATTATCTACAACATGCTTGGATGCTGCGCAAATAATTAAAACACGTATATCATGGGAGAACAAATAATAAAACAAATAAAACATGTCCTCGTGATACAAAACATAAATAAATCCTATCTATTACAAGTTAGATTTATTATACAGATCTTTAACAGGGCTTTTACTACTTGGACTGTGATCTGAATTTTATTTTCTGAAAAATTTGGGCCACCAAGATTTGATCCATTACAATATAGGACAATTGAGCCCGTACACACACAGCGAGCCCGAGGCCCGCGTTCACATGACACGACGGGCCACCACCGGTGAACCACTGCCGGAAGCATGCAGCAGCCGCGCGAAGCTTCACACGGCCTGCACCTCCATCTCCTCTGACCATTGCACTCTTCGCTGACCGCCGCCTCACGTGCCCGACATTTCCCGTCGCCATCCACTACTTGCTTCTCGCCATTGCTTGCTGGAAAATGCACAGGAGGTGCGGTGGAGTGTGCGCAGGCCGAGCGTGCAAATTCAAGGGTTTGCAGCGCGCACGACCATGTCGCCGCTTGCCACCAACCGCCCCTACCACCCGTTACCTCTGTCCCAAGATCCACACTATCACTGTCGACCGCATAGGGAGGGAGAGCCACCGCCAATCGCCCGCAGAGACAGAGGAATACCCATGCACACAGACCCTAGGGTTCCACCATACGCGCGCGGCCCCGCGCTGCCTAACCACTGTCGCCAACTTGCTGCTCGTGCCCCTGCCCCCGCACTCCATCGCCAGTCCTACACATTGCCATGGCCGGCCCTGGGATGCGCAGCTGCTGCCTTGGCGTGTGCACAACACACGGCAAACCCTAGGGTTCTGTCGGGGCTTCGCCATCTCCATTGGCTGCCCGCCCACTTGCCGTCCATTGCTGCACTCCTTTGCACGGTTGCACGGCCACCGTGTGCAACTGTTGCCATGCTAGTGCTGCCGTGTGCCGCTGCGTGTCACACGCGTCGTGCGGTTGCTTCGTTCTTTATGTTTTTCATTTTTTATTTTAATAGATTTAATTTTAAAAATGAAATTAAAAGGAAACAAAACAATCCTACTACAATTTTTGAAAAATAAATCTAACCATAGATTTATCTCATGAATTAAAAAACGAATCCTTATAAATGCGTGAATTAACCCGAGAACCACGAGCAACAAAAACCATACAATCACAATTCATTAATAATAATCATCATGCAAATTCACAGACAATAATATTTTGCCTAACATAGCCAATTTTTCCAACATGGCTCTGATATCAATTGAAGGGATAACTGGAAAATTGAATTGCCAATCCACAACCCAGGTTGAAATTGGATATAAAAACTAAATTACTATATGTACGAATAATCCTAGCATGCTCCTATTGAATGCAAAAGATGGTTTATGCGGAGTACTTGGATTGTAGAAATCGATGAACTGGATGCGCCGAGATTTGATCCTCAATCCTCTTTCTTGCGCAACAAGATTTAATAATACAAGATGAAGGAATTAATTCTATTCAAATTATGGAGATAATTTCAAAAACTAGAGAGAGAAAGAAGAGATAGATCCTACAGATCTGATCTTCTGATCTGTATCCCAACTCCGATCTAAAAATCTGGTGATTATTCCTTCCGGATTTTGTGCCGATCGAGAAGCAGAATTTCCTCCTTCTTTCTCAGATCAAAATCTTCTATCACAACTCCCAATTTTGTGATCTAAGAAACTGAGGGTTATTCATAGGAGAAATATGATCTGAGATGAGCTTGAGCTTTAATGGGCCAGATAAGGGACCAGAATGCAAATAGAAAATAAGGACTATCAATTAATGAATTACCATATTAAACCAGAATATAATTAATTAATTAATATTGACTCATGCCACCAGAGAATCAATACTCTTCTACCTATTTGTAACCACGTTATGAGAAATAGGTTGCACTGGCTCAGAAAATTCCCATATTGTTTGTTACATGCATTCATTAATTAATTTCAGCTCCGACAAGCTCCAAACTTAATTAACATATTTTATTCCTGAGTCAATCCAATCAACCATTTTCACTTATACTTGAACTTAATAAGCTTATAGGACTTTAGCATAACAAACCTGTTGAGCTGCTCAGGGAATGTGACCATCATATACTTGATATACGTGTAAAATGACCTAATTTTTGATGTGTGAGCGTACATGTTTGTCGCCATTTTACCCTCATATCACATGTTTTTGTTGTTCATTTGTCGTGTTTTTGTGTTTTGAATGTTGTAGGACGTGTTTTGAGCATAAATCGACACTTTTTGGTAAGTTTTGGAGGCAAATCGCCTGAGCTTGGATACAAAAGAGGTTAGGCTCGCCCGAGCAGAGCAGAGGGAAGAGTTTTCGGAGTTCAGAGGCGTTGACCAGCCGAGCGGAGTAGGCTCAGCCGAGCCAAGCTAGTCAGAGAGCTCGCTTGGCCGAGCTGTGAACGCTCAACCGAGCCATGCCAATAGAGAGCAGGCTCGGTCAAGCCAGGATGGACCAGGTGAGCTAGATCGTGAATTTCAGTGGTTTGGCAATTTTCGACCTCGACCGGGCGAGCGATGGGTGGACCGGGCGATCCGAGGCCCTATTTGCTCGTCTATATGTGGGGGATTTTCGAACTTTAAGAGAACTTTTGGTCAAATTCCAATAACCTTCATGAGAATTCTCTCCCAATCCATCTTCCAAACACTCCCTATCCACATTCAAGGAGATCTAGGCCACATTCCTCCACATTTGGTGATGAGCAAGGAAGTTCAAGTGGTAGATTGAGTACAAGGAAGACAATTGAGGAAGATCATCATTTGACCTATCAATTTGTAATGGATTCTATCACTTTCTCTATTGTATTGTACACACTTGAAGGTATGAGTAACTAAACTCTATTGTGAGTATTGATTGGATGGATATTGTGTTGAATTGAGATTGAATTTTGATTGTTTACTTTCCTTTGAGAGCTTGAATTACACTAGATCTTGTTCCTTACCTCTTAGGTGTAGGTAATAGCCAGCTTAGGAGGTAGTTGACGTGAACGCTGCAGCCAACACGCGGGCGGAATCGTCATGAATAGTGTAGATTCATACGATTTTAGCTTCAATCCTTGTGCGGTGCTAGGTCGTAGGGCAATAATTGACGTTCTATTTGGAGTAGTCTAGGGCTTAATAACGTAGCTGTTTGCGAGTCTTAGCATCATCACCTGTTAGCTCGCCGTGACAAGGGGTTAACTAGTGTAGGGTCGATTGCTCAATCTCCTAGGGATTAAACATGGTTTGCAACATGATTTGACTCAAACTAGACACAATTGACATTCATTCAATACTCACTCTTATATCATTGTTTCACTTGATACTTTTTCTACCTAGTTTAAGAGAATTGATTGCATGAACATTGGAAGATAATTGAACATGTTTGGATTTATGATTTATTTCATTTATACAAGGTTTGTTATGATTTTTGCCTAGTTAGATAAACACTCAACGACTTGTGCTTGCCTAGCTATAAGTTCCTTCAAACGAGTAAATGATGTTCATTAGAGCGAATTGAAAGAACCTGGATTGATAAATTTAACGTGATAAAGTGTTGCAATTTTCACCACCATCACGTTTTTGGCGCCGTTGCCGGGGAATCTTCTAGAAGGTCTTGTGAAATTATTGAACGTTTGAAGAAGTGTATGCTAGGTGCTTGAGGAAATGCTTGTGTGAATATTGTTACTAACATTTGTTTGCTAATTGTTCTTGTTTGTTTTGTTGAATTGTTTTGTCTTGTAATTGATTTTGTTGATTTTTCCTAGGTAGTTTATGATCACTCGATCAAAGGCTAGGGAGCTTGAGGAAAGAAAATTTCAAGAAAGGAGCAGAAATATTCAAATCAATTTTGATATGGCTAACCAAGGAGAGGACACGGTTAGGTTTGAAGAGTTGGAGAGACAACTTGAGTTAATGAAAACTATGCTAAATGAGGGGAATGGTCCTCGTAGACCACTTAAAAATCTTTTTCGACCTCAAGGGGAACCGTTAACAGGAGGTTTTTGGTTAGGAGTGAATGCTACGCAATTTGAGATTAAGCAACAGTTGGTCCAAATGATCCAAAACAATCAATTTGGGGGATATGTAACCGAGGATCCAAATGTTCACATATCTCGATTCTTGGAGATTACGGATACCATAAAGATCAACCAAGTTCCCCAAGATCAAATACGACTACGAATATTCTCATTTTCCTTGAGGGATGCAGCGATAAATTGGTTCGAAGGTTTAGACTAATTGAACATTGCCACATGGGAAGAGTTAAGAGAAAAGTTTTTTTTGAAGTTTTTTCTGCCAAGTTTGACTTTGAAGAGAAGGGCCGACATAACGTCGTTTGGGCAAAGGTACAACGAACCGCTTTATGAAGCATGGGATCGGTTCCAAGAGCTTCTACGCAAATGCCCAAGGCATGGTTTCTCTCAAAGTCAATTAATTTGCCAATTCTATAGAGGATTGGGATATGAATTGAAGACATTATTGGATGCATCATCTGGGGGAGTATTTCTCGATCTAGAAGAAGATGAAGCATGGAGATTGATTGAGTGGATAGCTTCCAATAATTGCCAATGGCCAATGAGAGAGAAAAATGAAATAGAAGCTTTGCAAGTCAAAATGGCTTCAATGCAAGAAAAAATAGACAAGTTGAAGTATAAGCTTGGGGGAAAGGATATTGTGTACGGAGGAGATGTCCATACTATGGAGCACGAGTGGAGAAACTGTCAAGAGTATGAGCCATATAGTGGGGGAATTTCTTATGATTCATGGCAAGAGTCAGGTTTACCTTCACAAAATTGTTGGAATGGACCGAGAAATGTGTATTTGGAAGAAGAAGATGAGATACCGGAAATAGAGGTGGACGTAGAATGGAAATGTGAGAAAAATGTAGAATTATTGGAAGACATCAAGACACATGTTTCTTGTATAATGAATCAATTGAGTAAGAGAGAAAAAGGTCATTTGGGAGGAGCATGTGGAGCAATAACAACCAGAAGTGGGCACTCTTATGAGGGACCGAAACAAAAGGAATATGTTGTGGCATGGTAGAGGTAATGCAAGACTTGAGTTTTGAAAAAAGTGCCGAAAGCGAACTATTGGAGGAGATTTTACAAAACTCCTATTATACGGAGAATGTAGGTGGAAAAGAAGAAGTAAAAGAAAACATTGTGGAGTATGTCAGAGTGTTAGATAACTTTCCTATTGATGCATGAAATGGGGAGGTTAAGTTCTTGGAATTAAGAACTAAAGAGGAGGAAGATGAAGCTAAACAAAAGAAGATGGAATTGAAGAATAAAGCCCCAGAAGTAGAATTGAAGAAGTTACCAGATCATTTAAAGTATGCATTTTTGTGTGAAAATGAGACTTATCCGGTAATCATCTCAACCGGACTTTCAAGTTGTGAGGTTGATAAGTTACTTCGAGTTTTAAGGATGCATAGGTCTGCTATTGGGTGGCAATTGTCTGATATTAAGGGAATAAGCCCAGCCATTTGTATGCACAAGATACTTCTTGAAGAAACATGTAAGCCTAAGCAACAACCTCAAAGAAGGTTGAATCCAATGATGCAAGAAGTGGTGAAGAAAGAGGTTCTTAAGTTGCTTGATAATAATATCATTTATGCTCCAAGTGATAGTGAGTGGGTAAGCCCGACGCATATGGTACCCAAGAAAGGGGGATTCAAAAAGGTAGTAAAGGAAAATGGGGAAGAAGTGATGGAGAGACCTACTAAAGGATGGTGGTTTTGTATTTATTATCATGCTTTAAATTTAGCTACTCGCAAAGATCATTTTCCCTTACAATTTATTGACCAAATGCATGATCGTCTTGCAGGGCACTCTCACTATTGTTTCTTGGATGGCTATTTGGGGTACAATCAAATCATGGTGGCACCGAAGGACCCACACAAGACGACTTTTACATGTCCTTACATAGTTTTTGCTTACCGGAGGATGCCTTTTGGTCTTTGCAACGCACCGGCTACGTTTCAGAGATGTATGATGGCTATATTTCATGGGCTTATTGAGGAGATTATGGAGGTATTCATGGACGAATTTTTGGTATTTGGTAGTTCATTTGATGCATGCGTAAAAAATTTAGAAATTGTTCTTGCTAGATGTGAGGAGACAAATCTTGTTCTTAACTGGGAAAAATGCCATTTCATGGTTTGTGAAGGAATTTTGTTAGGAAATAAGATTTCTAGTAAAAGTTTAGAAGTAGATAAAGCTAAGATTTGTGCTATTGAACAATTACCCATTCCTAAGACAGTGAAAGGTGTGAGGAGTTTTTTAGGACATGCTGGATTTTATAGGAGATTTATTCAAGATTTTTCTAAGATAACTAAACCTTTATGTTGTTTGCTTGAGAAAGATGTGCAATTTGTTTTTGATGAAGCATGTGTTTCTGCATTTGAGAAATTGAAAAAGGCTCTTGTGACAGCTCCGGTGCTTGTTTCATCAAATTGAGATGAGGAGTTTCTGTTGATGTGTGATGCAAGTGATGTTGCACTTGGGGTGGCCCTAGGACAAGTTAGGGATAAAGTTTTTGGGGTGATTGCTTATGCTAGCAAAACTTTAAATCCGGCTCAATGTAATTACACTGTCACTGAGAAAGAGTTTTTAGTCGTGGTTTATGCATTTCGTAAATTTCGCTCTTATTTGGTAGGAGTCAAGTCAATTGTGTACACTGATCATGCTGCTATACGGTACTTGGTTTATAAAACCAGATGCAAAACCTAGACTGATTAGGTGGATTCTATTGTTGCAGGAATTCGATATAGAAATTAGAGATAGGAATGGGTGTGAGAATGTGATAGCTGATCATTTGTCTCGGTTAGAGGAACCTGTTAGTGGGGATGAAAATCAACGTTGTATTAATAATAGCTTTCCTGATGAACAAGTATTTTATGTAGCTTATAATACTCTTTGGTATGCTGACTTTTCTAATTTTCTTGTTGCCGGAGTATTTCCTCCTGATTTGAAGTACCATCAACGGAAGAAGTTCCTCAAAGATGTGCGATTTTATTATTGGGAGGAACCTTTCTTGTTTCGTAGATGTGCAGATGGAGTCATTCGAAGATGTGTGCACCAGGGAGAGTGGAGACAGATAATAGAGGAATGTCATGCTTCAGAGAGTGGAGGGCATTTCGCTGCTAATAGAACGGCCCTGAAGGTACTTTCTTGTGGTTTTACTGGCCTTTTATTTACCGTGATTGCATGAATTTTGTTAAGGCTTGTGATAGGTGCCAGAAACAGGATCCATTACCCGTCGGGATGAGATTCCCTCTAGACTTTTTATTGAAGTAGATTTGTTGTTATGTTTGGGGGATTGATTTTATGGGCCTTTTTCCTTCTTCTTGTGGATATCATTATATTTTGCTTGCTGTGGATCATGTGTCCCGTTGGGTGGAAGCTTGTGCAACTATTACTAATGATGCTAAAGTTGTGATGAAATTTTCGCAAGGGTTAGCAACACGTTTGGGAATTCCTCGAGCGTTAGTTAGCGATGGGGGAAGCCATTTTTTAACAAATTGCTGGAGAATTTATTGGCGAGATATGGTGTTAAGCACCGGATAACTACTCCATATCACCCTCAAGCTAATGGTCAAACTGAGCTTGCCAATAGGGAAATCAATGCTATTTTGGAGAAAATGGTAGTCTCCCGGAAAGATTGGTTCAAGCATTTGGATGATGCTTTATGGGCGTATCGCACGACCTTCGAAACTCCGATTGGTATGTCACCATATCAATTGGTATTCGGGAAGTCGTGTCATTTGCCGGTTGAGTTGGAACATAAGGATTATTGGGCTTTGAAGATTGTTAATGTTGATTGGAGGAAGGCCCAAGGTCAACGAGCTTTGCACTTGAATGCAATGGATGAATTCCGCAATGAGGCGTATGAAAATTCAAAGATTTACAAGGAGCGTACAAAGAATTTTCATGATATGCACATAAGGGGTATATCTTTTACTCCCAGTGATTTGGTGCTTCTATTCAATTCTCGGTTAAAGTTGATGCCCGGTAAGTTTCGCTCAAAATGGTCCGGGCCTTTCATTGTGAAGCAAGTGTTTGACAATGGTACATTGGAGTTAGCACGTGAGAATGGTCCTTGTTTTAAGATTAATGGACATCGGGCTAAACCATATTATATGAATGATGTACATTGTACTGTTTTGAAAGTTTCTTTTATTGATTAAGGTGCGGTAGTCGAGCTATGGACTTTAAAAAGCGCTTGTTGGGAGGCAACCCATCTGGAGTGTGGTATTTGTCTTTCTTATGTTGATTCAATTGATTTTTTTTTTGGTTGATTTTTGCAATTTTCTTTGTAGGGATCACCAGCGGATCACGAGGAGTGAGAGTGCACCTCATACCTTTTTACAAACTTAGTCTAACTTGACTAAGTTTGGGGGGAATGGTCGGTATCCGGTGCTCTACTCTGGTTCACTCTTCTCTTTATCTCTATCTTAGTTTAGTTTAGTTTAGTTTGAATAGATTTTAAATGATTTGATCTTCGATAAGGTTGTATAATGGTATTGATCTACCTTTACTTTGGTTTTGAATGATGACTTGGATGTGGATGTTGTTTGGATGTTTTAATTTTAGTTGAATGGTTTGTTGATGGATTATTAGCGAGCTTGCATGAGATTTAATTCTTTCCATTTGGTTTGGTTTGTGGATATGTTGAACGGTTTGGTATGAATGGTGGAGCTAGTGGATATTGCTTTATTTTTGTTGATGTTTGGTTTGTGGAAAGTCAGTGGAAATGAGAACTTAATTGGCTTGTTTATGCTCAATAGTTTGGTGGTGTTTTTGTTGATTTGTAGTAGGTACAAATAAGGAATGGGAGAGCGGTTTGATCGTGTCTACCGATGGGTAATGCTTTATATCGTTTCTTTTGCCAATTAATTTTATTACAATTGTTTTATGGCATGTAGATTGTTGTTAGGATGTTATGTGTTTTTTTGTTTGTGTGTGATGAACCCAAACAAGAACTTGAGGTTTGAATCATGATTTACTTAGTAAGCTTGATATTTACTTTGACCAATGATAGGGCGGAATCTAGTTGTCAAGGTATGTTTTAGTTGAACTTTTGAATTGCCAAGTTTTGTGTGTGGTTAATGCATAGGACTTGACAAAAAGGTGTGAGGTTTGAGCCATGATATTGTCATATCTTTATCGGTTGTGAGTGGCAAGATTGAGAGCACAAGATCTAGAACTTGCACTTATTCTCTATCTATTTGACATGAGTTTGGTAACTAAAAAATGATATTAGGCCATCGATTCTTAGTCCTACCTTTCACTCCGAGAGTATAAGGTGGTTGTTATCATAATTTTGCCTTTCATATCTTTGACCCTTGTGATTGTGCTTTAATGGTGGATTTCTTTTGAGATTATTAGGACGAATTTTGGGGGGAAAGAGTGTATGAGGGTGAATACGGTGATGAGAGTTGGGTTAGGAATTGTTTGGCATCTTTATATTGCAAGTGTTGAGGTATGGAAGATATGAAATAAAGGATTGATGTGAATCTTAAAAAATGAAGCACCACAAAAATTTTGAGTTCTTGAGAAAAAAAGAAAGAAAGAGAGGCACCATGAAATGAATGAATGATGGTGTTGGAAAAATATGAAGAAAGAAAAAAAAAAAGAAAAAAAGGGGAGAAAAATGTTGTGAATGAAAAAGCCTCGGGTTTGAAGTGGATTGAAGAGAATAAGTTTGGGGGTTTTGGGAAATGGAGAAGTAGTCACTTTTAGCCCAAAACCAGCTACCCTTTAGTAAGCCACGATATAACCAAAAATAAAGACCTTTTTGATTTTAGGAGCCAACTCGTTGTAGTATAGTGGTGAGAATAGTTTCAAGCCTATGGAAATTGTGCTCGATATCTTGTGAATGAGTGAAATCTCATCAACCCCTAAACACGTAAGGGAGTGCTTTTATTTCTTTATCGAAAATTGATGAGTGGTTCAAGTCGTTAGCATTAACCGTATCAGAAAGTTAGGTGATAATCTCGATTGATTAGGGCATGCCAAATAATCAAGATAAGCTATGAGGTTGTTTCATGAGGTTCATGGAATGCTTTACTTTGTTTTGATTAAGGACAATCAAAGGTTCAAGTTTGGGGGATTATGATATGCATGTAAAATGACCTAATTTTCAATGTGTGAGCGTGCATGTTTGTGGCCATTTTACACTCATATCATATGTTTTTGTTGTTCTTTTGTCATGTTTTCGTGTTTTTGTGTTTTGAATGTTGTAGGACGTGTTTTGAGCATAAATCGACATTTTTTGGTATGTTTTGGAGGCAAATCGCCGGAGCTTGGATACAAAAGAGGTTAGGCTCGCCCGAGCAGAGAAGAGGGAAGAGTATTCGGAGTTCAGAGGCGTCGACCAGCCGAGTGGAGCAGGCTCGACCGAGCCAAGCTGGTCAGAGAGCTCGCTCGACCGAGCTATGCAGGCTCAACCGAGCCATGCCGACAGAGAGCAGCCTCGGTCAAGCCAGGATGGACCAGGCGAGCCAGATCGCGAATTTCAGCAGTTTGGCAGTTTACGACCTCGACCGGGCAAGCGATGCGTGGACCAGGCAATCCGAGGCCCTCATTGCTCGTGTATATAAGGGGGATTTTTGAACTTTAAGAGAACTTTAGGTCAAATTCCAAAAAACCGTCACGAGAATTCTCTCCCAATCCATCTTCCAAACACTCCCCATCCACATTCAAGGAGATCTAGGCCACATTCCTCCACATTTGGTGAAGATCAAGGAAGATCAAGAGGTAGATTGAGTACAAGGAAGACAATTGAGGAAGATCATCATTTGACCTATCAATTTGTAATGGATTCTATCACTTTCTCTATTGTATTGTACACAATTGAAGGTATGAGGAACTAAACTCTATTGTGAGTATTGATTGGATGGATATTGTGTTGAATTGAGATTGAATTTTGATTGTTTACTTTCTTTTGAGAGCTTGAATTGCACTAGATCTTGTTCCTTACCTCTTAGGTGTAGGTAATAGCCAGCTTAGGAGGTAGTTGACGTGAACGCTGCAGCCAACACGCGAGCGAAATCGTTATAATTAGTGTAGATTCATACGAATTTAGCTTCAATCCTTGTGCGGTGCTAGGTCGTAGGGAATTAATTGATGTTCTATTTGGAGTGGTCTAGGGCTTAATAACGTAATTGTTTGCGAGTTTTAGCATCATCAACCGTTAGCTCGCCGTGACAAAGGGTTAACGAGTGTAGGGTCGATTGCTCATTCTCCTAGGGATTAAACATGGTTTACAACATGATTTGACTCAAACTAGACACAATTGACATTCATTCAATACTCACTCTTATCTCATTGTTGCACTTGATACTTTTTCTACCTAGTTGAAGAGAATTGATTGCTTGAACATTGGAAGATAATTGAACATGTTTTGATTTATGCTTTATTTCATTTATGCAAGGTTTGTTATGATTTTTGCCTAGTTAGATAAACACTCAACGACTTGTGCTTGCCTAGCTATAATTTCCTTCAAACGAGTAAATGATGTTCATTAGAGCGAATTGAAAGAACCTGGATTGATAAATTTAACGTGATAAAGTGCTGCAAATTTCACAGCCATCACATTTTTGTCGCCGTTGCCGGGGAAACTTCTAGTAGGTCTTGTGAAATTATTGAAAGTTTGAAGAAGTGTATGCTAGGTGTTTGAGGAAATGCTTGTGTGAATATTGTTACTAAAATTTGTTTGCTAATTGTTCTTGTTTGTTTTGTTGAATTGTTTTGTCTTGTAATTGATTTTGTTGATTTTTCCTAGGTAGTTTATGATCACTCAATCAAAGGCTAGGGAGCTTGAGGAAAGAAAATTTCAAGAAAGGAGCAGAAATATTCAAATCGATTTTGATATGGCTAACTAAGGAGAGGACACGGTTAGGATGGAAGAGTTGGAGAGACAGCTTGTGTTAATGAAAGCATATGCTAAATTAGAGGAATGGTCCTCGTAGACCACTTCAAAACCTTTTTCGTCCTCAAGGGGAACCGATAACAGGAGGTTTTTGGTTAGGAGTGAATGCTACGCAATTCGAGATTAAGCCACAGTTGGTCCAAATGATCCAGAACAATCAATTTGGGGGATATGTAACCGAGGATCCGAATGTTCACATATCTCGATTCATGGAGATTACGAATACCATAAAGATCAACCAAGTTCCCCAAGAACAAATACGACTGCGGTTATTCTCATTTTCCTTGAGGGATGCAGTGAGAAATTGGTTCGAAGGTTTAGACTAATGGAACATTGCCATTTGGGAAGAGTTAAGAGAATAGTTTTTATTCAAGTTTTTTCCGCCAAGTTTGACTTTGAAGAGAAGGGCCGACATAAAATCATTTGGGCAAAGGTACGATGAACCGCTTTATGAAGCATGGGATCGGTTCCGAGAGCTTCTACGCAAATGCCCAAGGCATGGTTTCTCTCAAAGTTAATTAATTTGCCAATTCTATGGAGGATTGGGATATGAATTGAAGACATTATTGGATGCATCATCTGGGGCAGTATTTCTCAATCTAGAAGAAGATGAAGCATGGAGATTGATTGAGTGGATAGCTGCCAATATTTTCCAATGGCCAAGAGAAAGAATGGATTGTAAGGTCATTAAATCAGTGAAAGAGAAAAATGAAATAGAAGCTTTGCGAGTCCAAATGGCTTCAATGCAAGAAAAAATGGAAAAGTTGATGTATAAGCTTGGGGGAAAGGATATTGTGTACGGAGGAGATGTCCTTACTATGGAGCACGAGTGGATAAACTGTCAAGAGTATGAGCCATATAGTGGGGGAATTTCATATGATTCATGGCAAGAGTCAGGTTTATCTTCACAAATTGTTGGTATGGATCGAGAAATGTGTATTTGGAAGAAGAAGATGAGATACCAGAAATAGAGGTGGACGTAGAATGGAAATGTGAGAAAAATGTAGAATTATAGGAAGACATCAAGAAACAAGTTTCTTGTATAATGAATCAATTGAGTAAGAGAGAAAAATGTCATTTGGGAGGAGCATGTTGAGCTATAACAACCAGAAGTGGGCACTCTTATGAGGGACCGTAACAAAAGGAATATGTTTGGGAAAAAGATAAGACTGAAGGAGGCACTAGGAAGAAGGTTACTTTCAAAGAGGAAGAACAAGTCATTCCAAAGGTGGCTAAGGAAAAAAAAGTGACAAAGTATAAATCTTTGGAGAATGAATCCACACCTCGTATGCCTTTTCCTCAACGCTTTGAGAAAAGTAGGAAGAATAGGAAGTTTGCTCGATTTTTAGAGCATATGAGAAAGATTCAAATAAATCTTCCCATATTTGAAGTCCTACAAGAGATGCCGGGGTACATGAAAATGTTGAAAGAGATGTTTACCTAAAAGAGTAAGTATGGCATTGGAGAATATGAGACGATGAACCTTTTTGAGGAGTGTAGCGCCGTAATTCAAAGGAAGATGCCTTTCAAACGGCAGGATCTGGGGAGTTTCACTATTTCATGCATGTTTGGTGGAATAGAAGTAACTAGTGCTTTGTGTGACTCGGGGGCTAGCATCAATTTAATGCCCTTATCTTTGTTCAAGATGTTGGAAATAGGGGAAATCAAGCCAACCACAATGACGCTCCAAATGGCGTACCGGTCTTTATCATATCCTAAAGGGATTGTAGAAGATGTTTTGGTTAAAGTGCATGATTTTATATTTTCGGCCGATTTTGTGATACTTGACATGGAAGATGATGGAGATGTTCTGTTGATCTTGGGTAGACCATTCTTATCTACCGGAGGAGCATTGTTTGATATGAAACATGGACAGTCAACCTTTCGATTCGACGGAAGGAAGATCACTTTCTCTTTTCCGGAAGATATGAAGAGGAGTACGGAGGAGGAAAATGAAGAGAATAGTAGCATGGTAGAGGTAATGCAAGACTTTGTTTTGCAAAAAGTACCAAAAGCGAACTATTGGAGGAGATTTTACAAAACTCCTATTATACGGAGAAAGTAGGTGGATAAGAAGAAGTAAAAGAAGACATTGTGGAGTATGTCCGAGTGTTAGATAACTTTCCTATTGATGCATCAAATGGGGAGGTTAAGTTCTTGGAATTAAGAACTAAAGAGGAGGAAGATGAAGCTAAACAAAAGAAGATGGAATTGAGGAATAAAGCCCCAGAAGTAGAAGTGAAGAAGTTACCAGATCATTTAAAGTATGCATATTTGGGTGAAAATGAGACTTATCCGGTAATCATCTCAACCGGACTTTCAAGTTGTGAGGTTGATAATTTACTTCGAGTTTTGAGGGCACATAGGTCAGCTATTGGGTGGCAATTGTCTGACATTAAGGGAATAAGCCCAGCCATTTGTATGCACAAGATACTTCTTGAAGAAACATGTAAGCCTAAGCGACAACCTCAAAGAAGGTTGAATCCAATGATGCAAGAAGTGGTGATGAAAGAGGTTCTTATGTTGCTTGATAATAATATCATCTATGCTCCAATTGATAGTGAGTGGGTAAGCCTGACGCATATGGTACCCAAGAAAGGGGGATTCGAAAAGGTAGTAAAGGAAAATGGGGAAGTAGTGATGGAGAGACCTACTAAAGGATGGCGGTTTCGTATTGATTATCGTGCTTTAAATTTAGCTACTCGCAAAGATCATTTCCCTTACCATTTATTGGCAAAATGCTTGACCGTCTTGCAGGGCACTCTCACTATAGTTTCTTGGATGGCTATTCGGGGTACAATCAAATCATGGTGGCACCGGAGGACCAACACAAGACGACTTTTACATGTCCTTACTGAGTTTTTGCTTACCGGAGGATGCCTTTTGGTCTTTGCAACGCACCGACTACGTTTCAGAGATGCATGATGGCTATATTTCATGGGCTTATTGAGGAGATTATGGAGGTATTCATGGACGAATTTTCGGTATTTGGTAGTTCATTTGATGCATGCTTAAAAAATTTAGAAATTGTTCTTGCTAGATGTGAGGAGACAAATCTTTTTCTTAACTGGGAAAAATGCCATTTCATGGTTTGTGAAGGAATTTTGTTAGGACATAAGATTTCTAGTAAAGGTTTAGAAGTAGATATAGCTAAGATTTGTGCTATTGAACAATTACCCATTCCTAAGATAATGAAAGGTGTGAGGAGTTTTTTAAGACATGCTGGATTTTATAGGAGATTTATTCAAGATTTTTCTAAGATAACTAAACTTTTATGTTGTTTGCTTGAGAAAGATGTGCAATTTGTTATTGATGAAGCATGTGTTTCTGCTTTTGAGAAATCGAAAAAGGCTCTTGTGACAGCTCCGATGCTTATTTCACCAAATTGGGATGAGTAGTTTGTGTTGATGTGTGATGCAAGTGATGTTGCACTTGGGGTGGCCCTAGTACAAGTTAGGGATATTGTTTTTAGGGTGATTTCTTATGCTAGCAAAACTTTAAATCTGGCTCAATGTAATTACACTATCACTGAGAAAGAGTTTTTAGCCGTGGTTTATGCATATGGTAAATTTCGCTCTTATTTGGTAGGAGTCAAGTCGATTTTGTACACTGATCATGCTGCTATACGGTACTTGTTTAAAAAACCAGGTGCAGAACCTAGATTCATTAGGTGGATTCTATTGTTGCAGGAATTCAATATTGAAATTAGAGATAGGAAAGGGTGTGAAAATGTGATAGCTGATCATTTGTCTCGGTTAGAGGAACCTGTTAGCGGGGACGAAAATCAACGTTGTATTAATGATAGCTTTCCCGATGAACAAGTATTTTATGTAGCTTATAATAATCCTTAGTACACTGACTTTTCTAATTTTCTTGTTGTCGGAGTATTTCCTCCTGATTTGAAGTACCATCAACGGAAGAAGTTCCTCAAAGATGTGCGATTTTATTATTGGGAGGAACCTTTCTTGTTTCGTAGATGTGCAGATGGAGTCTTTCGAAGATGAGTGCACCAGGGAGAGTGGAGACGGATAATAGAGGAATGTCATGCTTCAGAGAGTGGAGGGCATTTTGATGCTAATAGAACGGCCTTGAAGGTACTTTCTTGTGGTTTTTATTGTCCTTTTATTTACCATGATTTCATGAATTTTGTTTAGGCTTGTGATAGGTGCCAGAAAACAGGATTCATTACCTGCCGGGATGAGATTCCCTCTAGAATTTTTATTGAAGTAGATTTGTTTGATGTTTGGGGGATTGATTTTATGGGCCCTTTTCCTTCTTCTTGTGGCTATCATTGTATTTTGCTTGTTGTGGATTATGTGTCCCGTTGGGTGGAAGCTTGGGCAACTGTTACTAATGATGCTAAAGTTGTGATGAAATTTTTGCATGGGTTAGTAACACGTTTTGGAATTCTTCGAGCGTTAGTTAGTGATGGGGGAAGCCATTTTTGTAACAAATTGCTGGAGAATTTATTGGCGGGATATGGAGTTAAGCAGCGGATAACTACTCCATATCACCCTCAAGCTAATGGTCAAACTGAGCTTGCCAATAGGGAAACCCATCCGGAGTGTGGTAGTCGAGCTATGGACTTTAAAAAGTGCTTCTTGGGAGGCAACCCATCCAGAGTGTGGTATTTGTCTTTCTTATGTTGATTCAATTGATTTTTTTTTTTTGGGTTGATTTTTTCAATTTTCTTTGTAGGGATCACCACCGGATCAGGGGGAGTGAGACTGCACCGCATACTTTTTTACAAACTTAGTCTAACTTGACTAAGTTTGGGGGGAATGGTCTGTATCAAGTGCTCTACTCTGGTTCACTCTTCTCTTTATCTCTATCTTAGTTTAGTTTAGTTTAGTTTGAATTGATTTTAAATGATTTGATCTTCGATGGGGTTGTATAATGGTATTGATCTACCTTTACTTTGGTTTTGAATGATGACTTGGATGTGGATGTTGTTTGGATGTTTTAATTTTAGTTGAATGGTTTGTTGATGGATTATTAGCGAGCTTGCATGAGATTTAATTCTTTCCATTTGCTTTGGTTTGTGAATATGTTGAACGGTTTGGTATGAATGGTGGAGCTAGTGGATATTGCTTTATTTTTGTTGATGTTTGGTTTGTGGAAAGTCGTTGGAAATGAGAACTTAATTGGCTTGTTTATGCTCAATAGTTTGGTGGTGTTTGTGTTGATTTGTAGTAAGTACAAATAAGGCATGGGAGAGCGGTTTGATCGTGTCTACCGATGGGTTTCTTTTGCCAATTAATTTTATTACAATTGTTTTATGGCATGTAGATTGTTGTTAGGATGTGATATGTTTTTTTGTGTGTGTGTGATGAACCCAAACAAGAACTTGAGGTTTGAATCATGATTTACTTAGTAAGCTTGATATTTACTTTGACCAATGATAGGGCGGAATCTAGTTGTCAAGGTATGTTTTAGTTGAACTTTTGAATTGCCAAGTTTTGTGTGTGGTTAATGCATAGGACTTGACAAAAATGTATGAGGTTTGAGCCATGATATTGTCATTTCTTTATCGGTTGTGAGTGGCAAGATTGAGAGCACAAGATCTAGAAATCGCACTTATTCTCTATCTATTTGGCATGAGTTTGGTAACTAAAAAATGATATTAGGCCATCGATTCTTATAACTACCTTTCACTCCGGGTGTATAAGGTGGTTGTTTTCATAATTTTGCCTTTCATATCTTTGACCCCCGTGATTGTGCTTTAATGGTGGATTTCTTTTGAGATTATTAGGACGAATTTTGGGGAGAAAGAGTGTATGAGGGTGAATACGGTGATGAGAGTTGGGTTGGGAATTGTTTGGCATCTTTATATTGCAAGTGTTGAGGCATGAAAGGTATGAAATAAAGGATTGATGTGAATCTTAAAAAAATGAAGCACCACAAAAATTTTGATTGCTTGAGAAAAAAAAAGGAAAGAGATGTACCATGAAATGAATGAATGATGGTGTTGGAAAAATAAGAAGAAAGAAAAAAAAAGAAAAAAAGGGGAGAAAAATGTTGTGAATGAAAAAGCCTCGGGTTTGAAGTGGATTGAAGAGAATAAGTTTGGGGGTTTTGGGAAACGGAGAAGTAGTCACTTTTAGCCCAAAACCACCTACCCTTTAGTAAGTGATAACCGTAGAATACAGCAGCAAATAAATTTATAAACCCGAAGGCTAGTCGAACCCACAGGGATAGTGCGACGAAATCACCTCATGTACTGGACACAGTTTATCTATTCTTTGTTTGAGCAAATCCAAATTTTGAATAGGGTTTTTGTTTTTCAAAATAGAAATTAACTTGGGAATAAAATTCAATAATAAAAAGCACAGATTCTAGGGAAATCAACCAATCCAATCCAACATGTATAAACAATCAATCCAAACCCAAAATAATTATCAAGGTGGGAAATCTGATAAATTGGAATTAATTCCTTTGTTGGGCAATTAAATCCTAAATTACTAGAAAGTGAATTTTACCTCTCGGCCTCAATAACACAAACTAGTCAATTTCGATAAAGATACAGATTTGAAAACCCTACAACTAATTCTTCTTTTTGAGACAGAAAACAGTTGTATCAAAATTCTATTTTCCTATTATTAATTATCTCCTCTCGGTCTCAAATTAGTAACTATAAACCTAATCCAATTTTCATCTCTCGATCCTTCAATTGAAAATAGATTTTAAAATCAAAACAAAAGAATTTGAACCAATTAATTAAGGGTTGGATTTAATTGAATTAACACATACTGAAAAGGATGGAGAAAACCCTAGAACCTGTTAAGGGTTCTAGCCTAACATAATTGAAATAAACATTGCAAAAGATGTAAAGAAACTTACTTGAATCATTAAAACAATAGGAATCTTGAAGTACTTGAATCCAATTGCAACAATAAAATAAAGAGTACTAGAAATTAAAGAGTTTAATGCTGAAAATAAAATAAAGGAGTGCTGAAAAACTGAATTGTAAGCCCTAAAGGGTGCTGAAAAACTGAACTAAAAAACCTAATTTTCGAGCTTAATAAGTCATATTTATAGGGGGAGAAAGTATATCTTCAAAAGGTAATGATTTGGGAAGGAAAAATCTCCAAACTGGCCAAAAACTGCCTTTCCGGTGCGCCAGTCGACCGACACAAATCCTGTCGCTCGACAAGAATGTATTTCGGTCGACACACACTGTGTCGCTCGACACAGAAACATTCCGCTGCGCAGTCTCACGGTTTAGGCCATAACTTTCACTCCTGAACTTCGATTGACCCGATTCCAGTTGCGTTGGAAAGCTAACTCAAAGATCTTCCCATCCATGTGATCCATTAGCTCAGATTCCATCTGTGGAAGAAGTCGTGACTGTTCCTTTGAACATCTGCTGCTTTCGGTACGGGTTTCCCTTGGATTTGGCCTAAAACCTGCAAAATATTACCATGACAAGCATAATATCCCTATAAACACTTCATGCTCGATTATTAACTAAAAACTCAAACAAATGCAAGAAAACAATAAGAAAACAACGTGATAAGTGAGGCAAAATACGAGCTTATCAGTAAGCCACGTTATAACCGAAAAACAAAGACCTTTTTGATTTTAGGAGCCAATTCGTTGTAGTACAGTGGTGAGAATAGTTTCAAACCTATGGAAATTGTGCTCGATATCTTGTGAATGAGAGAAATCTCATCAACCCCTAAACACGTAAGGGAGTGCTTTTATTTCTTTATCAAAAATTGATGAGTGGTTCAAGTCGTTAGCATTAATCGTATCACAAAGTTAGGTGATAATCTTGATTGATTAGGGCATGCCAAAATAATCAAGATAAGCTATGAGGTTGTTTCATGAGGTTCATGGATTGCTTTACTTTGTTTTGATTGAGGACAATCAAAGGTTCAAGTTTGGGGGATTATGATATGCGTGTAAAATGAACTAATTTTTGATGTGTGAGCGTGCATGTTTTTGGCCATTTTACCCTCATATCATATGTTTTTGTTGTTCTTTTGTCGTATTTTTGTGTTTTGAATGTTGTAGGACGTGTTTTGAGCATAAATCGGCACTTTTTGGTATGTTTTGGAGGCAAATCTCCCGAGCTTGGATACGAAAGAGGTTAGGCTCGCCCGAGCAGAGCAGAGGGAAGAGTTTTCGGAGTTCAGAGGCGTCGACCGGCCGAGCGGAGCAGGCTCGGTCAATCCAGGATGGACCAGGCGATCCAGATTGCGAATTTCAGCAGTTTGGCAGTTTTCGACCTCGAACGGGCAAGCGATGAGTGGACCGGGCGATCCGAGGCCCTGTTTGCTCGTGTATATAAGGGGGATTTTTGAACTTTAAGTGATCTTTTGGTAAAATTCCAAATAACCGTCACGAGAATTCTCTCCCAATCCATCTTCCAAACACTCCCCATCCACATTCAACGAGATCTAGGCCACATTCCTCCACATTTGGTGAAGATCAAGGAAGATCAAGAGGTAGATTGAGTACAAGGAAGACAATTAAGGAAGATCATCATTTGACCTATCAATTTGTAATGGATTCTATCACTTTCTCTATTGTATTGTACACAATTGAAGGTATGAGGAACTAAACTCTATTGTTAGTATTGATTGGATGGATATTGTGTTGAATTGAGATTGAATTTTGATTGTTTACTTTCCTTTGAGAGCTTGAATTGCACTAGATCTTGTTCCTTACCTCTTAGGTGTAGGTAATAGCTAGCTTAGGAGGTAGTTGACGTGAACGTTTTGATGGGTTTTGAATACTGAAAGCATTTATTATAATGAGTATATGACGATTTATTTCTCCTATCTGTTAAAAATCTTACATGTATGAACAATGGTATCCTCTTCTCTCACCGATAGGGACGATCATATGGCGTGTTGTAGATCGCAGAAGACAGTATGATCACTTGACCTAGTGAGACATAAACCTGATCACAGCCGAGATAACGTATGAGGATACGTCTGTCCGGTTGGCTGCGGGATTTTTGGAATAAGTAATCTTTCTTTGTTACTTGACATGCTGGTACGCAGAGGTGGCGTATTGATGGACCGCAGTGAGATGTATTCGTCTGTCTGACTTCAGCTTATACAAGATCTCGATATTAATTGAGTCCAAACCCTAACGAAGGTTCAGGGATTTGCACGGGTTGACTTTTGCTTTGACTTGCCATGGTGGAGAGCCTAAGTAACGTGCTCGTATATCCGGATCTTGAGTAACAGCAGTTCGTGTACTAACGCCTGAGACTGGGTTTAGGTAACCATATCCGAGTAATAGGATGGGGACATTCCCTGAGGAGCTCAACAACATTCATCGTGCCAAAGTCCTGCAGGCTGATTAAATTCAGGCACGAGTGATAAGGATTGAGTGGTACTACTCAAGAATAATAAGATATTAATTAATTGTAGTAAGAGCTTGTCAGAAGCTCCGATTAATTAATGAATGTCCGGATACTTAAATATGGGGATTCTCAATTAATACAACCCGTTCTCACAACGTGATAATAAAGGGGTATGTCAGTATTAATTCTGTGGTAAAAAAGAATTAATATTAATTAATTAATTGTTTCCTGGTTAGTGGACATGGGAATTAATTAATTTATAGGCCCGCTTTATTATTTGCATTAGGTCCCAGGTCTGGCCCAAGGAAAGTGTGCTGAATTGAGCCCAGAAGTCCACTAGGGTTTACAACCATAGGTCTATAAATAGACAACTCTGTCTCATAAGTTAAAAAACAATTGAAAAACTAAAAACCTAGAGGGAGAGAGTGGGGGCTCCATTTTCAAGAAGAAAGAGGAGGAGAATTTTTGAATTCTGGTCCTGCTCAAGTACAGATCTGTGGAATTCTCACCAGTAGCAGATCTGAACGTACCGGGATACAGATCTGAAGATCTAATCTGGAGAACAATTTCTTTCTTTTTATTTTGTCTTTTTAATAATATCGCTTGGTTGGTTCTGGATCTGGGAATACAAACGCGAAAGATCGTTTCTGAGACTACGGAATTAAGGTAAATAATTCTTTATCCACACATTAAATTCAATAGGAGCATGCTTAGGGTTTTTGAATGAATTATGAACAATAACCATAAACGGTCTGGTTCATTTGGTTTTGGTGATTCGATTCACGGTAAAACCCTACAATTGGTATCAGAGCAAGGTCCTGTTTTATGGCTCTATTATTCATAATGGATTCATTATGCATGTTTTGAAATTTATGAATGTCGTGGATGGTTTTTTTTCCTCGTGGCAACCCGTGTAATTCTGCCCGCGTGGTATATCCGTGTAGAGCTGAATTAATTTCGTAAAATCACGAGAAAATTCGTGATTAGTATCGATTTAAAATTTTATATAGTATAGATCTTGTATTTTTATTTTAAATCTGTAATTGGACGGGTCGAGAAATGAAGAACGAAGAACAAAGACAGAGCAGGCAAAAGACGGCGCACGGTGGCCGCGGGCGACGGCGCGCGGCAGTGCGCGTCGCAGGCGGCAGCGGCGGCCAAGAGCACGGGCGCGCGACGCGCGCGCGAGCGTGTGGCACTGTGCGCACGTGGCGGCGGCGCTGGCGGCAGCAGTGGTGCTCTCATCGGCGGCTGCTGTCCCGTCGCGGTGGCTTGTCGTTTTGGTGGTTTGTACAATCCTGTGTAAACCCTAGGGTTTGCATTAGGGTTAGGGCAAATCATCAGATCACAAAGGCCTAAATCCCAAAAGATTTGGTGATTGAAGATTTGGAGGCCCTGGAAGATTTGAAAAGATTTGGACTTATCCAATTAAGTTCAAATTAAATTTGTAATAGATAGGATTTTATTTTTCCTATTTTTTTGGGGCCACGAGGAATTTTTGTTTGCCTTAATTGTCCTCGTATGATATGTGATTTATTATGTGTGCTATTTAAGCATGTGTAGATAATAGGAAAAACATGTTTTATCGCTTTTATTATTTACAGCTTTCCAAGCATGCTTATGTGATTAATTTCTTTTGTTGGATTATATTTTGGGAATTTTTGGGCTTGTTTAATTACATGCAAAAATTTGGAAAATATAATAACAAAGAACTTATGTGTGCGCATCTAAGAAACCTTTTAAAAGAAAAATACTAAGCAGATTTTTTAATTAAAATCAATAGACCTCCACAAAGCGGTCCTAGGCTGTAAGTGTATCTCTCGTTCTAGTAAACGTCTACGAGTATAGCTTGCTAGTTCCTAGAGGTGCATGGGTACGGTTGTTGGGATTTCTCGACAAACAATTTAAATCATGTGAATAGTGGGAGGGTTTTGCGTAAACGTCTACGAGTGTAGCTTGCGTAAATATCTTTCACAAGTATTCTAGGATTGATTTAAATTATAGATAACAAAAGCTTTAAAGGCTGTGCGGTATGGTTACGTGCCATGCAAAACTGTCTCTTTTGGTCGGAGTTAAATTTGTGGTTAATGGCTTAGAAGCATCTTAGAATATAATGCAAGAATTGCATCCCTGTTCTTGAGAGATAGCTTGGTCTAAGGTTTTCACTAATTATTAATTTCTAGTGTCAAAAGCATACTGACATGGTAGTGAAATTAAATGGATTGGGGCTTAAAACCCGCAGTTCTGGTCGAGGGTGACATCGTAAACGTCTACGAGTGTAGCTTGCGGTGGGAACTCTTGGGCAATTAGTGGAAAATATTTGTATTTGATTTATTAAGAGGTTTTCAATGCGTTTGTTTTCGAAGTTCTACATGTATGTTCTTATTTAAGATTCTTTAGTGTTTCAGATATGTCTATGTCTACTGTCGATCATTTATTTGCTCTCAATCCTCTAACTGGTCCAAACTTCCCTGAATGGAGTTTTTGCATCAAACACGTCCTTTATCTGAAAAACCAAGCATATGTTCTTTTTATGGTACCATTGTTGCGTATTCGTCACAAGGTCTACAAACTTGAGCTTGAATTTTATGAAAGATGGGAGGATGCTGATGAGTTCGCCTTCTAGCTCATCACGGGTTCCCTGTTTAGAGAATTAAGGCACAAGTATGAGTACCTCGAAAGGACCGGAGAAATCTGGAAGGAACTCTCGAAGCATATGGAAACGTGGAGCGAACTATTAACTATAAACTTGTACATGATCTTGTGTGCAAGAAGATGGTTGAAGATAGTACGGTGACAGAGCACATGATGTCTATGATTGATCTCATGAGACAGTTCACTGTGCGGGGTGGTAATATCAGTGCGCAAAGCGAGATTGATATCATCCTGAACTCTCTTCCGGACTACTTTTATGACTTTAAGGTAGTTGCTGCTGCAAGGGGAGAGTATGCTCTGCATGAGCTACTTGAGAACCTTGTGGTGGAGCAATCTTCCATGCGAGCACCGATGCCTGTTCTGACTGCTTCTAGCACTGGTTCGACAACCTCTAAGGTTGGAGATGACGGTGCTGAAAGCAAGCTCAGGAAAGTAGTCAGTGAAAGCAAGTCAAGGAAGATGAAGAGGGTTAAAGTCACTCCAAAGAAGAAGAGGTGTGCTGGATGCGGAAAGGTGGATTGTTCGAATGCCAAGGGACAAGGTACGTCATTTGCATTTGTAACGGAAACATGTTTAGCATCGGTTTCTACTCATTCGTGGGTAGTGGATACTGGAGCTACTGATCATGTTTGTTACATTTTGCAGGGGTTCACACCGAGGAGGGTGCTGATGAATGACGTGGTTACCATCTCAATGGGGAACGCAGCACAAGTGAGTGCTGCTGCCATTGGAGATTTCACCTTGTACTTCGATGATTCTGTTTTAACTTTGAGAGATGTTTTGTACGTGCTAGATTTTCGGCAAAACCTTATTTCAATTTCCAAACTTTATGTTGATGGATATTCAGTTATTTTTGATAGTGGTGTTTCTATCATTGGTAATAACGGTGTTATTTGTCGTGGGATGCTGAATAATTCTCTCTATGTTGTTAACTGTAATCATAAGTCTTCCGCGAGTATTGCATGTAATTCATCCGTTATTGATAATCCTAGAAAGAGAAAACTTACTTCTTCTGATGAGGATCTTACATATCTCTGGCACTTGAGGGTCACATCAGCTTGAAGCGGATTCAGAGACTTGCAGATGATGGTACATTGGACTTAGTCCCGGCTGTACCTTATCAAGTCTGCGAATCCTGCATCGAGGGCAAGATGTCAACTAGGCCTTTCAAGGCTAGTGAGTCTCAAGCAGAGGAAGTGTTGGAATTGATCCATTCTGACTTATGTGGACCGATGTCCACGCAGGCTCGTGGAGGGTACGAGTACTTAGTCACTTTCATTGACGATTACTCAAGGTACATATACATTTACATGCTTCGCTACAAGTCTGAATGCTTTGAGAAATTCAA
This sequence comes from Plectranthus barbatus, assembly GCA_026898455.1. NCBI lineage: Eukaryota > Viridiplantae > Streptophyta > Magnoliopsida > Lamiales > Lamiaceae > Plectranthus > Plectranthus barbatus. The sequence continues at coordinate 317,267 of JAPKLW010000204.1, forward strand.
AGAGTTCAAGGCTGAGGTAGAAAAGAAGGTCGGGAAAACTATCAAGTTGCCGCGATCTGATCGTAGTGGCGAATACCTCGGTAATGTGTTCCTGCAATATTTGTCAGAAAATGGGATTACATCCCAGTGGACTGCACCGGGTACTCCCCAGTAAAACGGTGTAGCTGAAAGAAGAAATATGACTCTTCTAGAGATGGTAAGATCAATGATGAGTTATGCAAACTTACCAATTTCATTTTGGGGCTACGCATTGGAAACAACAGCTTACGTGCTTAATATGGTGCCTTCTAAATCAGTTCCTAAGACGCCTTCTGAGCTCTTCCTTGGTCGCAAACCTAGTTTGTGCAAGTTTAGAGTATGGGGCTGTCCAGCACACGTACTGTCGAAGGAACCTGATAAGTTAGAAAGCAGGTCAAAAGTAATGCTGTTCATAGGGTATCCCAGGCAAACGAAAGGTGGTTTTTTTTACTGTCTTGAGAGTCAGAGAGTCGTTGTTAGCACCAACGCTAGATTCTTGGAGGACGAGTATGTGAGTAATCACAAGTCTAGGAGTGATATCGTTCTTCAAGAAAATGAGAACGAGAATGCAATTCCAAGGGAAGGGGAACGTGAAGATGTGGGTGCACCTGTGAGAGGTTCAGCACCACAAACACGTTCTTCAGTGCAAGGTGTAGGACCACAAGTTACTGCACCTACTGCTGACACGACACCGATGCCTCGTCATAGTGGGAGAGTTATTTTCCAGCCGGAAAGGTACATGTTCATGGGTGAGTCTTCAGAATTGAGCCCGGAAGATGGACATGAGGACTCTGACCCACTGACTTACGAAGAGGCAGTGCAGGACAAGGTTGTTGCCAAATGGCGTGTCGCCATAGATTCTAAAATTGAATCCATACCTGCTATGGATGCATACCAAAAAACTGATTTGCCGGATGGCTTTTAAGGCCATAGGGTGCAAATGGGTGTACAAGAGAAAGAAAGGAGCGGATGGAAAGATCACGGCCTTTAAAGCCAGGCTGGTGGCAAAGGGTTATAGTCAGAAAGAGGACATTGACTATGATGAAACCTTTTCACCCGAAGCCATGCTCAAATCCATCCGGATACTCCTTGCTATAGTTGTGCATATGGACCTCGAGATCTGGCAGATGGATGTCAAAACCGCTTTTCTAAATGGTTACCTTGAAGAAGGTAGGGACATCTATATGCAACAACCCGAGGGTTACATACGCAAGGGCGAATAACATCTTGTCTGGAAGCTTAGGAAGTCCTTGTATGGACTTAAGCAAGCTTCAAGGTTGTGGAACTTACGTTTCAACGATGTGATTAAATCCTATGGATTTGCACAGTTGGAAAATGAAAGTTGTGTTTACCGACTTTGTGTCAGTGGGAGCGTGGTTTTCCTTGCACTATATGTTGATGACATACTCCTATTTGGAAACAACGAGGGAGTGATGTCGGAAATCAAGGCTTGGTTATCCGAACAGTTCCAAATGAAGGACTTGGGAGAAGCTGGCTACATTCTTGGGATTAAGGTCTTACGAGATCATAAGAGAAGAATGTTGAGCTTATCCCATGCATCCTATGTGGATACTGTGATAGCCCGGTTCAGCATGCAACTCGCCAAGATAGACTTGCTACCTTTGAGACAAAGCGTTCATATTTCTAGTGGGCAGTGTCCTCAGACACAGCGGGAGAAAGATGAGATGAGTCTTGTACCATACGCTTCGGCGGTGGGTAGTCTCATGTATGCGATGCTGTGTACCAGGCCAGATATCTGTTATGCCGTTGGCATGGAGATATCAGTCTAACCCTGGACAGGCGCACTGGACTGCTGTAAAGCACATCCTCAAGTACTTGAAAAGAACTAGGAATTTCTTCCTAGTTTATCATAGTGAGGATTTGTGCCCTGTGGGTTATACAGACTCGGATTAAGGGGACCAGGATGAGAAGAAATCGACCTCAGGATATATGTTTAACCTGGGAGGTGGAGCTGTATCTTGGAGGAGCTCAAAGCAGAAATGCATTGCTGACTCCACCATGGAGGCGAAATATGTCGCTGCCTTCGACGCCTCGAAAGAGGGGGTATGGCTCAGGAACTACCTTTTAGAGTTGGGCGTGATCCCGAGTTTGCCGAGGAGCATCACAATTTACTGTGATAACTCTGGTGCAGTGGCGAACTCAATGGAACCGCGGTCTCACAGGGCAAGCAAACACATAGAGAGAAAGTACCATATCATACGAGAAATCGTATCGAGGGGCGATGTGCAAATTAAGAAGATTGACACTGCTGACAATCTTGCTGATCCATTTACAAAGAGCTTGTCTGAAGCTCCAATTAATTAATGAATGTCCGGATACTTAAATATGGGGATTCTCAATTAATACAACTCGTTCTCACAACGTGATAATAAAGGGGTATGTCAGTATTAATTCTGTGGTAAGAAAGAATTAATATTAATTAATTAATTGTTTCCTGGTTTGTGGACATGGGAATTAATTAATTTATAGGCCCACTTTATTATTTGCATTAGGTCCCAGGTCTGGCCCAAGGAAAGTGTGCTGAATTGAGCCCAGGAGCCCATTAGGGTTTACAACCCTAGGTCTATAAATAGACAACTCTCTCTCATAAGTTAAAACACAGTTGAAAAACAGAAAACCTAGAGAGAGAGAGTGGGGGCGCCGTTTTCAAGTAGTAAGAGGAGGAGAATTTTTGAATTCTGGTCCTGCTCAAGTACAGATCTGTGGAATCCTCACCAGTAGCAGATCTGAACGCACTGGGATACAGATCTTAAGATCTAATCTAGAGAACAATTTCTTTCTTTTTATTTTGTCTTTTTCAATTATTATTAAATCTAGAAATTAGATTTCTAATTTCTCATTTCGCAGATTTAATAATATCGCGTGGTTGGTTCTGGATCCGGGAATACAAACGCGAAAGATCATTTCTGAGACTACGAAATTAAGGTTAATAATTCTTTATCCATGCATTAAATTCAATAGGAGCATGCTTAGGTCCGGTTCATTTGGTTTTGGTGATTCGGTTCACGATAAAACTCTACGCGCTGCAGCCAACATGCGGGCGGAATCGTCGCAAATAGTGTAGATTCATACAATTTTAGCTCCAATCCTTGTGCGTTGCTAGGTCGTAGGGCAATAATTGAATTTCTATTTGGAGTGGTCTAAGGCTTAATAACGTAGCTGTTTGTGAGTCTAAGCATCATCAACCGTTAGCTCACCGTGACAAGGGGTTAACGAGTGTAGGGTCGATTGCTCAATCTCCTAGGGATTAAACATGGTTTACAGCATGATTTGACTCAAACTAGACACAATTGACATTCATTCAATACTCACTCTTATCTCATTGTTGCACTTGATACTTTTTCTACCTAGTTGAAGAGAATTGATTGCTTGAACATTGGAAGATAATTGAACATGTTTGGATTTATGCTTTATTTCATTTATGCAAGGTTTGTTATGATTTTTGCCTAGTTAGATAAACACTCAATGACTTGTGTTCGCCTAGCTATAAGTTCCTTCAAACGAGTAAATGATGTTCATTAGAGCGAATTGAAAGAACCTGGATTGATAAATTTAACGTGATAAAGTGTTGCAATTTTCACCGCCATCATATGCTTACCTAGTTCCAGTCACAGACAGTCATAAACAAACTGCTACCACACAAGATATAGATATACAAGTTCGACAAGAACTATCCACCATAGTATCTCAAAGTGACACAAAAATCTGTGTATACTTTCGTACCTTTATTTCGGCATAAAATTCAATCAAGCCATCAAGATCAAGATTCATTTAATTTTAGATAAAAGAATCGATTTTCCTTAGGTCCTATCAATGCGCATCGCACACAGTAGCATACCATGCAACCAAGATAAGCTGCTTATGACTGCGTATGCTGCAGCCTATACTAACAGTCTATCCTAGAACTTTCTCAGTTGTGATACTGTTTATATCACTCTAGGTCAATTGATCCATGCGATCTACTACACGCCGTGTGATCTTCCTATTGGCGAGATAATGAGATTAGAGTGTTTGCCCACATGTTTGTTAATTCAGATAGGAGATGAACATACAACATTAATGATTCCCAGTATATTAACCAACAAACATTGTACATAATATACTAATCATAATATTTTCAGTATACAAATCCATGACTCACTTCACTGTCCTCTTCTGATAAGAGATTACATTGTAGAGGTCTTGTTGATTTTAAATAAAAAATGTTGCTTAGTCTTTTTTTTTTTCAAAAGGTTTTTATGCGCACAGATTATTATATCATCCATATATTATGTCACATCTAAAATTCCATCATATTCCAAACATGATTACAGAATTATAGACATAATTTAATACATAAAATAAATCATATAAAACATGCTTTAAATAGTAAATAAAATTAACGTAGATATTCAAACTGGACTCCTACTCTTTAATTTGAAATATGCAATTTTTGGTTGAAAAATAATGCAGTTTCGGCCAGGAATTAGGGTTTCAGGCTCATTGGGTTGTAAAACCCTAATTTTAGAGATTTGGGCCGCTCCAGGCCACTAGGCCCGCACCCATCCTTGACCAAACCCTAACCCTAATTTTCAGCCGCCACCTCCTACCTCCACACGAAACCCTAGCGCAGCCACCCTTCTACCGCAGCCCCAGCCACCGCCTCTGGTCTGCTGTGACTGAACCACCTCGTGTGCACCTCGATCCAGCATGTGACACGGGCCACCGAACCTGCAAACACTGACTGCGTGTAGTGTTGTCGTTGGAGACGCATTGCAGCAGGTTGCCGGAATCGCGAGCTTTGCGCGCGACAAACATGGTTGTACACCGCACAACTCCCTCCCCTGAGGAACACCACAGCTACGCCACCATTGGACCACTACACATGCAAGAGAGAAGGTCGCAAACTACTTCTGTTTGTGCAAATGCTGCTCCACAACCATCGAACACCTGCTACGCAAGTAGCCATGGCTACACCATCGCCGCTCACGTTTTTCACCTCCCACCTCCATGCGCACCAGCGCACAACCCTCGCTTATTTGCATGGACACGTGTCGGCCAGAGCTGGCAGCACTACACGCGAAGGGAAGAAGAAAAATGGTCGAGGATGCTGCTTTGTGAGGAGGAAGAAAAGGTGTTGTGATTTATAGCAATCTGCCGCATGCGTCTGTATTAGGCCGGTGCTTGTCGGCCGATAGCCACTATTGTCGTCCACCGCGCGTACTGCTTGCGTGCAGCTGCAGTCTGTCCAGGACCACCAAAAATTGCCATGAACCGCTGCCTCTGTTGCTATATTCATTCTTTATTTTTTCTTGGTTATAGATTGAATAAAAAGATAACATATCTGGATATTTTATATATTATTCCCATCAATCTAAAAAGAAATGGGCCACGGGAACAAAAATATCAACGACAGTTTTAATCCATCCACAATAAATTAAATAAAATGTGTAAACTGAATGTCAAAATTTATTTTCCGATAGAGCCATAAAATACGAACCTGGCTCTGATACCAATTGTAGAAACTAAGTGTACAATAGGCGATATGAATCTGCATTTATTTCTTAACTCCAGGTTCGATTTATGGAGTATCAAAATAAATTCTATGACAAACAGTAAATGCCCTAAACATGCTCCTATTTAATTTAATGTATAAATTCATGGGAATGCATCAATTCCTGCGGATTGAATAACAGCGGTAGATGGTTGATTACTATTGCTACAAATCTGATATTCTGATATGTTCCCTTGCTCGATCCGGAGGAACTTGATTTCTCCTTCCTCTCTTACATAGTCACCGCTCACTCTCTGTCTCTCTCTAAGGTTTCGATTTTGAAACTTCAAACGTAATTGTTATGTGGATCTGAGAGAACTTATTTATTTATAGATCTAGAGAATGAGCTATTAGGCTTTAATAATCCTTAATGGGCTTAGAGAATTAATTGGGCCAGACCAAGGAACAAATGTAAATAATAAAGTGGTTCTCCTATTAATTAATTTCATGTTTAACCGAGAACATAATTAATTAATAAATATTAATTCATGCCACGAGAGAATTAATGTTGACCTACCCCTTTATTACCATGCTATTCGTACAGGTTGCATTAACTTAGTTAATCCCCATATTTAAGGTTTCAGACATTCATTAATTAATTCAGTATATGACAATTAGCTGCAATTAATTATTCACTTATTATTCATGAGTCGTACCACTCAACCCTTATCGCTTATGCTTGAATTAATGATTCAGCCTGCAAGACTTATCATAATGAACCTCGTGAACTTCCCAGGGAATGTCACCATCCTAAAATGGATATGGTAATCTAAATCAAGCCTGAGGAAACCCCACACAAACTGCAATCAACCAAGATGCGGATATACGAGTACATGTAAGACTGTCCACCATAGCAAGTCAAAGTGACACTCAACCCATGTGTGTCCCTCAGCCTTTAATAGGCTTTAGATCTCACCAAGTTACCGAGATCTTTACTCATTCATATGTCAAGTAGAATGGTTCATCTCACTGTTGATCCTATCAATACATTGAGATGTAACGGTCACACAAAGCAGTCAAAATAAACGACTTATAGAACTTGTGTGTCACAGCCTAAACCGACCGCCAAACCAGAAATTGTCTCAACTATGATAACTGTTTATATCTCGGTAGGTCGTACGATCTATTTGATATTTTGTGATCTCTTACACACCGTATGATCACCTTATCGACGAGATAACTAGATGTGTTTGCTCGCATCGTATGATTGTTAATTCTGACAGGAGTTGTTTACTACAAGTCACTAATGATTACAATATATCAAACATAATGTCTCCCAATATACCAATCATAATGCTTTTATGTATACAATTCCAACAAAATATTTTGTTGTAAGGCTTTTGTGAATAGATCTTTTAGATTTTCCTTAGTGTCAAGCTTCTATATTAGCACATTGCCCATTGATACGATTTCTCGTATAATATGATACTTCCTTTCAATGTGTTTAGTTACCTTATGAGTTCGTGGTTCTTTCGTATTTGCCACTGCTCCATAATTATCACAATGTACTACGATCGTCTTGGGAAAATGAGGAATCACGTCAGACTCAAAGAGGAAGGTCCAGAGCCATACTATTTCTTTCAAAGCCTCTGCAGAAACAACGTACTCAGCTTCCATGGTGGAGTCTACAATGCCTTTTGGCTTTGCACTCCTCCATGATATGGCTCCACCTCCTAAATTATACACATACCCAAAGGTAGATTAGTTTTCGTCCTTATTTGCTTGGAAATACGATTCTGAATAACCCACAGGGCACAAACTCTCAGACTGAAATACAAGACAATAGTCTCTTGTCCTTTTAAAAGCCTTAAGAATGTGCTTTAAAGCAGTCCGGTGCGCCTGTCCAGGGTTAGACTGATATCTTGCTATCATGCCAACGACAAAGCAGATATCTGGTCTCGTGCATAACATAGCAGACACAAGACTTCTAACTTTAGAAGCATACAAAACCTTACTCATTTCATCTTTCTTGTCTTGGATGTTAGAACACTGATTCCTAGGAAGATGAATGTCATGTCTGAAAGGTAACAAACCTTTCTTGGCGGTTTGCATGCTAAAACGAGCAATCATAGCATCCACATATGAAGCATGAGACAATGACAACATTATATGCTTGCAATCACGCAAGACTTTAATACCTAGGATGTATCTAGCTTCTTCAAGATCCTTCATATGAAGCTGTACGAATAACCACCCTTTTATGTCTGACAATACCTCCACGTTGTGGCCAAATAGGAGAATATCATCTACATAAAGTGCAAGAAATACCACGCTTCCACTGACACATAGACGGTACACCAAACTTTTATTCGAACATTGTGATAATCCATAAGAATTAATCACTTCGTCAAAATGTAAGTTTCATGACCATGAAGCTTGCTTAAGTACATACAAAGACTTCTTGAGCTTTCAGACCATCCTGCACATAACCTTCTAGCTATTTCATATAGATGTCATGACCTTCTTCAAGGTACCCGTTCAGAAATGCAGTTTTGACATCCACCGGCCAGATTTCTTGGTCCATATGTGCCGCTATGGCAAGTAGTAACTGAATGTACTTGAGCATTGCTACCGGTGAGAAGTTTTCATCATAGTCGATCCCGTCTTTCTGACTATAACCCTTCGCCACCATCATGACTTTATAAGCCGTAATTTCTCCACTCGCTCCTTTCTTTCTTTTGTATACCCACTTGCAAGCTATGGCTCGATAGCTATCTGGTAGCTCAGTTTTTTGGTATACATCGATAGTTGTTATGGATTTTATTTCAGAATCCATGGAAATACGCTATTTGTCTGTATCTTTATCAAATACCGCCTCATCGTACGTCCATGGGTTGGTATCATCGAATCTGTTTTCTGGGATCTAGTCAGAAGACTCTCCCACAAACATGTACCTTTCTAGTTGTCGAGCTACCCTCCCATTGCGACGAGGCATTGATCACTGCAAAATTTGCAGATTAATTGCAAATGTAGTGGCAAATAAATTTATAAAGTACCCAAGGTTGTCGAACCTATACTCATATACTAACTATTGTGCAACAAAATTATCTCATATACTAACTATTGTTCAAAGAATTATTGTTTGAGTAGACAGAGAATTTGGTTTTGGTTTTGGAAAATAAAGATAACAATGCAGAAATTAAGGGTTTGAAAAGCAAATTAAACAACACAGATTCTAGGGCATATAAATAATCAGAATACATGCTCAATCAATCAACTCTATAATGGTGTGAAATCAGATAAAGTATTAAAATTCCTTGGTTAGGCAATTTTAACTTAGGTTATTATCAAGTGAATATTTATGCTTGGTTGGCCTCAAGAACACAATAATAATCGACCTCAATTAAACCATAATTTAATTCCATATAATTAATTATTTTCCCTTTGAGACAGAAAACCAATTATATTCAATTCCTTTCCATGTTATTAATTTTCTCCTCTCGGTCTTTCAATTAACAACTATGAATATAGAATCAATTTCATCTCTCGATCCATCATCAATCCTAAATTCTATCAATTAAATCAGGATGTGAAACCATGCAATTTGAGTTGATTAATCGAACAGGCAAACATGAATATTTATACATAGCCCTAGAACCCGCTAGGGTTTCTAGCCACTCATGATGAAAAGAAACACAAGAAACATCTTATTAAATTGCATAATAAAAACTTAGAGTAAAAATAAAGGTTGTTCGAGTCCCCAACTGTCCAAATCTCTCATAGACTTGAATACTTGAATTAATGATGAATAATCTCGTGCTCTAAGGGTATTTATAGAGGTAGATGTGTATAATTTGGGATCTAGGGCTAAAATTATGATATTTCCATTGAATCTCGAATTTTCCTTCTTTTTTATTCTGCATTGGTCGATATGGGGTCTGCATCGGTCAACGCGGATCTTCTACATCAGTTGATACGAACTTCATGTTGTTTCGCCCCTTTCAACCCTTCTGCATAGTCTCACGGCTTTGGCTATAACTTTTGCTTCCGAACTCCGATTTACCCGATTCCAGTTGCATTGGAAAGCTAATTCAAAGATATTTCTATTTTCTTGCTCCATTAGCTCAAATTTTATTCGTGGAAGAAGTCGTGACTGTTTCTTTGAACATCAACTACTGTCGGTAGGGGTTTCCAATGAATTTGGCCTAAAACCTGCAAAATCTTACCAAAACACACATAATACCTCACAAACTCGACTTATGCTCAAAATATGTAAATAAACTCAAAAAAAACTAAATAAAACACTAGAAAACAATAATGATAAGTGAGTGCAATTACGAGCTTATCAAACTCCCCAAACTTGAACGTTTGATTGTCCTCAATCAATAGGCAAGAAAGAAATCAAAAGATCATGTAGTTAAAGTTCAATGCTTCACAAGATTCATCACAATCAAGAATAAAAAATAAACTGCACACAAGAAATTCGAAAGAAACAGATAATCCATCAACTGTGGAAGAACTCAAGGGAAGTGTATCACTCAACTCTCAAGTGTTTAGGATTAGATGAAAGCACTCAACACATGCGTGAAGAAATTTCTACCTCAGGCTTGCAAATTGTCTAATATCTCCACTGCTAGAATATGCTCACAAGTATTGGATCAAAAATGGACTTTCGAAAGGTTGTAATGTAGACTTTTTGTGACAAGGTAGAAAAGTTTTGTCAAGTGACTAAAATTCATCAAGCTGGCCAACTCAACAAAATATATCCACTCTCTAGCATCATCACCTCATATCCTCAAATCATCAATATACTCATCATTCTCATTTCTCTTTTATTTTTTCTTTATTCTTTTCCTTTCTCTCTTTTTTTCTAGCTCTTTTGAATCTCTTATACCCTTTCAATAGTTTGTGCACATATTTTTTTTTAGAGGGCTTATGAGAAATCTATTTTCTTTTGAGCTAATTTAACACCCAATCCTTGCATCAACCACTAATTTAACATTTCTTATCTCCATTTCACATCAATCTACACCATTCAAACCACAACTCAAGACACGATTGAAACCAGCACATTCTTAAGCTCATAGACAAGGAAATAATTGTAAAGGCTCAACGTGGCTAACTAGGGAAAATCTAATTATTAAGGGACAATGTTTAGGATATTGGGTTAACAAAGATGGCCTAATATCATCTCCTGAACTTGTGCCCACTATGCTGTCTCGAAACAAAAAAATAACCAAGTTCTAGAGAAATGAAAACATACATGAGAATCTCACAACAAACAAACTTTTAGCTCAAAATCTCACACAAGGGTTTAAAATTTTCTTCCACAGTAACTTTAAATAAACTCAATCAGCATGCAAGTGTAAGTTTGAATTCAATCATATCATGCGATATTCTACTGTCATAGGCAATTAACTACAGTCACAATCAATTCAAACTTAACCATCTATCGATTCTATCTCACATTCTCATTCAAGTTGCATCAATACTCAAAAAATCTCTCACAAAATTAAATTTCTAGGCAACTAGGAAAAAATTTAAATGCCAAAAGCGGAAAAAATAAAAGATAGAACGTTCCATCTCTTGTCCACGTCCCCCAAACTTATTTTCAACTCAGAGAGTAGAACAAGTTTGAAAATCAGACAAGAGAGAGAACGATACCTGGTAGTTGATCTCTAACATCAATTTTCTTATCCTCGAAACCTTCAAAAATCGCGCAACGAGAAATTTTTGCTGCCGACACTCCGCGTCGGTTGATGAGGAGTCTTCTTGTCAATCCCCATGTTGGGTCGAAGTGCTTCACATCGAGCCCTCTGCGTCAACGGACACTAGGCTACATCGGCCGAAATAGAGACTATTTTGATTTTTTTATAAAAAACAAACAAAAACAAAACAAATTCGAAAACAGAGATATAAATTGAAAACAAATTGCGAAAATGAAAATAACAAGAAATTTAGAAACGAAAGCAAGTAAAAATTAGGTTACCAAGTGCTTGATTTACCGTTGCAGCTTGACCATACCTCAAATCACCATGACCACGGGGGTCTGGTCCAGACTCTCCGTCCTTTTGAATCCACCATGTAGACTTTGCGGTCTTGAATTACAGTTGTAAGATCGAAAAGAGATGGCTTAGTTAAAAAATCACCAACTCATTTCCTTGCTCCCATTCAATGACAGTACTTCTTTTTCTTCAGATTCAACCTCCGACTCATCAACATCTTCAGCAGTGGAGATCCGATTGCACTCTGCCTTTTTTCTTGATCTTGTCGATCTCGAAGGTGATCTTCTCATCATTGGCTCGGAGCGTGATCTTGCCATTTTGACAGTTGATTAGAGCAGCACTAGTGTCAAGAAACTCTTGCCCCAAGATCTTGGACATAGCTTCAGCCTCTTTCATGTGAAGCACCATGAAACCTGGAGGGAAAATGAGATGGCCCACACTAATGAGCACATCCTCTAAAATATCTTTTGTGTGCGACACTGATCGGTCCACCATGTGCAGTGTGATTTTCGTGGGCCTCATCTCTCCACTGTTGAGATGTTTGAAGATCGAGTACGACATCACGTTGATACTGGCTGATATGTGTGTGAAATGACCTCATTTATTGATGCATGATTGTGATTTTTCATGTTTATTTCACCCACATATCATAGGTTTTTGTTTAGATTTTATGCATTTTAGAGTTTGTTTTTGTTCGAAATGTGTAGGTGAGTTTTTGAGCGTAAATCCACAAGTTAGGCCAATGTGAATTTCCACCCAGATTTGTCACATGTTGAAGGGAGCTCGACCCAGATTTGGTGTGAAGAGTTGAAGGCTGAAACAGAGGGCAAAAATGACCCGACCCTATTTGGGTTTGGTCAATTTTTAGCCTCTGAAGGGCAAATCTTGCCCGAACCTATTTTGGGTTCGGTTGAAATTTTAACTTCGGAGAGCAAAATTCGGTCAAACCCTACTGGTTTGGAGGGAACCCGAGCGGGATTTTTTGGAATGTTCTGAGGTTTTGATCATCTAGGTCGAACCTAATCTGTCCGGGGAAAAATTCTGATCAACTCACTTACTATAAAAGAGGTGAAAACAAAATCTGAAAGAACTTTTAGCATTTTGGTGACGGTTACTCACTTCAAAAACACTTCCCACTCTATCCAAACATCAATTGAAGTGGATCAAAGGCCAAATTCATCCAATCGGTGGAGAAATGATGATTGAAGAGTAGATCAAGGCAAAGAGATCCAAAATTGGGGGGAAACTCTATTCAATTTCTACCTTGTAATGTATAAGCTTTTCTTTTGTATTCAATTGAACAACTCACAAGTATGAGCCGCTAGATTTCAATAGGATGTTGTATTGAATGATGTGGTGAATGATTTTGACTAATTGAATGTTTGTTTACCTCTTCCTAGTTGATTAAGACATGCTAGAACTTGTTCTCATTCAAGTAATGTAGATAAGATTCAATTGCTTGATAGTTTGACATTGAGATTGCAGCTGATACCCAGATTGAAATGTCGTGAGTAGCATCATTTTATATAAGTCTCAATCCAATCCCTGTGCGGATGAAGCTTATAGGTTAAGTATCCACAGTCATTTGGTAGTGCGTTGGGATAAGATAACGTAACGATTTGATAATCTTAACTCATCTACAATTAACTCACCGGTGCTAAGGGGATTAGTCATTTAAGAGTGGATTGACAGTCTCTAGGAAGTTTAATTTGTGTTTGCATGATTCAATTGGCTTTAATTGTTCAGTATATAGTTCTCTCCAAATCCTGCTTTTCCCTCAATTGTAAACAATCGATTTGTGTTTGCTCTTGTTATTGTTGGATTGATTGAGGTTGTGATTGTTAGTAAGTATGATGACGAGGATTGTTAGTTTTGATTCATGTTTTGTTATTGTTGGCTAGATAGATAGATAGATATATAGGATTTAGTTTGTGTTTAGTCAATACTCCAAATTCAACGATAGTAATTGCTTGGATATAATCTCAACACCTAAGTAATCGATATTCTATTGGGCGAATTAAGAAGATCTCGGATTTGACAAAATTTATTCTTGCATTGCTAGAAATTTAAGTGATTGAATTTTGAGCGTATCACTGGCTCCAGTGTCCCACAGTACTCGCTCGAAGGTGCATCCCCCGATCTCAACTAGAATCGAGAAGCATCTAGAATCACTTCTCTTGATGGGCACTTGCTTTTAAAGTAGCAGGTTGTACTGCTCATAGATCTTCACTGTCTTGTTCTCTACGAACTGCTTCTTACCACTCATCAATTTTCGAAGATATTTCATGTACCCCGGAATCTCTTTCAGTGCCTCAATTAGTGGTATGTTGATGCTACTTTTTTCAGGTTCTCCATGAACCTTGCAAACTTTGAGTCTTCTTTCCGCTTGGCAAACCTCTGAGGGAAGGGCATTAGATGAATTGGATCTTCTTTTTTAGCCTAGGAATTGCATGAAATAGCTCTCTGTTTGGATCGGTTAGCAACAACGTTGACCACTGCCCCTGCTGGAACTCGTGTCGACCGATGCAAGGTTGCATTGGTTGACTTGCCTACGTAATTCGATACCTCCACTTGTTAACCCTCTACGTCAACCGACGTGGGATGTGCGTCGGTTAAATCAGAAGCATCCCACGTGGTATTCTCCTCTTCTTCTCCCACAAACTTGTCTGAAATAATAACGGGCCCCTTGTAACTCATGCCGAACCTCAGAGTGACTGGATTGCACTCCTTTTGATTTTTCGGATTCTCCTCGGTAGTGCTCAGAAGCTGTCCTTGCTTGTGTTGGACTCCAATGGTGTAGGCAGTCTGACTAATTTGAGTTTCAATCATCTGAACATGTTAGCCAACTCGATCAATCTTTGTATGCACCCCAACTACTTTTAGCTCTATCTTTCACACTTGATAATCCGAAGCTTTGATGAACTTGGGCAACACCTTGTCGAGGATATCCTTCTTCTTTTCAACGATCTCCCCATTTTGAACATCGAAATCAGGTGGTGGATGTTCTGCGCCTTCCGATTGAGCATAAGAGAAACAAAGATGAACTTTTTGGTGGGTAATACTGGTATCCCCCTCACTGGTACTAATTTTTGTAACCTCCTCGGTTCATGTAATTCACGTCGGCTACGGGATCAACCAGTGCAACAGAAACACAAGCAGCATTAGAAGTCAGTTTCTCCATCTCCCCCTTGAGCTTTTCAATCTCTTTCTTGGGATGTCATCAGGTTCCTTTTTCTCGATTGCCTTGAGTTGGGGCCTTCTTGGATTTGCCCACTTTTGAGTGTGCTTGGCCATCTTCTTGAAAAACTTGAGGGCCTTGTCTGCCAATTTGCTCATCATGGAGCGTCCCGGTGCATTATCAACTGACTCTTGAATCCTTTCATTCATCCCCCGGTAGAAGATTTGTGCTTGCTCCTCATTATCAACTCCATGTCCGTGATAGCTCCTCAAAAGCTCATTAAACTTGCTCCATGCCTCGAACAATGACTCATCGATCTTTTGATGGAACTGCAAAATTTCCATCTTCCATTGGATGATCACAGATGGTGGGAAGAAGGTAGAAAGGAATTCTTCCCGGAGATCGTCCGATGTCCGGATGTTGCTATAGTCTAAAGCTGTAAACTAAGTCCTAGCCTGATCCCTCATTGAGAATGGGAGCAGAAGCAGACGGATCACATCCCGGCTGACCCCATTCTGCTTGACAATATCACACACCTACACGAACATCCTGAGGTGTGCGTATGGATCCTCAACAGCTCGGCCACCGAATTGGTTCTGTTGAACCATCTGAATAAGGCCTGTTTTGATTTCAAAGTTATTGGCATTGATACCAATAACAAATCCCTCATTAACGGGCTGTGGTTTGTACCTCCTCACCATGGCATTGGGATCTTCATTATCGTAGTTCTCTTGGAGCCTTCTTTCTCTTTCTTGTTCTCTTTGTCTCATTAGAGCTTCTGCCCTTTCAGCTTCCCTTTCCACCATCAGCTGATTGGCCAACTCCCGCATCTTGTTCATCTCTTGGACTAGCGGTAGGGCACTTCTTGTTGTGATTTGGGTGTCCGGGTCCTCCAGAGGTGGCATGTTCAGGTCATCCTCTTCATTCTGATTGTGCGGTGGCTCCATCTCAGTGATTTTGTTGTTTTTGTGTCTCCTCCTGAGGGTTGATTCAATTTCTGGGTTGAAGACTTTGAGTGGATTTCCCTAAGCCCTCGTGTTCATGCAAAACCTGGGAAAACAAACAAAATTCGAAAAAAATCAGTATGCAGTGACCGACACGTCAGTGTGTCGACCGATGCAAGAAATCTTTTTATGTCGACCGATTAGAGTTGTGCGTCGGTCAAAAAAGAACAAAAAATTCAACACCAAACACAAGCACACGTACAAAAACTAAATAAAATAAACCAAATTTTTAAACAAATCAGTAATAAGATAGAATCTAACAATTCCCCGACATGGGGCCAATTTGATCACTTAAAAATTCGCAGATTATTTGCAAATACAGTGGCAAATTAATTTATAAAGTACCCAAAGGTAGTCAAACCCAGAGGAATTTTGCAACGAAATTATCTCATATAGTAACTATAGTTCTATGATTTATTGTGTGAGTTGGAAGAAAATTTTGTTTTGGTTTTGGAAAATAAAGATAACAATGCAGAAATTTAAAGGGTTTGAAAAGAAAAATAAAGAACACAGATTCTAAGGCATATATTTAATTTGAATACATGATCAATCAACCAACTCTATAATGGTGGGAAATCAGATAAAGTATTAAAATTCCTTGGTTAGACAATTTTAATTTAGTTTACTATCATGTGATTATTTATGCCTGGTTGGCCTCAAAACACAATAATAATCAACCTCAATAAAAACATAGATTTAATTCCCAATAATTAATTATCTTCCTTTTGATATAGAAAACCAATTATATTCAATTTCTCTTCCTGTTATTAATTTTCTCCTCTCGGTCTTTCAATTAACAACTATGAATATAGAATCAAATTCATCTCTCGATCCATCATCAATCCTAAATTCTATCAATTAAGTCATGAATTGAAACCATACAATTTGAGTTGATTAATATCTAACATGCAAACATGACTAATTATACATATCCCTAGAACCCGCTAGGGTTTCTAGCCACTCATGATGGAAAGAAACACAAGAAACATCTTATTAAATTGCATAATAAAAACTTACAATAAAAGTAAAGGTTGTTCGAGTCTCCAACTCTCCAAAACTCTCAAAAACTTGAATACTTGAATGAATGATGAATAATCTCGAGCTATATGGGCATTTATAGAGGTAGATGTGTATCATTTAGGATCTAGGGCTAATAATATGATATTTCTAATTAAATCACGAATTTTCCTTCTTTTTTATTCCGTGTCGGTGATATGGGGTTTGCATCGGTCGATGCGGATCTTCTACAATGGTCGATATGGACTTCACGTCAGTCGAAACAGAGACCATTTTTTGCCCCTTTCGACCATTCTGCGCAAATACACGGTTTTGGCCATAAATTTTGCTTCCGATCTCTGATTTACCCGATTCGAGTTGCATTGGAAAGATAATTCAAATATATTTCTATTTAAATGCTCCATTAGCACAAATTCCATTCATAGAAGATGTCGTGACTGTTTCATTGAACATCAAGTGCTTTCATTACGGGTTTCCAATGAATTTGGCCTAAAACCAGCAAAATCTTTCCACAACACATATAATACCTCATAACCTCGACTTATGCTCAAAATATGTAAATAAAATCAATTAACACAAATAAAATACTAGAAAACAATATAGATAAGTGAGTCAAACTACGACCTTGTCAAGCATCTGAACTGCATCTGAAGTTAGCACAATACTTTGTGTTTCAATGCCTTGCATTCGTGACCGTGTTCGTAGACCCTCATATTACTAGGTGAATCTAACAAAACATGGGGCATTAATGATGGAATCTCTTCATCATTTCCAAGTTCATGGAGAATGACTTCACTCTTGGACATGTGGTTTCTTACATATTCGTCCTCCAAAAATCTTACATTAGTACTGACAACGACTTTCTGATCCTTAGGGGAATAGAAGTAACCACCGTTTTTTTACCTGGGATAGCCTATAAACAACATTAACTTACACCTACTTTCTAACTTATCAGGTTCCTTTGTTAGCACGTAAGCTGGAAAACCCTAAACCCACATTCTGGTTAGCTAGGGCTTTCGCCCATTCCAGAGTCCTAGTGGCGATTTTGGAACTGATTTAAAAGGTACCAGGTTAAGAAAATAGGCCGCTATTTCCAAGGTATATCTGGAAAATTAAATTGGCAAACTTGCAAAACTCATCATCAACCTTACCATTTCCAAAAGAGTTCTATTTCTTCTTTCAGCTACTCCTTTTTGTTGAGGGGTTACCGGTGCAGTCCATTGGGATATAATCCCATTATCTTATAGGAATTGCAAGAACTCATTACTGAGGTATTCCCCACCATGATCTGATCGTAGTTTCTTGGTAGTCTTACCTAGCTTGTTCTCTACTTCCATCTTGAATTCTTTGCATTTCTCAAAACATTCAGACTTGTAGCAAAGCAAATAGACATATCAAAATCTTGAGTAATCATTAATAAATGTGATGAAGTACTCATAACCTCCAGGAGCTTTCTTGGACATAGGTTCACAACAGTCAGAGTGGATCAATTCCAACACTTCCTCTGCTCGAGCCTCACTTGCCTTAAAAGGTTTGGTCGACATCTTACCCTCTATAGCTGATACATAGACTTGATGAGGCACCATATGGAAAGAGTCCAAGATACATTCATCTTCTAGTCTCTTAACCCTCGTTAGACTGGTGTGACTGAGTCTCAAGTGCAAGAGATATGTTTGATCATCATTAGAAAAAGAAAACTTTCTCTTTAAATTATTATTATTATTGAATCAATCAGATGCAACGTACACGGAAGATTTTAAATTTCTAATGTTATCTGAATAAAATCAAAATTAAAGACGATGAGAGAGAAAGAAGATCCTCCAGATCTGATCTGTATCCCTTGCTTCGGTAAAAAAAAATGGTAAAGATTCTCTTTAGATTTCGTGCCTATCGAGAAGCATAATTTCCTTCCCTTTATCTGATCTCAATTGACTTCTACAACTCCCAAATATATGGTTTGCTACTTATCAATTTATGAACTTGTGGTGCATTGATATCTAAGTACTAGGGGGTATTTATAGGAAATTCTGATCCCTATTAGACTTGAGCTTTTCATGGGCCAGATCAGGGACCAATATGCAAATAGCAAAGAAGGCCTATCAATTGATTAATTCTCATATTCAACCCAGAATACTATTAATTAATTAATATTGATTCATGCCACCAAAGAATCCATATTTTCCTACCTCTTTGCTACCATGTTATAAGGAACGGGTTGCACGGGCTCGGTATATCCCTATATTTAAGGTTACAAACTTTGATTAATTAGTTTAGTATCTAACAAACCTACAAATTAATGAATATCTTTTATTCCTAAGTAGTACCACTCAATACATTTTCACTTATGCTTGAACTTAATCAGCCTACAGGACTTCCGCATAGTGAACCTTTTTGAGATTCTTAGGGAATTTCACCATCCTATAATGAATATTGTTACCTAATCAAAGAACTAGAAGTCATACACAAGTTGCTACCACCCAAGATACATATATACAAGTATATGTAAGACTCTCTACTATAGTATCTCAAAGTGATACACAAACTTGTGTATACCTCTTGAATCTTCATTAGGCTTTAGATTTCATCATGCCATTGAGATCAAGATTCATTTAATGTCAGATAAAAGAATCAATCTCCGTTAGGTCCAATCAATACATACCAAATGCACCAGCACATCTAGTGACCAAGAAAAGCCATTAATTACTGATTGTGCTGCAGCCTAAACCGACAGTCTATCCTAGCATTTTCTCAACTATGACATCCTTTTTATCTCGCTAGGTCAAGCATTCCATACGATCTTCTATGATCTACAACAGACTGTATGATCCCCCTATCAACGAGATAAGAGGAAAAAGTTGCTTGCGATATATGTTTGTTAATTCATACAAGAGTTGATAATACAACAATAATTATTCCCAGTATATTAACTATAAACCATGTTCATAATATACCAATCATAATGATTTCAATATATAAATCCAGCATGAACCCCTCAACAAAATTGTTTAGCAAAAAGAACAAATAGGACTCTTTTGGAAATGGTTAGATCTATGATGAGTTATGAAAGCTTGCCATTCTCATTGTGGGGATATGCCTTGGAAACAACAACATATTTGCTTAACCTGGTACCTTCTAAATCAGTTCTGAAAATGCCTCTGGAACTCTGGTATGGGCGAAAATCCTATTTAACCAGAGTGTGGGTTTGAGGTTGTCCAACATATGTGCTGACAAAGGAACCTGATAAGTTAGAAATTAGGTGTAAGGTGATGCTGATTATAGGGTATTACAGGCAAATGAAAGGTGGTTCCTTTTATTGTCCTGAGAATCAGAAAGTCATTATCAGTACCAATGGGAGATTCTTGGAGGTTGAATATGTAATAAACCATAGATTCTAGAGTGAAATCATTCTCCAAGAGTTTGGAAATGATGAAGTGATTCCATCACGAAATCCCCGTGTACTGGTAGATTAGCCTAGTACTGGAGAGGGACTACCAACAGGCCACCTATGCAAGGCATGGGACCACAGAGTACTGTGTTGACTACTAACGTAGTTAAGATGCCTCATCGCAGTAGGAGGGTTGTTCGGCAACCGTAAAGATGCATGTTCGTGGGATAATCTTCTGACTTGATCCCGAAAAATGTACTGGATGATACCGACCCATGGACGTACGATAAGGCAGGATGTAATACAGATGCAGACAAATGGCGTGCTGCTATGGATTCAGAAATAGAATCCATTACATCTATGAACGTATACCAGAAAACTGAGCTACGAGATGGCTCTTGAGCTATAGGCTGGAAGTGGGTGGCAAAGTGTTGTAGTCAGAAAGATGGCATAGACTATGATGAAACTATCTCTCTGGTAGCCATGCTCAAGTCCATTTGGAAACTCCTTGCCGTAGCAGCACATATGGACCTAGAAATCTAGCAAATGGATGTCAAAATCGCGTTTCTGAATGGGTACCTTGAAGAAAGTCCTAACATCTATATGAAACAACCAGAAGGATATGTGTAGGACGACAAAGAGCATTTGTTCTGTAAGCTCCCAAAGTGCCTATATAGACTCAAGCAAGCTTCACGGTCTTGGAACTTACGGTTTGATGAAGTGACTAAGTCCTATCAATTTTTATGATGTTGAAATGAGAGTTGTGTGCACCGTCTGTGTGTTAGTGGAAGCGTGGTATTCCTTGCACTTTATGTGGATGATATTCTCGTATTTGGTGATAATGCGGAGGAATTTTCGGAGATAAAAAGAAGTTTATACGAACAGTTCTTGATGAAGGATCTTAGAAAAGCGGGGTACATCATTGGTATAAATGTCTTGCGTGATTGCAAGAAAGGATGTTAGCATTATCTCAAGCTTCCTATGTGGATACTGTGATTGGTCGTTTTAACATGAAAAAAGCCAACAAAGGTTTGTTACCATTCAGGTGTGGCGTACATCTTTTTAAGGTTCAGTGTCCAAAGACACAAAAGGAGAAAGATGAGATGGGTAAGGTGTTGTATGATTTTTCCATTGGAAGTCTCATGTATACAATGCTACGTACGAGGCCAAATATTTGATTTGCCATTGGCATGGTAGAGAGATATCAGTGTAACCCTGGATCAGCTCACTGGACTGCAGTAAAGCAAATTCTCAAATATGTCAAAAGGACTAGAGACTATTGTCTCATCTATCAGTGTGAAAAATTGTGCCGTATGGATTATACAGATTCAGATTTCTAGGCTAACCTGGACGAGAAGATATCCACCTCTGGCTATGTGTTTACATTGGGAGGTGGGGCCATATCATGGAGGAGTTCAAAGTAGAAGTGCCTACGGAATCCATCATGGAAGCAGAATATATAGAGCTTCTAAAGCTTTGAAAAAAGTAGTATGGCTTCAAAACTTCCTCCGGGAGTTGGATGTGATTCCTTAGTTGCCCAAGACTATCAGGCTATATTGTGATAACTCTTGTGATGTGGCGAACTCAAAGGAACCATGAACTCAAAAAACAACAAAACACATTGAGAGGAAGTACCATATCATATGAGAAATCGTGGCAAGGGGTGATGTGCTAATAGAGAAGATTAATGCAATGGATAATCTAGCAGATCCATTCACCAAAGCTCTACCATAGAAGGTCTACGAGGGGATATTCGTAAGCTTGGACTGAGGCTGCTGCCAGCCACGTGATGATGATGTAATAGCTAGATTAGATTAGATACTTTATACTCTGGAAAGCACTTCTATAATGCTTTGAGTATAAGTAGGAGATTGATGCATTTGTATACTGAAAGCATTATGACTGGTATATTATGTACAAGGTTTTCGGTTAATATACTGGGAATCTTTAATGTTATATGTTCATCTCCTATCTGAATTAACAAACATGTATTGCAAACCTTCTGTCCTCTTATCACATCGATAGGGAGATCATATGGTGTGTAGCAGACAATGGAAGATCATATGGATTGCTTGACCTAGCGTGATATAAAAATTCATCATAGCTGAGATAGTCCCAAGATAGACTGTCGGTATAGGCTGAAGCATACGTAGTGACAAGCAGCTTATCTTGGTCACTTGGTATGCTGGTGCGTGTGGTATGCGTTGATAGGACGTACGTTAAGATCAACTTTTTTATCTTACATTTAATGAATGTTGAACTTTATGGCTTGATGGAATCCTAAGCCTAATGAAGGTACGGAGGTATACACCAATTTGTGTGTCACTTTGAGATACTATGGTTGAAAAATCTTATTGCATTCGTATATATGTATATTGGGTGGTATCAGTTGTGTATGACTTCCTGTGACTGGAACAAGGTAACCATATCCAGTATAGGATAGTGACATTCCCTGAGCAGCTCAAAAGGTTCATTATGCTAATGTCCTGCAGACTAATTAATTCTACGCATAAGAGAAAATGGTTTAATGGATTGACTCAGGAATAAAAGACATTAATTGATTTTGGAGTTTGTCAGAGCTCAAATGAATTAATGAATGTCTGTAACCTTAAATATAGGGATATACGAGCTAATGCAACCCGTTCCTCATAATGCGGTAGCAAAGAGGTAGGGCAACATTGATTTTCTGGTAGCAAAAATCAATATTAATTAATTAATTATATTCTTGGTTGAATATGATAATGAATTAATTGATATTCCTTCTTTCCTATTGGCATTCTGATCCTTGGTCTGGCCCATAAAAAGCTCAAGCCCAACTAAGATCAGATTTCTCTTATATATACCTGATAAGCACGGATTTTGACTCACTTATCTATATTGTTTTTTTGTGTTTTAATTATTTTTACGAAGTTTATATATATATTTTCAGCATGATTGCATTTTAGAGGGTATTATGCTTGCCATGGTGTGTTTTTACAGGTTTTAGGCCAAATTCAATGGAAACCCGTACCCAAAGCAGCAGATGTTCAAAGAAAGTGTCACGAGTTCTTTCACGCATGGAATCAGATCTAATGGAGCATGGAAATGGAAAGATCTTTGAGTTCGCTTTCCAAGGCAACTGGAATCGGGTTAATCGGAGTTCGGGAGCAAAAGTTATGCCCAAAACCGTGAGATTGCATAGAAGGATTGAAAGGAGGAAAAAGGTCTCTATTTCGACCGACGTGAGGGTCACGTTGACCGATGCAAGGTGCTCCACGTCGACCAAGGAAAGGTCCATCTTGGTCGATGCAGGCGAGAAAAAGAAATTTTCGAAATATTTTTGGATAAATCATATTTTTGGCCCTAGATCCCAAAATATACACATCTACCTCTATAAATACTCATATTGCTCGAGTTTTGAAGGGTTATTCTCTTAGAGTGTTGGAGTTTTTGAAGTTTTAATTATTTTGGAGAGGATTCAGCAAGCTTTAATGTTTATTTCAAGTTTTTCGAGATTCAAGACTTAAACAATCTTTACTTTTTATTGTAAGTTACATTATGCAATTTAATAATATGTTTCTTGTGTTGCTATCCATCATGAGTGGCTAGAAACCCTAGCGGGTTCTAGGGCTATGTGTAATTAACCATGTTTGCATGTTAGATTAATCAACTTAAATTGCATGGTTTCAATTCCTGATTTAATTGATAGAACATAGAATTGAAGATGGATCAGGATATGAATTTGATTCTATATTCATAATTGTTAATCAAAAGACTTAGAGGAGAAGATTAATAATAAGAAGAGGAATTGAATACAATTGATTTTCTGTCTCAAAAGGAAGAGTAATTAATTGTAGGGATTCAATTTATGTTTATTGAGGATGATTATAATTTTGGTCTTGAGGCAAACCAAGCATATACAGTTACATGATAGTAACCTAGGTTAAAATTGCATAACCTAGGAATTTTAATACTTCATTTGATTTCCCACGATGATGTGTTGATTGATTTAGCATGTATTTAGATTGATTATTTACCCTAAAATCGTTGTTCTTTAATTTGCTTTTAAAACCCTTTAAATTTCAGTCTTGCTATGTTTATTTTCCAAAACCAAAACCCAATTTCTGAATTACTCTAACAATAAGTCTTAGAACTTTGATTAGTACATGAGATAGTTTTGTTGCACAATTCATCTAGGTTGAACTACCTGTGAATATACTATAAATTTATTAGCCTCTGCATTTGCAATTAATCTGCGAAATTTGCAGTGATCAAATTGGCGCTGTTGCCGGGAAATTGTTAGATTTTATCTTGTTACTAATTTGTTTAAAGAATAATTGGATTGAATTTTTCTTTTTATTTTATTTAAATTCTGTACGTGTGCGTGTGTTTGATGTGTGTTGTTTCGACCGACACACGTGCCGCGTCGATCGACGCAGGTTGTTTTAGGTCAGTCGACACATATCCCGTGTTCATCGATGCAGACTGATTTTTTCCGGTTTTGTCTATTTTCTCAGGTCGTGCATGAACACGAGGGCCCAAGGGAAACCACTAGAATCCTTTGATCCAGAAATTGAAGCAACTATCCGAAGAAGACACAAAACAACAAAATCACTGAGATGGATCCACCGCATAACCAGAATGAGGAAGATGATCATGAGATGCCACCTCTAGAGGATCCGGACACCCAAATCACAACAAGGAGTGCCCTACTGTTGGTCCAAGAGATGAATCATATGCGAGAATTGGTCTAGCAACTGATGGTGGAAAGGGAAACATAGAGAGCTGAGGCTGCAAGGAGAGATAGAGAAACAAAGCTAGAAAGGCTGCGCCAAGAGGACTCCGACGATCAGGATCCCAATGCCATGACAACAAAGTACAAACCACAGCCCGGTAATGAGGGATTCATTATTAGTATCAATGCCAATAACTTTGAACTCATAACCGGCCTTATTCAGATGGTTCAGCAGAACCAATTCGGTGGCCGAGTTGTGGAGGACCCTTACACTCACCTCCGGATGTTCGTGGAGGTGTGCGAGACCATCAAGTAGAATGGAGTCAACCAGGTTGTTATCAGTCTGCGCTTGTTCCCCTTCTCACTTCGGGATCATTCTCGAATGTGGTTTGCAACTCAGGATTGCAGCAGCATCCGCACTTGGGCCGACCTCCAAGTAGAGTTCCTTGGCACTTTCTTCCCACCTTCCTTTATCAATCAAAAGAAGTTTGAGATTTTGTAGTTCCACCAAAGGATGGATGAGTCCTTGTTCGAAGCATGAAGCAGGTTCAATGAGCTGTTGGGGAGTTATCACGACCATGGAGTCGACACCGAGGAGCAGGCCCACATCTTCTACCGAGGGATGAACGAGAAAACCCTAGATTCAATGGACAATTCAGCCGGAGGATCTTTGATGAGCAAGTCACCTAAAAAAGCCCTCAAGTTGTTCAAGAAGATGGTCTTCCATACTCGACAATGGGCAACTCCGAGGAGGCCTAAACTCAAGGCAATTGAGAAGAAGGAACCTGATGACACTCTCAAGAAGGAGATTGAAAAAATCAAGGGGGATATGGAGAAACTTACCTCTAATGTTTAAGTTTAACTGCTTCACAGGTTGAACATGTTGCCGATGTCAATTTGATGAACCGAGGAGGCTACCAGAACAAATTTCAGAATCAGCAATGGGGAGGAGGCTATCAGCATTACCACCCAAAGCAATGGACTGGTTTTTCTTATGCTAATCCGGCAGGTGGAGAATTTCCCCCACCTGGTTTTGATGTGCAGGATGGAGAAATCACTAAAAAGAAGAAGGAGAGTTTGGATGATGTCTTGGCCAAGTTAATCAAGGCTTCTGATTATTAAGTGGAAAAGATTGAGCAAGAAGTGGCTGGAGTGCACACCAAGATCGATTGAGTTGGCAAACATGTTAAGATGATTGAAACTCAATTCAACAGATTGCTAGCACAATTGGAGTCTAGCACAAGCAAGGACAGCTCCCGAGCACTAATGAAGTGAATCCGAAGAATCAGAAAGAGTGCAAGGCAGTTACTTTAAGGTCTGGCACGAGCAACAAAGGCCCTGGGATAATTTTGGACAAGTTTGGGGGAGAACAAGAGGAGAATCCCGCGTGGGATACCACTATTTTGATTGATGCATAGCTTACGTTGGTCGATGCAGAGGCTCAATGGGAAGATATTTCGAGCGATGTGGAGAAGTCGAGCAATAGGGGCACGTCGACCAACATAGTATTACGTCAGTCGGCGCGAGTTCTAGCAGGGACGTCGACCGACACGCCTGCCTGATGGTCGACACAGAGAGTTGTTCTAGTCAATTCTTCCGCTGAAAAAGAAGACCCTATTCTTCCGATGTCTTTCCCTCAAGGATTTGCCAAACAGAAGGAGGACTCAAAATTTTCAAGGTTTGTGGAGAACCTGAAAAAAAATCAGCATGAACATACCACTTATTGAAGCACTGAAAGAGATCCCATGGTACATGAAGTATATTCGGATATTGATGAGTGGTAAGAAGCAGTTTATGGAGAAAGTGACAGTCAAGCTTCACGAGTAGTGCAACCTGCTACTCCAAAAGCATGTGCCCATCAAGAGAAGTGATCTAGGATGCTTCTCTATTCCAGTTGAGATTGGGAGATGCACATTTGAGAGAGTACTATGTGACAATGGAGCTAGTATCAACCTGATGCCGTACTCGATCTTCTGATGTCTCAACGTTAGAGAGATGAGGCCCACGACGATCACACTGCAGTTAGCGGACCGATCTGTGTCGCGCCCAAAAGATATACTAGAGGATGTGCTCATTCATGTGGGCCATCTTATTTTCCGTGTAGATTTCATGGTACTTTACATGAAGGTGGATGAAGCTTTGCCGATGATGTTGGGGCGATAGTTTCTTGATGCTAGTGCTGCTCTGATTGACTGTCAGAATGGGGAGATCATGCTCTGTGCCATGATGTGAAGATCACCTTCGTGATCCACAAGAGCAAGAATAAGGCGGAGTGCAATCGGATCTCCACTGCTGAAGAAGTTGAGGAATCAAAATCTGAAGAAAAAGAAGCTGCTGCCATTGAATGGGAGCGAGGAAATGGGTTGGTGAAATTGTCAACTAAGCCATCTCTTTTCGAGCTCACTACTGTCATTCAAGACCGCAAGGTGTACATGGTGGATGCAAAAGGATGAAGAGTCTGGACCCGACCCCCTTGGGCATGGTGATTTGAGGTATCGTCGAGCCGCGACGTTAAATCAAGCACTTTTGGGAGGTAACCAAATGTTTACTTACATTCTTTTCAAATTTCTTATTATTTTCCTTTTTGCAATTTGTTTTCAATTTTTATTTTTGTTTTCGAATTTGTTTATTTATGTTTGTGTTCGAAAAAGATGGAACTGTGCTCTATTTCGACCGACGCAAACCTGGCATCGATCGACAAAGAGTGTTTGACGTGAAGCACTTCGACCCGAAGAAGGGGTCGATGAGAAGGCTCCATGTTGACCGATGCAGAGCCCGCATCGGTCGACACGCTAGCTGCCAAGAATCTCATATCGTGCAATTTCTGAAGGTTCCGGGATAAAAAGTTGATGTTTGAGATCAACCACCAGGTACCGTTCTTTCTCTTGTCTGATTTTCAAACTTTTTCCACTCTTTGAGTTGGAAATAAGTTTGGGGGGATGTGGACAAGGGTTGGAACATTCTATCTTTTATTTATTTCGCTTTTTGCATTTAATTTTTTGCTTAGTTTTTTTAATTTGTGCTATTTTGTGAGAAACTTTTTGAGTTTGATACAACTTGAATGAGAATGTGAGATAGAATCTATTGGTGGTTGAGTTTGGATTGATTGTGATTGTGGTTAATTGCCTATGAAAGTAGAATACCGCATGATATAATTGATTTGAAGCTTACACTTGCATGCTGATTGAGTTGATTTGAAGTTGACTGTCGAGGAAAAATTTAAACCCTCGTGTGAGATTTTGAGCTTTATTTCGTTTGATGTGAGATTGTCATGTATGTTTTTACTTCTCTAGAACTTGCTTATTTTCTGTTTTGAGACTACAAAGTGTGCACAAGTTTAGGAGATGATATTTTGTCATCTTTGTTAACCTAATATCCTAAACACTGTCCCTTCACAATTAAATTTTCCCTAGTTAGCCATGTTGAGCCTTTACAATCCTTTCCTTGTCTATGAGCTTAAGAATGTGCTGGTTTTGCTCCTGTCTTGAGTTGTGGATTGTGTGGCGTAGATTATTGTGAATTGGAGATAAGAAATATCAAATTAGTGGTTGATGCAAAGTTGGGTGTTAGAATAGCTCAAAAGAAATATGAATTCTCATAAGCTCTCTGAAAAAATATATATATATGTGCACAAAGTATTGCAAGGGTATAAGAGATTCAAAAAGAGCTAGGCAAAAGAGAGAAAAGAAAAAAGAAAAGGAAAATGATGATGAGTATTGATATATTTAAGGAGATGAGGTGAATGATTTTAGAGAGTGGTTTCAATTTTTTGAGTTGGCCAACTTGATGAATTTTAGTCATTTGACCAAGTTTACCTACCTTGTCACAAAAAGCCTATGTTCAACCTGTTGAAAGTCCTTTTTATTCTAATACTTGTGTGCACATTCTAGCAGTGGAGATATTAGAGAATTTGCAAGCCTATGGTATAAATTTCTTCATGCATGTGTTGAGTGCTTTCATCTAATCCTAAACACTTGAGAGTTTAGCAATACACTTCCCGTGAGTTCTTTCACAGTTGATGGATTGTCTATCTCTTTCAAATTGTTTGTGTGTAGTGGTTTTTTGATTCTTGACTGTGATGAATCTTGTGAGGCATTGCACTTTAACTGCATGATCTTTTGATTTCTTTCTTGCCTATTGATTGATGACAATCAAACGTTATAGTTTTGGGGGTTTGATAAGTTCAGATTTTGACTCAATTATTTATATTTTTTTCTAGTGTTTTAATTATTTTTATCAAATTTATATATATATATATTTTGAGCATGAGTGCATTATAGAGGGTATTATGCTTGCCATGGTGTGTTTTTACAGGTTTTAGGTGAAAAAATACAATGGAAACTCGTACTGAAAGCAGCAGGTGTTTAAAGAAACAGTCACGAATTCTTCCACGCATAGAATCTGAGCTAATAGATCATGGGAATGGAAAGATCATTGAGTTAGCTTTCCAATGCAATTAGAATCGAGTTAATCGGAGTTCAGGAGCAAAAGTTATGGCCAAAATTGTGAGAATGCGCAGAAGGATCGATAGGGGAAAAATGTCTTAGTTTCGACCGACGTGATGGACACATCGACCGACGCAAGGTGCTCCACGTCGATTAAGGCAAGGGCCATCTCGGACGATGCAGGCGAGAAAAAAGGAATTTTCGGAATATTTTTGAATAAATCATATTTTTGGCCCTGGATCCCAAATTATACACATCTACTTCTATAATTACTCATATTGCTCGAGTTTTGAAGGGGTTATTCTCTTGGGGTGTTGGAGTTTTTACAGTTTTAATTATTTTGGAGAGGATTCAGCAAACTTTAATGTTTATTTCAAGTTTTTCGAGATTGAAGACTTGAACAATCTTTACTTTTTCTTGTAAGTTACATTATACAATTAAATAATTTTTTTTTGTGTTTCTTTCCATATGAGTGACTAGAAACCCTAGCGGGTTCTAGGGCTATGTGTAATTAATCATGTTTGCATGTTAGATTAATCAACTTAAATTGTGTAGTTTCAATTCCTGATTTAATTGCTAGAACTTAGAATTGAAGATGGATCGAGAGATGAATTAGATTCTATGTTCATAATTGTTAATCGAAAGACCGAGAGAAGAAGATTAATAATAGCAAGAGGAATTGAATGCAATTGATTTTTTATTTCAAAAGGAAGAGTAATTAATTGTAGTGATTCAGTTTATGTTTATTCAGGTTGATTATTATTGTGGTCTTGAGGTCAACCAAGCATATATTGTCACATGATAGTAACATAGGTTAAAATTGCCCAAACAATGAATTTTAATACTTTATTTGATTTTCCACAATGATGTAATGATTGATTTAGTATGTATTCTAATTGATTATATGCCCTAGAATATGTGTTCTTTAATTTGCTCTTAAAACCCTTTAAATTTCAGCCTTGTTATTTTTATTTTCCAAATCCAAAATCCAATTTCTGAATTACTCGAACACTAAGTCTTAGAACTTTTATTAGTACATGAGATAGTTTCGTTGCACAATTCCTCTAGGTTCGACTAGCTTTGGGTATATTATAAATTTATTTGCCACTGTATTTGCAATTAAACTGCGAATTTTGGAGTGATCAATACCTCTCAGGTTCTCAGATGTCAATACACCCCAAGATCATAAGTTACTAAGCAGCGAACCGTGTTCTGGGAGCTGCAGTTGGTGATTAAGGATCTTAGAAGAGGGAGGAAATCCTACTTCTCGACCGACACAAAATTCAAAGGAAATCTTCACTAGATTTTCAAATTGGAGCTAGGATAAAGATTAGAAGATCATATCTGAAAGATATATTTCTTCTTTCTCTCTCTAATTTTTCAAAATTAATCTTTTAATTTCAGAGATTTAATTCCTTCATCTGGTAGGATTAAATTGTGTTGCGCAAGAAATAGGATTAGTTCACGAGTGATGAAATTATATACTGCAAGCATTATGATTGGTATATTATGTAAAAGGTTTATTGGTTAATATACTGGGAATCAGGAAGGTCGTATGATCATCTCCTGTTTAAATTAACAAACATGTTTCGCAAATGTTTTTTTCCTCTTATCTCGTCGAGAGAAAGATCATATGGTGTGTAGTAGATCACGAAAGATCGTATTGATCGTCTGTCCCAGCGAGATATAAATGGTTGTCACAGTTGAGACGATCCAAGGATAGACTGTTGGTATAGGCTTTAGCATACACGATAATAAGTAGCTTGTCTCGGTTGCTTGATATGCTGGTTCGGGGGTACAAATTGATAGGACCTAAGTGAAGATCAATTCCTTTATCTAACATTAAAGGAATCTTGATCTTTGTTGCTTGATGAGATTCTAAGACTAGATGAAGGTACCGAAGTATACACAAATTGTGTGTCACTTTGAGATGCAATGTGTTGGGAAATTATTCCAAAATCTTCCTTAGGATCATACTATAAAACGGTTTTGTTGAATCAAAGCCTTAGTAATTGGTCGATCATTGCTGAATTCTAGCATAGTCTAGCAGCTCTATTGTAATGTCCTATTTAGGAAAAATATCGATTTGTAATAGATTAGGAAGTGCTTGAAAAGATTGCTGAAGGATTCAGCAAAAGGAACGAAGAATATCAAGTCAAGCAACTTTGGAATGCTAGAAGAGTTCTCAGCAGACAAGAATGACGCCTAGAGATGTTGGCGATCAAATGCTAAGAAGAACTATTGCTAAGGCGTTAGCAATCATATGGTGAAGGAAGAGACTGCGAGGAGCATTCGCTCAGCAGTCAGCACTGAGGAGATAGCAGAATGCTAAAGGAGTTAGCATTCGCTACTAGTAAAGAGATAGTAGAATGCTGAAGGAGTTAGCATTCACCACTAAGAAGAAGATTGCTAGAAGGCATAGCAATCAAGGAACAAGACTCAAGTGCTGAGTACGTATCTGCTGAGGGGTCAGCAGACTTAGCTACAAAGACAGATTACTAGAATCACTTAGCAATCAGAAAGAGTCAAAATACCTAGAAGAGTACTCCTAGCATTCATCATTCTCCGATAGAATGCTAAGCAAGGAGATACTCAGCATACACTAGCAAAAAGACGCCCGTTCTGACAGAAAGTACAACAAAGGAAGAAAGCTTTCTCGAAGTAGGTTGGAAAGTACTGTACGATGCCGGAAAGGACGAAAAAGCAAGTAACTCTCTTGGGCGAAAGGACCGTTGTGTCTAACAGGTCTGGAGATTTAAAATTTGAACCTCCAGATATAAAAGTGAAGTCCAACAGAGAGAGACTACTACTGCTTTTACAAACACTCGAATCAGATTCGCTAAGGCAATTATTGAGATTCCTTTGACAAAAGCAAAACAAGAAAAGGTAGTCAGTTGAGAGCCCACATTAAAGAGAATATTCAAAGCTCTCAACAACCGTAGTGTCCCCCATTGAAGACCTGACACTACATTGAAGAGATTCCTTGACTTTGCTCAAGAATCTTCAATCATTGGGATACCTTCCAATCATAGGAAGCATCCAGCAGTCAACTCTGAAAGGGATTGACTCCGACGGGCTTTTGCAAAAATCAGACAAAGTTCGGAGAGAACTATAAAACCTCCATTGCAGCGAAGGACAAGTTTTACGAAGGTGCTGCCCTTGACTTGGTCGTAGCTGTGGACTGGAAAGAACGAAGTAATGGAGGATAGCTTTGCTGAGGCCGGCTCAAAAGCTCACCACCTACAGCAAGTGTTCGGCTAATCCTTGTATTTCATATATCTTTTTAGTGAAATTCTTAGCGTTTCGGCTAAGGAGTGGACGTAGATCTATTGGATCGAACCACTATAAATATTGCATGTTCTTACTGTTTTATTGCCTACGTTTACTATTCCGATTTGAAACCTAGCAACCCAAGTTGCTAGTGTATAACTGTAAGAAACCCTAAGTACAAGCTGAGCTAAACAATCTTGATAAAGAACTTAAGTGTGCAAGTGAATGTTAATATTCCGCTGCATTTCGTGTGTGAGTAGATTTATTATTCACCACGACGACTCTGTTCTCGGGACCAACAAGTGGTATCAGAGCAGGAGGTTGAAAGACCGACTGCTTCTGAGTCGCTTTTGGACCAGATCTAGTTTTTCCTTGCACTGGTATTCAGTCTCTTTGTTTGTCTAGCTCAGGTTCAAAGTTTTTCAAGATGAACCATACGTTGTCCAAGTATACCAAGGAGAAGTTCAACTTATGGCAGAAGCTTGCCATCATACAACTACAAAGCATTCATCCTGAGATGGCGGATGTTCTTGAGAAAGGTCCTATTAAAATCATGAAAGCTAACATTTTTATAGGACAGGTCGCTGATGGACAAGCGGCACCACCTCAAATGATCCCTAAGCCATTCGAGGAGTATACGATAGAGGATAAAAAGCGAGCTCAGCTGGAGCACTTAGCAAAGAAGCTTATCCTTGATTCTTTGCCTACGTTGATGGCAGATAAAGCCTTGGACTTCGATACAGCCTAGAAAATGTGGGATTATGTCTATGAATCCTCCCAGGAAACCGACCAAATGAAGCACAACAAGCTCCAGGTAGCTGTTGATAAATATGAATCCTTCTCTATGCATGTAGGAGAATCTATTCAAGCAATGGAAGAAAGGCTCAACACTATTGTTGGAGAGCTTTGCAACCTGGGAAAGACATATGACAATGGGGAGATGAACAACAAAATCATTTCTAAACTCTTCCCAAGAGAAGAATGGTTCGTGAAGATGACAAGCTTGAGCGAGAAGGACCTCAGCAACATGTCAACATCCGAGGTATTTTCTTAACTTAAAACTCACGAGTTTATAATCCAAAAATCAAAGAAAAATGAAGCAGTCGTGGCACAAGCTCAATCGACACCTGCTGCTAACTCTGAAGACTTAGCATTCTTCGCTAAGAGAGATCCCAACAAATGGAAGCCCAAGAAGCCTTTCCGTGGTGAGAGATCTGCTCCAGTGTCACCAGCAAAGGAGGTTGTCTCAACCTCAGGTTCTCAACCTGTTGATTTAAAGATCAGCGAGCTGGAAGAGCAGATGAGAAAGCTTCAGAAGCTGATGCTGGAAGCCAAAGCTAAGAAAGAAGCCAAGGAAGCTAAGCTTTCTACATCATCCACCCGCTCAGCAGAGCGAAAGCCTAGGACATGCTTTGAGTGTGACTCGCCAGATCATCTCAAGCACGAATGTCCGAAAGTCAGCAAAGAGGAGAGAGAGTACCTGAAGCAGGGATTTGAGAGATGTGCTGTTAAAATCGTTACCAGGGCGTTGCTGACGAGGACTGAGGTACCTGATATCCCAGATAATGATGAGGAGTATTACTATTCCTCTGAACAAGATGATGAGGAAGCAATGCTCATGCTAATGGCAAATATTGTTTAGGATGTTGATGCGGATGCTGAGCCACCTACTGAATCCGCTCTAGCAGTCGATGCTCTAGAGGTAATTTCCATGAGTATTTCTTTTCCAGCTATCACGCATAAAATAGAGGAGTCTACTTCCTTAGATTCCGAGGACGATTACCTTACTAAGCTATCTTTAGAGTTTTCAAAGATGTATGAAATGAAAGATGCTATAGTAGGACATAACACTTCGCTACAATTAAAAGTCACATCTTTGACCGATGAAGTCGAAAGACTAAGATCTGATAGTGAAGAACTGTCGAAACTCAATGATGATTTCTCCAAACTCTCTGAAAATTTTTAAAACCTTGAAAAAGAGAATCATGCTTTGAAAAACAGGGCTAGTAAGGAATGCATTTGTGCTTATACTACTAGCAAGGAAGTATTAAATGCCATTGTGAGCCAACAAAGATCTCATACTGATAGATCTGGGTTAGGCCTTGGTAGTATTGAAGCTTTTAGCAAATCCTATAAGAAGGTTGTACTTGATAAGGCAGAAACTTCTAAACAGAGAAAGATTCAATTCGTCTCTGATGGAAAGTTATATGCTAAAGAGGATACTAAGGGAAAGATGATTTCTGAATCCTCAAATGCTAAGCAGGGGAAAGACGTAAGCAGAATGGATCTGCTGAACCTCAACAGAGGAACCAGAGATTGCATGCTAAGCAGGCATCTGCTGGACCTCAGCAGAGGACACAGCAAGCCAATGCTAAGCAGACTGCTAAGCAATCATCCCGAACAGTGTCGAGAAGGAATGCTGAGCATTTTGTTCCCAATGCTAGGGAAGCATATCCTTCCTTCAACAATGGCAAGCCGGTTAATTATCATGTTATAAGACCACAATATAACTCCTACACACCACATAGGAGGAACACCTATGTGAGACCTGAGTCCAAACCATTCCCATTTCAAAGGACTAGGAAGGCTAAGCACACAACCACACCTAGATCTAACTATGCAAAGCATACTTATCCTGAGGTCGAGAAGGTTGTGGAGGGTGAGATCAAGAAGAAAATCTTGAAGATCACCAAGATGTGGGTTCCCAAAGGAACCATGATCCATGCTAATCCCGCAGGACCCGATGCTTAGTGGGTACCTAAATCAACTTGCTGATTGTTTTGTAGGATCAGGATCCCTGTGCTAAGACATCATGTATGTCAAACGAATGGATCCTTGATAGCGATTGTTCAGCCTACATGACGGGGGATGAAGAGTTGTTCTCTGACATCCAATGATTTTATGGGCCCACAGTCATGTTCGGTGACAATAGCAAAGGCAGAGTGGTTGGGAGAGGATGCATAGAGCGAAATGGACTAAGGATTATCAATGTTGCGCTCGTGACCAATCTCAAGCACAACCTGCTAAGCATTAGCCAGCTATGCAAAAATGGGTATACCATTTCCTTCGTTAATACTGGTTGTTCTATTGCTGACAATGCTATAGGTGAAGTAAAGCTTAGAGGCATCCGCAAGGGTGGCCAATATATTGTTGATTGGCAAAGTGGTCAACAACATTCATGTTTCGTAGCATTGAGCAAGGAAGATACAACTTGGCTATGGCACAAGAGGTTAAATCATCTGAATTTTAAAACCATTAACCATCTAGCCAAGAACAAGCTTGTTGTAGGTGTGCCTGCTGAGACTTTCCGCAAGGAAGGCTTGTGCAAAGCTTGCCAGCAAGGGAAGCAGACCAAAGCATCATTCAGATCAAACCCGGAGAAGGCCACTTCAGAAAGGATCCTAGAGCTTTTGCACATGGATCTATTTGGCCTAGTCACTCCACCCACTATAAGTAAAAAGATTTATACACTTGTGGTTGTTGATGACTACTCCAGGTACACGTGGGCTCGATTGCTAAAGACCAAAGATGAAGTAAAGCTCATTCTACCGGAGCTAATCTTTAAGGAGCAAAATAGTAAAGAAGTTACAGTCAAGAGGATAAGATCGGACAATGGAACCGAGTTTTGCAACAGAATTTTGATGGATTTTTGTGTCGAAGCTGGTATCGCGCATGAGAAATCCACTGCAAGGACCCCCCAGAAGAACGGTCTAGCAGAGAGAAGGAACCGAACGTTGAAGGAAGCAATGCGGTCTATGCTAGCCGATTCCGAGCTGTCTTCTAAGTATTGGGGCGAAGCAGTTATGACAGCCTGCTATACTCAGAATAGGAGCGCAATTAATGGCAGATTCAATAAGACTCCTTATGAAGTATACAACGGTCGTAAGCCTTCTATTACTCATCTCCGTGCTTTTGGTTCGAAATGTTATATTCACAACAATGGGAAGTCGAAGCTTAATACTTTTTTGCCTAAGTCTAATGAAGGTGTGTTCCTTGGATATGTCACCCTTCTCACAAAGGCTATAGAGTAATAAACAAGACGATCGGAGTGGTGGAAATAACATGCGATGTTATTTTTTATGAGTCTATCTTAGTGTGCAGAGTTATAAAAGAAAAAGTGGTTAGTAATCATGAGACTAATGATTTCCATGGTCAATCGATTTTGAATTCCTTCAAAAATATGCGTATTGATCCGACTAAGTCTATGAATGATTACAATCCAACCCAGACGCACTCAGCAGGTGACCAGACTGCTGATCAGGCCAATGATGCTAACGATCATGCTGAGGCCACCAATTCGATTTATCTTAATGATAATTTGGATATTCTGGAATCGCTTGAAGGAGAAGATGAAGAAAGTCCAGATCGAGGACGCGTTGCTGAAGACGGTGTAGGTGTTGCTGATGATGTTGCCAAAGTCGTTGCTGAGCAGTTGGAGAATGCTGAGGATCAAGCCGCTGAAGTTCCAGTTGCTGAAGTCCCTATTGCTGAAGTTCCAGATGCTGAGTTGCCAGCTGCTGAGATTCCTGATGCTGAGAATCAGAATGCTGAGATCCAGAATGCTGAACCCCCGCAGATTGTTGAGGAAAATGTTGAAGCAGACAACAATCCAGCAGGCGAGGCCGATGCTGATGTTCCAGAACTTAGCAATCCGAAGCCAAGATGGCTACGCGATCATCCTTTGGATGATATTCTTGGTGACATCAATGATCCTATCCTGACGAGACAAGGCAATGCGATGCTAGCGTGCTATATTTCACACGAGGAGCCTACGAAGGTTGAAGATGCTCTACGATGTCCAGATTGGGTGAATGCTATGCAGGAGGAGCTAGCAGAGTTCACCTGCAATTATGTTTGGGATCTAGTAGATAGACCAGAGCATCAGAGTGTTATTGGAACCAAGTGGGTGTTCAAGAACAAGAAAGATGAGTAAGGAATGGTCATCCGCAACAAAGCTCCTCTAGTAGCAAAAGGCTACAGACAATGCAAAGGAATATATTATGACGAGACATTTGCTTCAGTAGCCCGACTAGAAGCTATTCATTTATACCTAGCATATGCAGCACATCATGAGTTTTTCGTGATGCAAATGGATGTGAAGAGCGCCTTTCTTAATGGTGAGCTCAAGGAGGAAGTTTACGTTGAGCAACCACCAGGCTTTGAGCAAGGAAACCAAGTTTATAGGCTAAGGAAAAGCCTTATATGGCTTGAAGTAGGCACCAAGAGCGTGGTTTGGAACTTTGTCTAAGTTCTTGCTAGCCAATGAATTCAAGAAAGGAAAGATAGACCAAACTCTCTTCCGTATTAAGGACGAAGGAAGTATCTTGCTCGTACAGATTTATGTTGACGACATTATTTTTAGATCGAATAATCAAAGCTTGTGTGACAAGTTTTGAAAGCTCGTGATAAGTAATTTCCAGATGAGTATGATGGGAAAGATTTAATACTTTCTCGGATTACAAGTCCAGCAGTCAAGCGATGGGATATTTATTCATCAGAGGAAATACACTCGCGACCTGATTGCTAAGTATTTTCCGGAGAAGATGAATAGTCTAAGGATTCCAATTAGCACGACCTGTATAGCTGCGCTTGAAAAAGAAGGAGATGATGTGAATCCTACTCTCTATCGAGGTATTATCGGTTCACTACTATATCTCACAGCTAGCAGACCAGATATATCGTATGCTGTTAGTTTATGTGCGAGATATCAAGCAAACCCCAAAAAGTCGCACCTGGATACTGCTAAGAGGATTGTACGATATCTCAAATGCACCGAGGGTCTAGGAATTTGGTATCCAAGGTCAGATGGTGTAGCATTGAGTGGTTACTCAGATTCCGACTTTGGAGGGTGCAAGATTAATAGGAACAGCACCAGCGGGACATGCCAATTCCTTGGACACAAGCTTATTAGTTGGTTTAGCAAAAAGCAGCACTCAGTGGCTACATCTTCTACTGAAGCAGAATATGTAGCAATTGCTAGTTGTTGTTCGCAAGTCTTATGGATTCGACAGCAATTGCAAGATTATGATATTCCTTCTGAATGTGTGCCGATCTACTGTGACAACAATAGTGCAATGTGCATAACGAAGAACCCAGTTCATCATTCGAGGACGAAGCACATTGATATCTGACATCACTTCATTAGAGATCATCAAGAGAAGAAGGATATCGACGTCCAATATATATGCACAGAAGAACAAATTGCGGATATATTCACTTAACCGCTAGCTGAGACCAGATTTAAAGAATTATGCATCAAGTTAGGTCTTATGGAGATAGACGATGTTATGGACGAATGAGTTGTTATTCTCATTCTTTCTGGATTTCTGGCTTTCTTGAAGAAGATGGAGAGAAACGTATCCTAGCTTACGTTTATGTTGCTGATTCTTGTTGCTGAATTTAGTTTGCTAAGCATTTGGTTGCTGAGTCCAAGCTCTCAGCATTTCATTAATTTGCTAAGTTATCTCAACAAGTGATTCAGACGCTTGCTAGAGGTCGAATGCTGTGTCCAAGCTCTCAGCATTTCATCTGAATGCTATGGTATATTATTCAGCAAATCTCAACAACACAGACGATTGCTAGCAAATGTTTGCTGAGTCCGAGCTCTCAACAGACAATATGAAAATGCTAGGGTATTGGATGCTAAGCTGTGAATGCTGAGTCTAAGCTCTAGCAGCTCATATATTTGCTAAGACTTTCGATGTAAGCAAATTGCTGAGTCCAAGCTCTCAGCAGTCTCCGAAAGCCAAAGCGGGAAGATTTGAATTTGAAAAGATGTGTCCGACACGCTGCATTTAATCCGTGCAACTGGTTGCGTCAAACCAGGAGGCGACACATCAAACACACTCGAGTTCATAGGGGCGTGGGTTACCATACGAAGGGTCTCGCATAATCTGAACCGTCTATTTGATTTAAACAGGCATTACCCCAGCCGTTGGATCATTACTCAGAAGGTATAAAACCAATACTGAGTCATCTATTCAAAATTTCTTAAAAATTGCATATCTGAATCCCTAGAATTACGAAGCCTCCCAAACACTCTCCAAAACTTCTTTGAAATTCTCTCAAGTCTTCCGAAAGATGTCTAACCCAGAATCTTCCACTCCCATTGAGAATCCGATTAAGTTTTACTTCAAGCCTAATCATGACTTGATGCTGCATGAGACACATGCACCGGAGTTTACAGATATTACGTCAAAGGATGATGTTGATGAGAGTATTTCCTACTCCCGCTTGGTTTCTCTTGCCAAGAAGAAAGAAAAGTCAGGATTATCACTAGCCCAGAGGCGCGCAGCACAGGTGACGAAGGATAGAATTCTGAATACTCCTCTGGTTGCGGATCAGTTTCCAGAATGGGTGATGAGTACCCTGGTACAAGCGGAGGTGGTCCAGTACCTCTCTGTTGAACTGACGAAATTCCGACCACATATGGTCGCAGAATTCTATGCAAGGGCTGTCTTTGATGACCAGTACACATTTTTCACAACATTAGTGTTCGGGACTCTCATCAAGGTAACCGCCGCCACCCTTGCAGAGATGTTTGGCCTTCGCAACTCTGGTGAACGGGTCTCTACATATATGATGATAAACATCGCGGAGATGAAGGAGCGGTGGAATGAATGGAAGAGGCCGGAGGTGTAGGAGGACCCAACACACCCCTGGAAGGTAGCCACTCTGATACATCATTTCAAGGAGGACTACAAACTTCTTGCTGAGCTCGTGATAAAGATGTTCCAATACGATGCTGGATCGTATTTGGAATTATCGGCGAAGAAGTATGTCGTGATGATGGCCTTAGTGGATGGGCTCAATGGGAACTGGGCACAGTTCTTTTTTCAGCGGTGGTTGGACCACGCTAAAAAAAATCTGAAGATGATGGAAGAAGGAACCTTTATGTCCAATGTCAACTTTGGACTGAAGATCAGCAAGTTTCTTGAGACAATAATTCCCAATGAGGAACTAGAAAAGGGTTCGGCCTTGCTAGCCACTGATTACATTCCGTTGTGGAAGAAGCAGCCCACACCAATCTTAGCAGAGAAGAATCCACCGACTGGTGAAATGGTGCTGCAGCCAGCTGTAGGGTTTTTACGTGAACCGAATCACCAAAACCAAAACTGAACCGGATCGATCTATGGATATTGCCCATAATTAAATTCACAAAAACCCTAGCATGCTCCTATGAATTTAATGCATAATTGTGGATTGAGAGATTACCGTAATTC
>JAPKLW010000204.1:363018-384967 GCA_026898455.1 Plectranthus barbatus
CCTATGAATTTAATGCATAATTGTGGATTGAGAGATTACCGTAATTCTGTAGTGTCTGTACCGATCTTTTGCGTTTGAATTCCAAAATCCAATTCAACCACGCAATCCGATTTCTCTGCGGAAACAGAAATTAGAAAACTAATTTCTAGAGAAAATCAAAAATAAAGAAAAGGAAAGAAGAAATATGTTGTTCTCCAGATTAGATCTTCAGATCTGTATCCCGATGCTGGTCAGATCTACTACTGGTGAGGTCTCCGTAGATCTGTGACTTGAGCAGGACCAGAATTCGAAAATTCTCCTCCTTTTCTTTTCTCAAAAACGGCGCCCACTCTCTCTCTTAGGTTTAGGGTTTTTCAACTGAGTTACAACTTATGAGAGAGAGCTGTCTATTTATAGACCTAGGGTTGGAAACCCTAATGGGCCATTTTGGGCTCACTTGTTGGGCCAGACCTGGGACCTAATGCAAATAATAAAGTGGGCCTATAAATTAATTAATTCCCATGTCCACAACCCAGGACACAATTAATTAATTAATATTAATTCTTTTTCACCACAGAATTAATACTGACCTACCCCTTTATTACCACGTTATGAGAACGGGCTGCATTAATTGAGAATCCCCATATTTAAGGTTACCGGACATCCATTAATTAGTCGGAGCCTCGGACAAGCTCTAACTACAATTAATTAATATCTTATAATTCCTGAGTAGTACCACTTAAGCCTTATCACTCGTGCATGAACTTAATCAGCCTGCAGGACTTTGGCACGATGAATGTTATTGAGCTCCTCAGGGAATGTCCCCATCCTATTACTCGGATATGGTTACCTAAGTTCAGTGTCAGGCGGTACTACACGAACTGTTGTTATCCAAGATGCGGATATATGAGCACGTTACTCAGGCTCTCCACCATGGCAAGTCAAAGCAACAGTCAACCCGTGCAAACCCCTGAACCTTCGTTAGGGTTTGGACTCAATCAATATAATGAGATCTTTTATTCGCTGATGTCAGACAGGCGAATATATCTCACTGCGGTCCATCAATACGCCACCTCTGCGTACCAACATGTCAAGTAACCAAGACAGACTACTTATTCTGACAATGCCGCAGCCATCCGGACAGACGTATCCTCATACGCTGTCTCGGCTGTGATCATGTTTATGTCTCACTAGGTCAAGTGATCATACTGTCTTCTGCGATCTACAACATGCCTTATGATCGTCCCTATCGGTGAGACAAGAGGATACCTTTGTTCATATATGTACGATTGTTAACAGATAGGAGAAATAAACCGTTGTATACTCATTATAATAAATGCTTTCAGTATACAAAACCCTTCACCAGCTATTCCTCTGACTGCTGAGGAAATTGCTGAAATGAAAAAGAATGCAGAGACAGAGCAATGCTTCCAGAACATGGAAGAGATTGAGAAGCTTGGCGATCTTCCTGTTGATCAAATCGAGGAGATCGTGGCTTAGAAGAAAGCCGAGCAGTCAACACTTGTCTTGGGAAAGATTGTTGTACCAATTCCCAAGAGGAAGAGTTTTGATGTTACCTCCCCCGAGAAGAAGAGGCGGACAAGAAGGAGACTTGTTAAGACCTCTGAGAAAGAAACAACCAAGAAAGCAACAACAGAGAAAAAGGTTGTTGAAAAGAAAGCAGATGATATTCCTCTATCCTCCAAACCCTTTGAAGAAAGAATAAAAGGTGTCAGAGAGATGAAGAAGAAGAGGAAGGCGGAGAAGGCAGAGAAAGAGAAGAAAATCTTTAAGAAAACAATGGAGGAGATAAATTTTGAAGCGCGGGACATAAACTTTGAGCAGGCCAAGCAGGCTGCATATGAGCGAGAAGCGAAGAAGGCCGTTGATCGTTTAGCTGCGAAGAAAGCTGCTGCGTTGATTGCAAAAGAAGCTGAAGAAGCAAGACAGCAAGCCGTTGAAGCTGTCAGAAAAGGGAAACAGAAAGTGATTCCTGCTGTTAACACCCCCCAACCCGATACTGTTGAGAAGAGAGTGCCTGAAGAAGAAGCTCTATTAGACAAAGAGCTTGATCAACTCTTACAAACTTGAGCGCTCAATGTGCAACAAGATCCGAAGGGGAAAGGAAGTATCCAGATCCGAGATCCGAATGCTGAGCCAAGCAGCAGTAGCTCTGACTCTGATGATGTACTGCACCGTGCTGAGGATGTTGGTACTTCTGGTTCGGGTGCGCATGCTGAGGCAGATGCTAGCAGCGCTGGAGGAGCGAGTGCTGAGGAAAGGGCTAGCAGTGACATTCCCACCACTGTTGAGCCAGAGCAGACACAGCCTGAGCAGATCCCGATGGAGGAAATACCAGAGGAGAATGATGAAGCATTTTTGCCAGTTGTTTTTCTGAATCAGATTCGGATGGAGAGTCAGCCGACATCTTTGATGCCAAACTATTAAGAAGGATTTCTACCAAGGACAATAAAATTCTCCGAGTTCCTTTCAGAGGACTCCCTGCTCCAAGGTTCAAGCTAAGGAGAGTGGCACAACTTTGTGCTCCTGTGTACCTTGCTGAGAAGGTAAATTCTGACCTCTTTCCCATGGGGTTTGAT
This sequence comes from Plectranthus barbatus, assembly GCA_026898455.1. Lineage (NCBI taxonomy): Eukaryota > Viridiplantae > Streptophyta > Magnoliopsida > Lamiales > Lamiaceae > Plectranthus > Plectranthus barbatus. The sequence goes on from JAPKLW010000204.1 coordinate 365,598, forward strand.
GTTGAAGAATTCATGAAAGCGGAGATCGAAAGGGATATTTCTGGCACCTTCTATGTTGAGCTAGATCAAGATACATCTGAAGGGAAGGTGTTGGGCAAGGAATTGATGGAAGTTCTTTGGTTACGTGATGCATCAACTCTCATTTGAAGAGAAGATATTGATAATCATTACTCGAGGCTTTAACTACTGGAGATTAGAAGAACAATGGGCGAATGACTGGATTGACTAGGTGGCTGGACATAAGCAGTTCGAAGATAAGCAGGTGGCTGCTCGTCTTCAAGCAATCTGACTCTACATGATGTTTTCTCCTTTACATACCCTGCCGAAATCCACTTTTGCTCCAGATGGGTACTCTGATGCCCGGGTTGAACTCTCAAAGAGGCAAGCAAAGGCTGCTGCTGAGTACAGGAGGTGTCAAGTAGAGTATGCGAAAATCAAGAAAGAGAGGCTACTGGCACGGATGGCTGCTCAAAGAGCTGAGCGTGAGGCAGTAGAGCAAGATGCTGAAGACAAATCGATTGTCAAGTTTTTGGACTTAGACATCCTGGACATCATAGAAGTTGCTCAAGCAGAGGAGGCTAAGCAGGCTGAGACCATTCAGATCCTGGAGGCCGCATCCCGCATAACAGCAGAGGATACTCTTTATGCGGTCGCTCAAGCAGAAGAAACCTAGGTTGCTGCGACTGCTAAAGCCTTGGAGGAAGGTTGGTTAGCAAAGGAAGCAGCATGGATTGCTGAGGAAGTTGAATACTTGAAAGTACAGGCCGATGAGGCGGAGGTTGCTGAACTCGCTGAGGCAGAAGCAAAGGTATGGAGGTTAGCACAACGCATCCAAGCCACGGAGTCAGCAGAACACCTATTTAAAGAAGAAGGTTTATATCTGGGTGCTTACGGAGTCATGGATGTTGAGATGGAAGCGGTTTAGATTGCTGAAGGCCGCGAACTTATAATAGCTACTTCATCATTCCATGCTATTCCTGTAAGTTCTCAAGACCTTCCCTCTTACTTGAACACTTTTGTTCAATTTGCGGTGCAAAATGTTGTATCCTCTATCTCTGAGCAAATGGAGCTTCAAGCGGCCGATATAAGGAGGGAGGTTGATGAAGTTAGGAGTGGAGTGTCTGAGGTCAGAGCAGAAGTTGCTAAGGTGAAGCACGATGTTGTTGAAGTTAAAACCAACATGGACGTGCTAAAGGAAGATGTTGCTGAGTCCCAACAGAAGCTTGAGCAGACTGTGACCTCCTTCTCTGCAACCTTTTTGGCTGCTCTCGAAGAGGGGGAAGAGAGGAGACTTGCTGAATTAGAGCAAAGGAAGAAAGAAGAAGAAGAACTAGCTGTTGCTGCTAAGGAACTCAAGAAGAAAGAGGTAGACTTGAAGATGAAAAAGCTCAAAATGGAGAACGAGAAGCTAGCAAATAAATTTGAGAGGGAGGCCGCTGAGCGTGAAGCGAGTAAGGCATACGTGGAGAAATTTGTGCAAATGGCTGTCAGCAAATTCGACGAGTATGACAAAGGAAAGAAGTCTGCTCCCGACTCCTGAGCTGAATTAGAAATGCTAGCAAGCTCTTCTGTAACCTTTTTGCAATCCTTTTTCACTTGTACTTGTACAATCTCATATCATATGAATGAAATTGGATTAGATTTAGACAATTTCTCATTGTCTACTTCTGATTTTTGCTGTGTGTCTTAGTTGATATACACTATCTGTGTATTCAACGAAAATGCATGTGTATGGTGACTCTTATTGTCTTGTGATTGGTTAAGTAAAATGCTTGCTGACTTAGTTGGGTGCTAGAATTCTAGCATATTCCTTGCGGCATTTACTTGTGTTTTTTAATCGTGAAATAATTCCCAACACTTGTTGAGGGGGAATTTTATTAAAATCAATCCTGCTAGAACTAAGATGGATAAACTCTGAGTTAGATTGCTAGTATAGCATAGCTTTGTACTTAGTAAATTTTTGTAAACTCAGATATTTTTTTTCTTCTTAGATTCAGCAAGTGATAGTAAGCTTTGATCGCACCAAAAAGGGGGAAAATATTCATAAATCTTCCTTAGGATCATACTGCAAACATGTTTTGTTGAATCAAAGCCTTAGTAATTGGTCGATAATTTTTGAATTCTAGCACAGTCTAGCAACTCTGTTGTAATGTCCTGTTTAGGAAAGATATCGAGTTGTAATAGATTGGGAAGTGATTGAAAAGATTGCTGAAGGATTCAACAAAAGGATCGAAGAATATCAAGTCAAGCAACATCGGAATGCTAGAAGAGTTCTCAGCAGATGGTAGCTTCTAGAGAAGTCAGCAGACAAGAATAACGGTTAGAGATGTTAGCGATCAAATGCTAAGAAGAATGACTGCTAAGGCGTTAGCAATCATATGCTGAAGGAAGAGACTGCTAGGAGCATTCACTCAGCAGTCAGCAGTGAGGAGGTAGCAGAATGCTAAAGGAGTTAGCATTCGCTACTAGTAAAGAGATAGCAGAATGCTGATGGAGTTAGCATTCGCCACTAAGAAGAAGATTGCTAGAAGGCATAGCAATCAAGGAACAAGACTCAAGTGCTGAGTACGTATCTGCTGAGCGGTCAGCAGACTTAGCTACGAAGACAGATTGCTAGAATCACTTAGCAATCAAAAAGAGTCAAAATACCTAGCAGAGTACTCCCAACATTCAGCATTCTCCGATAGAATGCTAAACAAGGAGATACTCAGCATACACTTGCTAAAAGATGCCCGTTCTGATAGAAAGTACAACAAAGGACAAAATCTTTCCCGATGTAGGTTGGAAAGTACTGTACGATGGCGAGAAGGACGAAAAAACAAGTACTCTCTTGGGCGAAGGGACCGTTGTGTCTAACTGAAGGGATTCGTGAACTGAATCACGAAGTCCGTTTGCCAAGGATCGTTAATTGGAATATCAAAAATAAATTGCTATGCATATGAACAATCCTAGCATGCTCCTATATTATTATGCATAAGAAGGTTTATGCGGAATACCTTGATTGATGAACTCTGAAGAACTCGTGCGCGGAGATGCCCTTTGATCTTTCCCAGGCACAAAGATTTAATTTCCTAACAGATTGAGGAAATATATCTATGAAAATAATAAAATTATTTTCGAAAATAAAGAGGGGAGAGAGAAGAAGAAAAATCCTCCTGATTTGATCTTCTGATCTGTATCCCAACTCGATCTGAAAATCCGGTGAAGATTCTCAATCAGATCCCTTGCCCGGTTGAGAAGCAGAATTTCCTCCTCGTTCTCAGATCTTAGTCGATCACCACAGCTCCCAAAACCTGGTTTGCTGTGTGCAACTTATGATCTTGTGGTGTGTTGAGATCTGAGGAACTGAGGCCTATTTATAGGAAATTATTGGACTCCTATTGGGCTTGAGTTTCATGGGCCAGACCAGGGACCAAAATGCAAATAGCAAATAAGGCCTATCAATTAATTATCCCATATTCAACCCATAATATAATTAATTAATTAATATTGATTCATTCCACCAGAGAATCAATACTGTCCTACCTATTTGCTACCACGTTTTGAGGTACGGGTTGCATGGGCTCGGTATATCCCCACATTTAAGGTTACAGACATTCGTTAATTAATTTAAGCTCTGACAAGCTATTTAATTAATTAACATCTTATATTCCTGAATCAATCCACTCAAACCTTTTTACTTATGCTTGAACTTAATCAGCCTGCAGGACTTAGCATAACGAACCTTTTGAGCTGTTCAGGGAATGTCACCATCCTATACTGGATGTGGTTACCTAGTTCCAGTACCAGACAGTCATACACAAACTGCTATTACCCAAGATACAGATATACAAGCTCAACTAGATACTTTCACTGCAACTCAAAGTAATACACAATCTACATATACTTCTGTACCTTCATTTAGGCTTAGGATCTCGTCAAGCCATAGAGATCTAGATTATTTTAATGTCAGATAAAATAATCGATCTCGACTTAGGTCCTTATCAATGTGTGCCCCACACCAGCATACCAAGCCATCCAAGATAAGATTCTTATTACTGCGTATGCAGCAGCCTACACCGACAACTCCACATGGAACTGTCTCAGCTGTGATAACTATTTATATCTCGCTAGGTCAAACGATCCATACGATCTTCTGTGATCTTCTACACACCGTATGATCTCCCTATTGACGAGATAAGAGGATAATTGCATTTGCGACACACGTTTGTTAATTCAGACAGGATATGAACATACAACATTTATGATTCCCAGTATATTAACCAATCGACCTTGTACATAATATACCAATCATAATGCTTTCAGTATATAAATCCATCAATCTCCCACTTATACTCAAAGCATTATACAGGTGCTTTCCAGAATATAACGTGTCTAAACTAATCTAGCTATTACATCAAACATTCTACGTGGATAGCTTTGCCCTCAGCCGAAGGTTACATACATGCATCTCGTAGACCTTCTGAGGCAGAGCCTTTGTGAATGGATCCGCTAGATTATTTCTTGTATCAATCTTCTCTACTAGCACATCACCCCTTGCTACGATTTCTCGTATAATATGGTACTTCCTTTCAATGTGTTTTGTTGCTCTGTGAGTTCGTGGTTCCTTTGAATTAGCCACAGCTCCCGAATTATCACAGTATATCGTGATTGACTTGGGCAGCTTAGGAATCATGTCCAACTCCAAAAGGAAGTTTCCAAACCATACCGCTTCTTTCGAAGCTTCAGAAGCTGCCACATACTCTGCTTCCATGGTGGAGTCCGCAATGCACTTCTGCTTTGCACTCCTCCATGATATGGCCCCACCTCCCAATGTAAACACATAACCAGAGATGGACTTCTTTTCATCTCGGTCTGCCTGGAAATCTGAATCAGTATAACCCACAGGGCACAACTCCTCACACTAATAGACGAGACAGTAGTCTCTAGTCCTTTTCAGGTATTTGAGTATGTGCTTTACCGCGGCCCAATGCGCCTGTCCAGGGTTAGACTGGTATCTCGCTACCATGCCTACACCAAAGCAGATATCTGGCCTCGTACATAGCATTGCATACATGAGGCTCCCCACGGTCGATGCATATGGCACGTTCCTCATTTCATCTTTCTCCCTTTGTGTCACCGGACACTGATCATTGGAAAGATATATGCCATGTCTGAAGGGTAACAGACCTTTCTTGGCAGTTTGCATGCTGAAACGGGTAATCACAGTATCCACATATGATCCTTGAGACAAGGTCAGCATCCTCTTATTGCGCTCCCGCAATATTTTTACCCCTAGGATGTATCCTGCCTCTCCAAGGTCCTTCATATGAAACTGCTCGGATAACCACCCCTTTATGCCCGACAATACTTCCACATTGTCGCCAAATAGGAGAATATCATCTACATAAAGTGCAAGGAACACCACGCTTCCGCTGACACATAGACGGTACACGCAACTCTCGTTTGAGCATTGTGAAAATCCATAGGATTTAATCACTTCATCAAAACACAGATTCAATGACCGTGAAGCTTGTTTAAGTCCTTACAGCGACTTCCTTAGCTTCCAGACCAAATGTTCTTCGCCCTTCTGCACATAACCTTCTGGCTGTTGCATATAGATATCCCTACCTTCTTCAAGGTACCCATTTAGAAATGCGGTTTTGACATCCATCTGCCAGATTTCTAGGTCCTTATGTGCTGCTATGGCTAGGAGTATACGAATGGACTTAAGCATGGCTACCGGTGAGAAGGTCTCGTCATAGTCTACACCTTCTTTCTGACTATAACCCTTCGCCACCAGCCTTGCTTTGAAAGCTGTAATTTCACCATTCGCTCCTTTCTTTATTTTGTATACCCATTTGCACCCTATGGCTCGACAGCCATTTGGAAAATCAATTTTCTGGTATACATCCATAGCCGTAATGGATTCTATTTCAAAATCCATGGCGATCAACCATTTGTCTGCATCCTTATCAGATACCGCCTCATTATATGTCCAGGGATCGGTATCATCTAGTCCGTTTTGTGGGATCAAGTCAGAAGACTCTCCCACGAACATGTACCTTTCGGGTTGGTGGACAACCCTCCCACTGCGACGAGGCATCTGAACCGTGTCAGTAGTTGGCACAGTACGCGTTGGTCCCATACCTTGCATTAGTGGCAGTGTTGGTATAGCCTCACCTGTTGTAGGTGGATTTACCATTACACTGGGCTTTCCTGAAGGAATTGCTTCTTTGTCCTCAAGCTCGTGTAGGACAATTTCACTCTTGGATCTGTGGTTTCTTACATATTCGTCCTCCAAGAATCTCACGTTGGTACTGATAACGACTTTCTGATTCTCAGGAAAATAGAAGTAACCACCTTTCGAGTGCCTGGGATATCCTACAAACAGCATCAACTTACACCTACTTTCTAACTTATCAGGTTCCTTTGTCAGCACATATGCTGGACAACCCCAAACCCTCACTCTATTCAAACTTGGCTTTCGCCCAGACCAGAGTTCCAGAGGTGTTTTCGGAACTGATTTAGAAGGTACCAGGTTAAGCAAATAGGCCGTTGTGTCAAAGGCATATCCCCAAAACGAAATCAGCAAGCTTGCATAACTCATCATCGACCTGACCATTTCCAATAGAGTTCTATTTCTTGTTTTCGCTACACCATTTTGTTGAGGGGTTCCTGGTGCAGTCCACTGGGATGTAATCCCGTTGTCTGACAAGTACTGCAAGAACTCGTTACTGAGGTATTCACCACCACGATCTAATCGTAGTGTCTTGATAGTCTTACCAATCTTCTTTTCTACCTCAATCCTAAACTCTTTGAATTTCTCAAAGCATTCAGACTTATGGCGAAGCAAATAGACATATCCGAATCTAGAGTAATCGTCAATGAAAGTGGCGAAATACTCATAACCTCCACGAGCTTGCGTGGACATTGGTCCACATAAGTCAGAGTGGATCAGTTTCAACACATTCTCTGCTCGAGACTGACTTGCCTTAAAAGGCCTGGTCGTCATCTTTCCTTCTATACAGGACTCACAGATTTGATGCGGTACCACTTGGAAAGAATCCAAGAGCCCATCGCATGCTAATCTTTTAATCCTCTTTAGATTGATGTGACCTAGTCTTAAATGCCAGAGATATGTTTGATCATCATCGGAAGAAAACTTTCTAATTAAATGATTATTATTATTGGATGAGTTTGCAACATTCACGGAAGATTTATGCATACAATCAATGATATAGAGAGAGTCAATCAGTTTGCCATGACAGATAACACCGTTATTACCAATGATAGAAACTCCACTATAAAAAATAATTGAATATCCATCACAAAATAACTTGGAAACTGAAATTAAGTTTCGCCGAAAAAGCGGCACATATAAAACATCTCTCAAAATCAGAACATTGTTTTTCAAAGCATAAAGTAAAATCTCCAATGGCTACTGCTGAGACTCGCTCTCCGCTGCCCATTGAGATGGTAATCTCGTCATGCTTCAGCTGCCTTGTCGGCCTGAACCCCTGCAAAGTATAACAAACATGGTGAGTAGCTCCAGTATCCACTACCCAAGAATGGGTAGAAACCAATGCTAAACATGTTTCTGTTATAAATGCACATGACGTACCTTGTCTACCCGTGCTAGGCATTAGACAATTTACTTCTCTTCGCTTGCGTTTGCATGGCCTCGTGATAATTTCTGCCTCATCTATTTCATCCAACTTCTTAAGCATTTCTTTTGCTTCAGCAACTGCCTTGTCAAGAGCTGACAAAGTTGGAGCAAACTCAAATGCCATCATGTCAGATTTCTCTCGCAACAGGGCCCTGAGTAACTCATGAAGAGGAAACTCGCACCTGGCACCGAGAGATTTGATGAAATCACCGTAAGAATCAGATAGAGAGTTCAGGACAATGTTTATTTCTACCCGCTTATTAATTTGTCCACCTCTCTTTCTGTACTTTCTCATGATTCTCATCATACTGATGAAGTGCAGAACTAACGAACTCCCCTCAGTTATTTTCTTGCAAATCAGGTCCTTCACAAGATCATAACTGATAGTTCGTCTCACCTTCCCATATACTTTCACAAGGTCCCTCCATATCTCAACAACAGTTCGGAACTTCTTGTACATGAGCTTTAATTCTCTAGACAGACTCTTCATGATGAGTCTGCGGGCAAACTCAACAGAAGCTACCCATCTGTCATAGAACACTCGCTCATAACTAGTACAGTTCCTATACTGAGGAGACAGTGGGTCCATGTAAAGTACATAGACATGTTTTGTAGTACAGAGTATTTCCATGAAGCCAAACTTCCATTCAAGAAAATAGGGACCGGTTAAAGGGTTTAGTGCTAAGAGGTTTACAATATGAATAGACATGTCTGAAAACAATAAATTAAGAAACATAAATTAAAACATAGTCGCAAACTATTGAAACAATTAAATATTGAAACCTTATGATAAAGCAATATTACTATTGCAAGCCACACATGTGGACGTTTACAACAAAACACTTAACCAGACTGCATCTTTCAATTCCAGTCCTTTAATTCCAATCCATGCCCGAGTTCCTTAGACAAATGGAATTAATAATTGGAGACTAACTTAAGACCATATTATCCTATTGAACAGGGACATCACAAATGAGTTATACTCTGGATAACATCTAAGCTAGCTTACCACCAAAGCCAACCCTCCCATATAAGGATCTATTAGAACACACCCGATCCCTATAATAAGGTTGTCTCATTTAATTCAATCCCTAGAGAACTTATGAAAATTCAATACGCAAGCTACACATGTAGACGTTTACGCATGAACTCCCACTTCTCACATGAAATAAATGTTTGTTTTAAGAAATCCTATCTATTAGAACTTATGAATAATAAATTAAGTAAGCTACACATGTAGACGTTTACCTAATAAATTACCCACTTCCAATAAAGGATCGCTTTGTGGAGGTCTTACTAAATTATGAGCTTAGTAATTTTTAGTTCATAAGGTTCAATTGCACAGATTATTTTATGTAGCCATAATTATAACATTGCTAAAATTCTATCTTGCAAGGCATGAACCCCGAATATAGTTATAATTAATTACAAAAAATAAATCACATAGCATGCTTTAAACCTGTAAATAAAAGCAGTAAACGTGCTCTTATTATCTACAACATGCTAGTATGCTGCGCAATTAAATTAAACACGTATATCATGCGAAGACAAATAATAAAGCAAATAAAAAATGTCCTCGTGGCCCCATGATACGAAATAAAAATTAATTCTTACTATTACAAGTTGGAATTAATAATACAGATCTTCGACTGGGCTCCCACTACTTGGACTAAGATCTGAATTCATTTTCCGAATTTGAGCCTCCAAGATTTGATTTATCGGAAAATCAGAAAACTGGGCCAGTTAACCAAATCGCGGACCTAGGCACACATTGCAAGCCCAATAGTCCACGAGAACTTAGCTCGACGAGCCACCACCGGCGAACCACCGCCGCCGGCGACTCGCCGCCGCCGTGAGGGCTCTCGGAGTCGCACAACAGCCATGCACGTACGTGCATGGTTGTAGCCCACGATCCGCCTCCTCCGGCCGTTGCCCGTTTCACATGCCACCGCCCCGGCTTGCCCCGACCGTCGCCCGAACCGCCGTTCACTCTTCTTCTCCACCGTTGGCCTCCGTGACTCGCCGGAATTGCGCAAGGACGGAATCAGGCTCGCGCGAACCACGCAAAAAACCCTAGGGTTTTTCTCGCGTTCCGGTCGCACGCCAAGCCCGTCGCCGCCCCAACCCATGTTGCCGGCCACCCGAGCCACCACCGCCACCACCTGCTCCTCCTGCCGACGTCGACCGAGGGAGGGGAGATGCGCCGCCGTCGCACGCGCAAGCTTGCTGCGCGCGCCCGGAATCTAGGGTTCGGCAGCGTCGCGTGGGCGCCTGCGCGCCCTGGCCGCGCGCCTCCATCCTGGCCATCTTCCCCGGCCTCCCTCGCGTCGTCGACCTCGCCCGGAGCCGCCGCACCAGCCCTGGCCGGCCTGGGCCGCGCAGCCGTTCCGCCTGCGTGCGTGCGCGCGGCTGCGGTGCCGCCGTGGCTGGCCGCGTCCCCTACTGCCGTGCCCCGCCGCGTCTGACCGCCGTGCAAGGCGTTCGCGCCGTGCCGGCGCTGTTACGCGTCGTGCGTCCCTTCGTTCTTCGTGTTCTTCGCTTTCTTCATTTTCCGTTTTACAGATTTAATTTTTAAATAATAGATTACATTGAATAATCCTAATTACAATCTAAAAAATCTAAATCTAACCACGGATTTATCTCGTGGGTGAAAAACGAATCCATATAAAAGGGCGGATTAACCCGAGAACCACGAGGACGAAAAACATACAATCAATCCAAAAACCATCCATTGCATGCAATCAATAATAATAATCATGCATGATCATAGGCAATATTATTTTTCCGATAGAGCCAATTAATTAACCTGGCTCTGATACCAAATTGAAGGGATTCGTGATCTGAATCACGAAGTCCGTTTGCCAATGATCTTTAATTGGAATATCAAAAATAAATTGAAATGCCTATGAACAATCCTAGCATGCTCCTATATTATTATGCATAAGAAGGTTTATGCAGAGTACCTGGATCGATGAACTTTGAAGAACGCGTGCGCGGAGATGCCCTTTGATCTTTCCCACGCACAAAGATTTAATTTCCTAATAGATTGAGGAAATAAATCTATGAAAATAATAAAATTATTTTCGAAAATAAAGAGGAGAGAGAGAAGAAGAAAAATCCTCCTGATTTGATCTTCTAATCTGTATCCCAACTCGATCTGAAAATTCGGTGAAGATTTTCTATCAGATCCCTTGCCCGGTTGAGAAGCATAATTTCCTCCTCGTTCTCAGATCTTAGTCGATCACCACAGCTCCCAAAACCTGGTTTGCTGTGTGCAATTTATGATCTTGTGGTGTGTTGAGATCTGAGGAACTGAGGCCTATTTATAGGAAATTACTGGACTTCTATTGGGCTTGAGTTTCATGGGCCAGACCAGGGACCAAAATGTAAATAGCAAATAAGGCCTATCAATTAATTAATTCCCATATTCAACCCAGAATATAATTAATTAATTAATATTGATTCATTCCACCAGAGAATCAATACTGTCCTACCTATTTGCTACCACGTTTTGAGGTACGGGTTGCATGGGCTCGGTATATCTCCACATTTAAGGTTACAGACATTCGTTAATTAATTTAAGCTCTGACAAGCTATTTAATTAATTAACATCATATATTCCTGAATCAATCCACTCAAACCTTTTCACTTATGCTTGAACTTAATCAGCCTGCAGGACTTAGCATAACGAACCTTTTGAGCTGTTCAGAGAATGTCACCATCCTATACTGGATGTGATTACCTAGTTCCAGTACCAGACAGTCATACACAAACTGCTATTACCCAAGATACAGATATACAAGCTTAACTAGAGCCTTTCACTGCAACTCAAAGTAATACACAATCTACATATAATTCTGTACCTTCATTTCGGCTTAGGATCTCGTCAAGCCATAGAGATCTAGATTCTTTTAATGTCAGATAAAAGAATCGATCTCGACTTAGGTCCTTATCAATGTGTGCCACACACCAGCATACCAAGCCATCCAAGATAAGATGCTTATTACTGCGTATGTTGCAGCCAACACCGACAGTTTATCCTGGAACTGTCTCAGCTGTGATAACTATTTATATCTCGCTAGGTCAAACGATCCATACGATCTTCTGTGATCTTCTACACACTGTATGATCTCCCTATCGACGAGATAAGAGGATAATTGCGTTTGCGACACACCTTTGTTAATTCAGACAGGAGATGAACATACAACATTTATGATTCCCAGTATATTAACCAATCGACCTTGTACATAATATACCAATCATAATGCTTTCAGTATATAAATCCATCACGAACGGGTCTGGAGATTCAAAATTTGAATCTCCAGATATAAAAGTGAAGTCCAACAGAGAGAGACAACTACTGCTTTTACATACACTCGAATTAGATTCGCTAAGGCAATTATTGAGATTCCTTTGACAAAAGCGAAACAAGAAAAGGTAGTCAGTTGAGAACCCACATTAAAGAGAATATTCAAAGCTCTTAACAACCGTAGTGTCCCCCCATTAAAGATCTGACACTACATTGAAGAGATTCCTTGACTTTGCTCAAGAATCTTCAATCATTGGGATACCTGCCAATCATAGGAAGCATCTAGCAGTCATTTCTGAAAGGGATTGACTCCGACGGGCTTTTGCTAAAATCAGACAAAGTTCGGAGAGAACTATAAAACCTCCATTGCAGCGAAGGACAAGTTTTACGATGGTGCCACCCTTAAATTTGCCGTAGCTTTGGACTGGATAGAACGAAGTAACGGAGGATAGCTTTGCTGTGGCCAGCTCGAAAGCTCACCGCCTACAGCAAGTGTTCAAAAAATCCTTGTATTTCTTATATCTTTTTAGTGAAATTCTTAGCGTTTCAGCTAAGGAGTGGACGTAGATCTCTTGGATCGAACCACTATAAATATTGCATGTTCTTACTGTTTTATTGCCTATAGTTTACTATTCCGATTTGAAACCTAGCAACCCAAGTGGCTAGTGTATAACTGTAAGAAACCCTAAGTACAAGTTGAGCTAAACAATCTTGATAAAGAACTTAAGTGTGCAAGTGAACGTTAGTATTCCGCTGCATTTCGTGTGTGAGTTGATTTGTTATTCACCACGATGACTCTGATCTCGGAACCAACACAATGAAAGGCTCTAGTCGAGCTAAACTGTTGGCCCCAAAATTAGAGTGCTAAACTATGCAGGAGAAGGTTTGAATATGCAGCGGAAGTAATAAAAGATAGTTGCACTGGTTCGAATAAACAGAGTATAGTCAGTTTAGTGTGTAGAAGTCTTAAGCTTACGTCTGTTTAGGTTAAGTCAGTTCACAACATATACTCTTCAATACTTCGACAACTATTGAAGGTTTCAAAAGTCAGTTTGTGAAATAGAAAAATAGAGTAGGAAGATAAGTAAAGCAGTAAACAACTAACAAGATTTATAGTGATTCGGATCTCAATATGCTATGTCGACTCTTCAGACCCAAGGTCTGGATAATTAACTAAGTTAGTACTAGCCTCCTTACGATCTATACACAGCCCGTCGGTGCCTCTGTCCTTCGGTCAGCTGTGGCACTCGCCTAGGAACTCCTTGCGAACTAAGTCTTCAGGTTGAAGTGAGGACGGCACCCGGCAGTCTTCTTCCCGGTGGGTGGATGTTTACTATTCTTCCCAGAACTCAGGTGGTTAGCATACGCCCGTGAAAATTAGAATCCCAGACTAGGAAACTAACTGCTATGAATATATCTTAGAAAGATATATTCAACAAAAAAGAGCTTCAGCCATGTGCTAGGAGAAGATAGCACGGAGTAAAACTTGAGTTGGAGACTCAAGTCTCGTATTAGAAAACAAAGAAACTCAGAGAGTTTTAGCAGAGAGATGGCTTAGCAGAATGCCCTTTGTCGTGAGACGACTTTCAAATTTCATAATAGTTAAAGGTTGAAGGGCAGACTTTTTTATAGAGGATTTCCTTTGGCATTTTGAATTTCTACCCGTTAGACGAATAAATCCAGACATTAGACTCATGGATGATATTGTCCAATCGTAGCCCATGCCTTAGGTTTGCTTTCTGCTTTGATGCGTCAGTGTATTATACACTAACTTTATATCAGACTAATATTCAGCCCGAGGGATCCAAGTTTGATAACCTCGTACTGACTTACACTTGGGCATATAAATGGCTAAGTCTGACTGAGCTTTGATATCTTTCGAATAGCTCGAGCTTTAAAGGTAGAGGCTCTAGTACTGACTTTTCAAGATCAGTACAGCTTAGCCCTCATACTGACTTCCCAAGGTCAGTATGGTAGACCTTTATATTAACTTTCCACAGTCAGTGTGGAAAATGCCCTCATACTAATTTCTCCTGATCAGTATGGAGAACCCTCATAACGACTTTTGCCTACTCAGTACGGGGAAGCCCTCATGCTAACTTCTCTTGATCAGTATGGTAAATCTTAAACTGAGTGCTCCAACTCAGTTCCGGGCAAGGCTATACTTGGTGAAAACCAAGTTTTAAGGCATGCGAGTATTCAATTCTCATGCATTCTCTTTTGATCGACTTTTAGCCTAAGTTCTATTAGAACTCGATTGATCCAATATAAGGATTACTGTTCAGAACTCTAGAAACTGGAAAACAGACTAAGATAGCTTACAATCTTTGACCCATCAAAACACAAAATGAAAGGAATGATTTCTCTAACAATTTCCCCCTTTTTGGTGTGGTCAAATCCATCTTTAACCTAAGCTGATGAGGTGTGGATAACTTTAGATTTTTTACAGGTTTGATAAATAGTCACATAAACTCAGAAAAGTTCCCCCTCAAGGTTAGCTTTCTACTTATGATCTTCTCCTTATAGTTTTGGAGAGATATTGCTCGATTGATTTTCAAGTCTGTTTAGAGCAAGTTCTATCTTAAGTAGGAGAGAGTTAGAAGCCTGCTAATTACATTGCATTGTGTAAGTTCAGCGTATGAAGAATGAAGACCATTGTTGGACAAAAAGAGATTGCCATCAACAAGTCCGTTTACCCCTTAATAATTTTCATTACAAGTACAGGGATAAACTAACAAAAAGAAACCTATTCTATTACTATTGTATGTCTATACTAGGCTGCTCCCAGGTTTTCTTGGTGTTCTTCAATTTGGCTGCTACTTTGGTCCGTTTTGAACTCCTAGTCCAAAGAGGGTAGCTGACTAGCTTTTCCCGGCTTTGGATTTTGCCTTCCAGGAGTTCTCGATCTAGAAAGCCATCCGTTGAGATGTGCTCCTTGTGGAAAGTAAAAACTTGTCCACTTTCATCTCAACGTCGCTTGAGGGAAGCAGGTTTGATATGCTGACCTGCTTTCCACTTCCCTCATGCTGGCTTTCAGTAGTTTTGCCCCCTCGGAGGTCTGCTGGTGCTGACATTGGCATGAAGTCCATCAACAGTGACAAGAACATCCCCTATGACTGTCTTGCGTCCTCCGGGCTTCTTTCCTTATTCGACTGAATATGTTCATTTCGCAGTTTGTGCGCATCATGCAGCGAAGAGATCTCTATTAAGCTGTGAGCCTAGAGCGTTCAAACAAACAGTCGATGCAGAGAAGGTGTCAAAAGTTCTGCTTGTTGTTGAGTCTGATCCGCTCACAGTTCTGATGTCTTCTGAACCTCCCATACTTCTTTTCCCTCTCTTTGACCGCACCCAAAAAGGGTGATGAGTTTATGTCTCGAGGCTTGGGCTCTATCGCTTTTTTTCAGATCTAAGGGAAGTTTTGGTTGAAGACGAAGTATAAACTTGGAAGGAACGGTTCGACAATGGAGAAAGGAGAAAAAGTGTTTCACAGAGGAAACATATGAACCCTACTTATAGTAGAGAGAAAAGTCATTTAAAATGTAGGCGTACAGTATGTCCTTTCAGTTTCTTGATATTCGGTGACGATTGGGATACATTGCCTCACAATGCGCGTTTGAGATTTGACATGAGCGATGTGGGAAGGAGCGTTATTCACGTATCAAATTCATCGATGCAAGATACGCATTAATAGCGATGTACCGCAGTGATCGCCTTTGGAATTCGAAATCCCGCCTTTCGAATTTCCAAACTGATAAAGAGTCATTTACTAAACTGAGAGTTGGAACTCAGTTTAATTTCGCATCCGTCCTTCAGAAATCATCTTAGTGTGAAAACCAGAAATTAGTTTTCTTTAGCAAGTCCTTTCAAAACTTAGTGGGAGTAAGTTTCAGCTTCTTCGGATGCCTTAGGTAATGACTTCTTCTGTTCTTGGTTATGAGACGAGCTTCATACTGATTTGCGTTGACACTACGTGAAGGAGTATTCTGCAAAGGTAAATATGAAGGCTTCATGTTGAGTAACACACCATGTTTAGAAATTTGAGAGATGTAACTCAGTTTTAATCTGCATCGGATCTGCTTTTAAGTTAAAAAGGAAGAGCTCAGACTCAATTTTCTTCAATATCACTCTTCTTCAATAAGGCTCTCGTCGATCTCCAATAGACCAAGTTTTATGCAGAGCTCCTTGAATCTAGTCTCTGGGAGTGGTTTGGTGAAGATGTCAGCCTGTTGATCTTAAGTTTGGATGTACTCCACGGACACATCCTTTTTCTAGACATGATCTCTAATAAAGTGATGTCTTATGTCGATGTGTTTGGTTTTGGAATGATGAACTGGGTTCTCTGTAATGCATATTGCACTGCTATTATCACAGTAGATTGGCACACACCCACTTTCGACATCATAGTCAAGCAATTTTTGCTTGATCCAAAGCTATTGAGCACAACAACTTGCTGCAACAACATATTAAGGTTCTATTGTAGACGTGGCGACTGAATGCTGCTTCTTGCTGAACAAACTTACAAACTTGTGACCTAAGAACTGACATGTTCCACTTGCGCTCTTTTTGTCGATTCTACATCCTCCAAAATCTGAATCTGAATAAGCATTGAGAGTAAGCTCGTCAAATTTTGGATACCAAATACCTAGTGACTCTGTCCCTTTGAGGTATTTGACGATTCCTCTAGCAGCCTCTATGTGCGAGATTGACTTGAAACCTCGCAAATAACAACTGAGTAGGAAATGTCTGGACTGCTTGCAGTTAAGTATAGAAGAGACCCAATAATGCCTCATAATGCTGTTGGATTGACTGGTTCACCTTCTTTATTAAGATTGATCTGTGCACTTTGGCTCATCGGAATCCTCAAGGGATTGGTCTTCTCCGGACAAAACTTACTGATCAAGTCATTGGTATATTTCTTTTGATTGATGAAGATTCCTCCTTCGGATTGAATGACTTGAAGATCCAAGAAGTAAGTCAGTTTCTCCATCATGCTCATTGTAAAGTTGCTTTGCATCAGTTGGGCAAACTTTTCACACATCTTCAAATTTCTGTATCCAAATATAATATCATCGATGCAGATTTGCACTAGAAGGATGTCTGATCCATTCTTAATTCTGAACAATGTTGTGTCGATTTTGCCTTTACGGAAAATATTCTTGAGTAGAAACTGAGACAACGTCTCATACCAAGCTCTGGGTGCCTGCTTCAACCCATAGAGAGTCTTCCTCAGTTTGTAAACTTGATTTCCTTCTTCAAAGCCTAGGAGTTGTTCCACATATACTTCTTCCTTGAGCTCTCCATTCAGAAAGGCACTCTTCACATCCATTTGGAAAACTGTGAAGTTGTTGTGGGCGGCATAAGCAAAGAATAGATGAATAGCTTCAAGTCTGGCCAACGGAGTAAAAGTTTCATCGAAGTCGATCCTTTGACGTTGAGCATAAGCTTTTGCTACCAGGCTTGTTTTATTCCTCATTATATTTCCTGTGTCGTCTCTCTTGTTCTTGAAGACACATTTGATGCCGATAACTGACTGATGGTTTGGTCGATCAACAAAGTACCAAACTTAATTTCTCTTGAACTCAACAAGCTCCTCTTGCATAGCGTTAATCCAGTCAAATAATTTCAAAGTATCTCCAATCTTTGTTGGCTCTGATTCCTGAGATATAAAACAAGTTAGCAATGCGCTCCCTTGTCTAGTGCGAACTGAGTTTGCAATACTATCCAGCACGGCTTCCTCGAGATAGTTTCTCAACCATTTCGGCTTCTGCAGCTGGGTAACTTCAACAAGTTGGACAAAATCTTCATGATACTCAGTCCTGTCTGCTCTCGATATTGGAACTTGAACTAAGTCACTTTGACTGGAGTCTCCTTCTCCAGTGTTGACTTCCATATCCTTCGCTTCTTGGTCTTCTTGACGCACCACCGGTTGGACATCTTCACGATGAGTATCTTCATCTTCTGGAAAGTCAGTTTTAGTAGGCAACTCTATTATAGTTTTGCCTTCCCGCTGAGATCTGTTTTGATCTCCTGAAGTTCCCCCATATAGATACATGAGTTTATCGTCAGTGAACGAAAGGCCTTAGGTAGGTCGATTGCATCACCGGCCTCCTCATCTGGAGTACTTGTGTGATTATACACAGATCTGGTCTGAGAAACTTGATTTGGATCTTCTTTATCAGCCCTGAGTTTCTCACATTCATTTTTGACTGTAAAGTCACCAAGTTCCAGGTGTTTCAAAGTCATGCGCACGAAGATAGACTCATAAAAAACAACATAGCATGTTACTTCCACAAGTCTGGTGGTCTTGTTGATTACTCTGTACCCCTTGTATGAAGGATGTCCATATCCTAGGAACACACCTTCATCTGCCTTGGGACTGAAAGTCAATTTAGACTCTCCATTGTTATGGATGTAACATGGAGAAGCAAAAGCACGAAGATGAGTTATAGAAGGCTTACGACCATTGAAGATTTTGTACAGGGTTATCTGATGGCGACTGTTGATTGAGCTTCTATTCTGAGTATAGCACACCGTCATCAAATCGTCTCCTCAGTAGCCTTCTTTTAAGTCAGGTTCAACAAGCATAGTCTTGACCACCTCCTTGACTGTTCTATTTCTTCGTTCGGCAAGACCATTCCGCTGGGGCGTCTGATAAGTTCGTATTTTCACTAACTTATCAATGTGTAACTTTAGTATTTTTGTGTTTTTAAAGTAGTTTATTCACTTTTGCATGCATGATAGGGTTAATGCACGTTAGATGCTTGTGATGGTATGTTTTGCAGGTTTTTGGACGAAAAAATGACTAAGGAAGGAATGAAGCCCGAGGAAGGATTCTCAGCTGCGATCGACGTAGACCCGCATCGATCCAAGTTGAGGGCAACAACCAATTGGCGTGAAGGGCTCCACCTCAATCGACGCCGGTTTGCATCGATCGAAGTTGACAAAAATTCAACGATCGACATGAAGGTGTTGGAATTATATACTGAAAGCATATATGATTAAGTGTTTTGTACACTGGTCTTCATATATGTTGCCGCAACAAAGCTCGCTGTCTGATGGAACAAACATACAACGAACTATAATATCCTATTATCTCGCCTATAGGGATGATCATATGGTGTGTAGTAGATCACAGAGGATCATATGAATCGTTTGACCTAGCGAGATATAAACAGTAGGAACTTGATCGATTTCTCCAGATCTCGGATTCAACTTGGTAGATAATCCTCACCAGATTTCCAAGGAGCAAGGGAACAGATCAGAAGATCAGATCTGTAGGAACAACTGTTCATTGCCAGCATTCAGATTCAGATCCAGATCTATTTCATCGTTATTGACTCCGATCTAGATCTGTAGATCAAACGGCGAAATCAGGTATTCTCTAAATCCATCCTCTGCAATTAATATTGTAGG
>JAPKLW010000204.1:384977-466140 GCA_026898455.1 Plectranthus barbatus
TGGTATCCTAAGAACGATCTTTGGCAAGAATTTAATTAATGGCAACTCGTGTTGTCCATCGTAGACTCAAACCCTACAGAAGGTCGATCCAAACTTCCACGTCGATCTACGTGAAGCCATGTCGGTCGATGCCGACCCTTTTTTTGCGGATTTTCCTTGTGTTTGAGATAGATTTGTATCTTAAATCCTAAGCTTGACAGGATACATCCAAAACAACTATAAAAAGCCCTCTCTAGGTCTAAAATTAGTGTGTTAGTTTTGAGATTTCATTAGAGGAAAAGACTATAGCAGCAATTTAGAGTTTTGAATTTATTTTCGCATTTGGATTACATTGTGGCAACATCTCAAGATTATTCCGAATTCGAGTTTTTCTTTAGGCAAGACTATTTCAGGTTTTATCTTTTTATGTTAATTCTGATTATTTTTTGCATAGCTAGATTCTCTGTAGATTTTAGGGTTTCGAATATTATGCCTATGTATGATTGAATTGAATTAATTGTCTTTCTGATTCGTAGTTTATGAAAACTAGGACTTGTTATAATATTGATTTACTGGCCATGAGTTAGGATTATTTAGTTGAAATTTAGAGACCCAAAAAGTAATGAATTTCAATAGAACATGGTTTTCATATTCGAAACTGTTTTTCTTGTCCGAAAAGAGAGAATCAGTTGTAGGAATAAATCTGTAGACCTAGTTGGAGTTAATTATATTTTCTTGAGACTGAAAAGGTAGAGTAAATTAATTAATCAACTTTTTGAATTGTCCTCACCCGAAATTCATAATATCTTTCCGATGTTCCACTACGAAGAAGAATGAAAATTGGCAATTAATTGATTCATGATTACATGTATGGTATGATAGTAGAAAACCGTAAGATCTATGTTTATCATCTTCAAGTTTCAAAACCTTTCACAATTTACTTTTTTATTCTGGTTTATTTCAGTTTTAGAATTCATATCGCAAAATCTTGTTTTCTATTTTCCTAACCAATCTTCCAAAAAAGTTGTATTTAGTACTTAGGGTTTATTCGTTACTTTACTCCTCTGGGTTCGATAATTTTATTTGCCGCTATATTATTAGCTTTGCTAAGTTGCTAGTGAAATAATTTTAGCGATCAAATTTTGGCGTCATTATCGGGGAGTAAATAAAATTAAGCCTTACTATTATTTTTGTGCTTGGAATTTTGATTTAGGCTGTAAAATTTCGCAAGTCTAAATTTCTTATTTTCGCGTGTTTTTTTTAGTTTTTAGTCGACTTCGACCGACGTCTAGTAGCGTCGATCAAAGTCTACGCAATTTGGTTGTTATCATCTATTTTGTATTTTCGTTTTTCTTTTCGAGTTTACCCCACTACCTTATTTGCTGTACAGGTAGTGCATGAGTACAAGAGCTAAAGGAAAGGACCTGCTCGACTACGATTAAGAAATTGAAGATACTTGCCGAAAGAACCGAAGGAAGAAGCAGGAACAAGGAAGCTCGAGTAATCAACCAATGGCTGAAATCATACCACCAGGGGATGTACCGGTTCCACCAGTACTAACCCCCGAAGGAGCTAGTCGTGCTTCTCCAAGAAGTTCAAGTCATAAAGGCACAACTCCAACAGCTGAATCTTGAGAGGAACCTCGAGAGGAACAATCAGAATAAACGGGATCATCACCACAATCCACTGTTTTGAGGATAGCTCTGAAAACAAAGAGGAACCACTGGACGAGCCTATTGACGATGAAGATGAGGATGAGGATGCCATTGAAAAGCGGTATCGACCTCGGTTCAAAGAGACGGATTTCAGAATTGACAATAATGCCAATAACTTTGAGCTAAAGACCGGATTGCTGCAGATGGTGCAACAAAACCAGTTTGGTGGGAGAGCAATTGAGGACCCATATGCACATCTGGATAAATTCCTTATGCTCTGTAACATTGTTAAGATCGGCGGGGTTAGCAAGAGTGCCATCCGAATGCATCTGTTTGCGTTCTCTCTACAGGATAAGGCACAGCCTGGACACAGCTACGGAATCAATTCCTAGGGAACTTCTTCCCTCCGAGCACCATCAGACAGAAAAAGAAGGAAATCATCCGGTTTGCCCAAAGATCTGACGAGAGCTTCTACGAAACTTGGGAGCGTTACAAGCAATTACTGAGATCCTGCCCAGGCCATGGTATATCACTAGGAGAACAGACAGAGACATTCTATGAAGGGCTCAACGAGAGGACTGTTGAGCTAGTGGATGCCACACTTGGAGACACCATCATGACTAAGAGTGGGAAGAAGGCCATGGAGTTCTTCCAAAAGATGGCCAACAACAACCAACGTTGGTCCTCAATTCATCATCGATCAGTGAAGGCTGTTGAGAAAGTTGTGGAAAAGGTCGCTGGAGAATCTGATTTGGCGACCGAGGTGAAGAAACTGCGTGAAGACTTTGCTGCATTAAAAGCACAGCACACCGTTGTTGTAGTGGAAACAGTGCAAGCTCCGGTTGAAGCATACTGTGCGATGTGAATTTCATCCAAAGGGGTGGTTTTCTGAATAACTACCGCGAAGGATATCAATAACACAACCAGCAGCATAATCAACCCTACAACTACAATCATGCTAGGAATCACTCTGGGTTTTTCTACGTGCACCCTCAAGTAGCGGATCAACCACCACCTGGATTTGCAGTACAAGATGGAGAAGGGGTGGAGAAAAAGAAGCCAAATCTCGAGGAGATTTTGGCTAAGTTTATGCAAGGGTCCACTGATAAAATGAGCAAGCTAGAACAATACATCTCAGCATTCAATACTAAAGTAGACCATGTGGAGAAACATATGCAAGTCAATGAAACACAGGCCAGTCAGATCACCAGCGCCCTCGGAGCCCAGCACAAGCCCGGACAGCTTCCAAGCAACACACAAGCAAACCCCAAAATCAAAATCAGAGAAATCAGGTGAATGCCATCACACTGAGAGGGGGTAAGTCTTATGACGGGCCAAAACATCCAGATACAGACCCACAGGAGACTGACGAAGGTGAAAAGGAAGAAGAGGACGTAGAATTTCCCTTGACTTTGATCGACGCCCGGCACGTTGATCAAAGTTGAGGCTTGGCAACAACAAACACACAATGCCCCACGTCGACCGATGCAAAGCCGCCTCGGTCAAAGTTGACGCCTCTTCCGCCTCCAAAAAAACCACCGATATCGTTTCCTCAGCAGTTTGCAAAGACCAAAATGCAAGAACGATATGCACGCTTCCATGAGAACATGAAGAAGGTGCACATCAACATCTCATTGGTCGAAGCACTGCAGGAGATGCCTGGATACATCAAATTTCTAAAAGACATGGTCTCTCAGAAATGACCATTCCTGGAGCACGAAACGGTAAATCTTTTTTGAGGAATGTAGTGCGGTAATTCAAAGAAAGATGCCACTGAAGAGACAAGACACGGGGTCCTTCACCATCTCTGCATCATTGGAGGAGAGACCTTCGGAAAGGTTCTCTGCGACTTGGGAGCATCCATCAACTTGATGCCGCTGTCAATTTTCAAGAGGCTGGCAATCGGAAACATCAAGCCGACCACAATATCACTACAGATGGCGGATCGTTCTATCTCCTATCCAAAGGGGATCGTAGAGGATTTGCTCGTAAAGGTTAAAGACTTCATCATACTAGCCGACTTTGTGGTCCTAGACATGAAAGAGGACAACAACATTCCACTGATCTTGGGAAGACCCTTTTCTGAAGACTGGGGGAGCTGTGATCGATATCCGAGATGGTAAACTAATGTTTCGCGTCAATGACGAGTCTTTCACATTCTCCATCTACAAGTCGATGCAGAAACACAATGATGGAAGCTACGAGGAGGAATGCCACATGATCAACTTCTTTGATCCAATGATCTCCTCTCCATTCTCTTCTCTTAAATTCAATCAAGATTATTTAGAGAATTGTTTACGACACTCGTTGTTTTCCTTTTCAGATCTGGATACAACTGAAGATGATCTTGTTGATATTGTCATTGAGTTGGACGTGCGAGAAGAAGTCCCGAGAGCATTAGAGGAGAAAAGGGAGAAGTTGCCACCAAATATCGCAAAATTGCCAAAGGAAGTCAAGGAAAGGTCTCAAATTCATCCGACGCGAGATACGACTCGATCGAGGCGCAAAAAACCCCCATTTTGATCGACGTTGACTATGCATTGATCGAAGTTGACGATTTGGGGGCACAAAAAGAAGCGAGACGTGGAAAAGGGGGCTCGATGAAAACTCAAACTTCGATCAATGTCGACTTTACGTCGATCGAAGTTGAGAGAAACTCGATGAGTTCCAACTCCGACCCACCTATTCTAGACCTCAAACCTCTACCCGAACATCTCAGGTATGCATATTTGGGTTCTGATAGCACTTACCCAGTTATCGTGTCTTCCATTTTGACGCAGAACGAGCTAGAGAAACTACTGAGAGTCCCGAGGAAGTACAAGCCCGCAATTGGTTGGACTTTAGGAGATATCGAAGGGATCAGCCCTTCACTGTGTATGCACAAGATTATACTGGAAGAAGATGCAAAACCAAAGAGACAGGAACAACGAAGACTGAATCATATCATGCAGGAGGCCGTAAAGAAGGAAGTTTTGAAGCTCCTAGACCACGGCATGATCTACCCCATCTCTGATAGAAAATGAGTCAACCCCACTCAGGTGGTAGCAAAAAAAGGGGGAATGCAAATTGTAAAGGGGGATGATGGAGAAGAGATTGCGACAAGACCCATCACAGGATGGCGGTTCTGAATTGAGTTCCGGGTTCTCAAAAACACCACTTGCAAGGACCACTTCCCACTTCCATTCATCGACCAGATGCTGGACAGGTTATCTGGTTTTCCTTACTACTGTTTTCTAGGCGGTTATTCTGGATATAATCAGATTGCAGTTGTTGGTCCATGAGATCAGAATCGTCGTGGTATCAATAAGATATACACACAAAATGCAGCGGAATAATATAGCGTTTACTTGTATTTAGATTATTCTTAACTTAGAGTTTTTGTTCAAGTTTGCTTAAGTTCCTTTATGCAGTTATACTCTAGCAACTCCGTTGCTAGGTTAAGTTGTCGTACCACAAAAATAATAAAACAATAAACAGCAAGAGAACACAAGGTTTATAGTGGTTCGATGAAATTATCTACGTCCACTCTTTAGCCGAATCGCTAAGAGTTTCACTAAGAAAGTATACGGTGTACAAAGAGTTGCCTTCCCTGTAGAGCAGTCAGCCGACGTTTGGTCTGTCAGCTCCACGGCTATCTTTCGATACTATGAACATTTCAGGTATGGCTTCGGCTGAGTCAAGGGTGTACCTTCGTAAAACTCACTTTTACCACCTGTGGAAGAGTTTAGAGTTCCCTCCGAACTGTCCTTCGTTCTCGGCTTCAGTGCCCGTTCTAATCAATTCCTTTACGAGAAATTAATTGTTGGATACTTTCTATAATGAAAGTGATCCCAATGATTGAAGCTTCTTGAATCACTTCAAGAATCTCTCAGATGAGTGTCAGATGTAGTGAGACACTCAAGGTGTTGAAGGCTTTTTGATGACTCTGTAGTGTGCCTTTCAACTGAACTGCTCTTAAGAATTTTTGTCTCTTTTTGGAATCTTTCGTACGTGTGTTTTCCTTAGAGAGTGAGCAGCTCCTGCATCTTTCTTTGACTTGCCTTTTATAGTTGGTTTCTCGAATCTTGAGTTGGCAGTTCTGTTTAGACACAACGGATCTTTTATCTTAAATGCAGGTAGCTTTTTACCAACTTTTTTGTCTCCGTACAGGCTTTTCTGACCTACTTCTCAAAGGTATAATTTTCGCGTGTTGGTCAGAATGGCGATGTAGCAGTTGTTGAGATTTGCTTTGTTGTGCCTTTACTGGAACGGGATGCTGGATATCTTTCAGCATGCTATTGGACTTGATGCGCAACAAATGCTCTTCTGCTACTCTGACTTCGGATTGCTAACGCCTTTAGCAGTCTGTAACGTGTTATCAAATGCTGACTCCTCAACATTTTGTTTTCAAATGCTGACTCCTCAGCATTCTGCTATCACTAGCTTTCTTCTTCTTTAGCTTTTCTGATGCTTGCTGATATTCTTCCAAGCAACCTATTCTATTACAACTCGATGTTTACCCTATACAGGACATTACATAAGTTGCTAGGCTATGCTAAGGTGTAGCAATGATCGACCATCTACTAAGGTTTGATCCAACAAAACCTTTCACAATGTTCTCCAAAGGATTGCTGAGACTTAGCATCGAAAAATTCTGAGTTACAAGGAAATTTCTCGACAAACTATCTCAGAATCTTACTTGCTTTAAGTCCTTAGCGAAAATATTACAAGTAAATCATTCAGCAAACATTCAACCATTCTAGGCCTATCTTCCAGATTCTGATTCGTTGAATACCAGAGAGTGTATTTCAACTATTGTACGCACTCAGAAAATCAGAGTTTAGACAATAAGATTTTGTCATGATTTCGATGATTTCATATATGATATTGCAATTACAAGTTTAGTGAAATCAGTTCAGAATCATGGCAAAAAAATAAGAAGGTCACAGATGGGGGTGAACTTTGTTCTGGGCGTCTGGTGGAGGTTTTGGCTTCTCAAGAGATTCCACCTTCCTCATTGTCATTGCTATGAGTTTCTCCATTTGTTCGATATGAGCTCGTTGTTTTGCTTTATGTTGTTCTTTCAACTTTATTCTTCGTTCCATCATTGCTCGTTCAAACTCTTTTTCTTTCCGCAGCAGCTCAGCTTCCTCTGCTTTCACCCTTGCTTGTTTAGCAATCCTTCTTTCTTCCCCCTCTTTGAGCGCATCCAAAACAGAAGTGGAGAAAGACATTTGTGCATTAAGATCAATGCTGAGAGTCACGACATTTGTTTGCACCGTAGAGACAGTTTCTTCCACATGTGTGATTTTGTCAGTAACTTGACCAACCTTTTGCTAAACCTCAGAGACAGAGGTTTTAACTTCAGAGATTGCTCCTCGTATATCTACAACCTCTTTTAGGACTTCTTCATTGAGTCTGGCTTGCTGGATGTTGTGTTGATGTAATGTGTTGTGGAGTATGTTGACAAGAGATTGAAAACTCACTTGTACTGGTTCAGCAGCAATAGGAATGTCAGAAATGACCATTTCGTTACCGGTTGCTGTGGTAGTAAGTTCACCAACTTTTCCTTCCACTGTTATGATCGCAGATTCTGGGATAGGGACTTCAATTCTTTGGGTGGTAGCTTCAGTAACCACATTGGTATCCACTTCCAATGAGTCACTCACTACATCTTGATCGGGATTTGAAGCAGAACCTTGAGCCTCAGAAGCTTGAAGTGAGGTAGCAGCTCATGTATAGTCTTTCTGAAAATTGACCATTTTGAGATGGTCCTGTCTCTTAGCCTCTTCTTCCTTCGCTTGTTCAAGAGCGGCTAGTTCTAGGCTTCTAACTTGCAACTTCTCCTCATAAGCAGATTTTCTTTTCCGATAAGCATCCATTGCAGCCCTTTGTCATTTGGTTAGCTGGATATGTGCTATAGACTTCTGATCTGGAGCAAACTGTGATCGGGGCAATGACAGGGATGCGGAGTATTTTCGTTGGGCACGGATGGCTTTTAACCTTGCAATCACCTGTTGATCAGTAAACTGTTTCGTGCAAGAGGGCTGATCCATCCATTCGTTTGCCCATAATTCTTCAGAACGCCAGAAATAGAGGCTTTTCCTTGCAATGGTAATCATCTGTTCTTCAAAACAAAGTTCATGCATGATGTAATCATATGTTTTCCATTGTCGGAATTGTTTACCAAGCACCTTGCCTTCGTCTGTTCCTTCATCAATTTCAACAAAGAAAACCCCGGTAAGTCCCTATTGACTTCTTGGTCTACAAATACTAAGATTTCATCACTCCAATCTCGGAGATCGGCATTCGAATCATCTTCAAGCGAGATAGATGCGCACCACTGAGCTACTCTTCTAGAGTGGAAGAGTTTCCCAGGTAAACCATGAAATGGGATCCTCAATTGTTCATTCTTCAAGGTGGGGTATTGTCTAAGAGTTTTGGCATCAAATACCTCATTAGATTCCCCCTCAGAATTAGATTCTGATGAGCAGGTAGACTCATCCAAGAGTCTAGTAGAGGAGACGTCTTGCTCCATCGTATCATCTGTGTGATCCTCATCAGCAGTAGTGGTTGTTGTCTCCTCAGCAACATGGACTTCTTCAGCAGTGTCCGGCATGATTACTTCAGCTACAATAGACTCTTCAGCAATTGCATGAGTCATGGTATCAGCAGATGGTTCCTTTTCAGACTCAGCAACATTCTCCTTAGCAGTTGGTTCGTCAGCAGACATGTTCGTGTCTACGATTTCCTTTGTGGTTTCTGACAACCCTACATCCTTAACCTTGGGAGATATAGTGTCTGTTGCTTTGTGTGGCAATTCCTTTGTCGAACTATCGCCTTTATGAGGTTCGTTGGTTGGTTCACAAATCTGAACCTGTTTGCCCTTGGAGTCTTCCTTGGTATTGAAAGCTCCAGAGTGGATCATCTGATCTAGTTCCACGTCAGTCATGCCGTCTTTTTCCGGTGTTATTTTGGCAGGTTGATTTACTTCAACAAGAATTTCCACCTCTTTCCCTTCCTGAGTAAAGTCAACGGTTATCCTGCCTTTCTTTGATGCTCTGCTCAATTCTTCAGCAGCCTCCTCGTTTGATGTTGCACTAGTAATCTTCTTTTAGGCCTGTCGCTCATCGTGAGATCGTTTGATCTGTTCGAAGTTCAAATCTCTTCCTTCAAACGTAATTCTTTCTATCTCCTTTCTGTATGCTTTAATTTCCTGTGCTTTCTTTGCAGCGTCTCGTTTCCTTTTGGTTTCACGTATGCCTTTGACACGATCCTCAAAAGTTTTAGAGGACAAGGGTGTGTCAATCTCCTTTTCAGTAGTCGTAGCAGCTTGATCAGTAGCCGCTTTCTTCTTGGCTTCTTGGATGTCCTGAAGCTGAGCAATTTTGAACAGCCGTTGACGAGTAGATCTCCTCTTTTCTATTGGCACAACTTCTGTTTGTTGTTTAGATGAAATTAGAAGAGCAAGTTGACCAATCACGAGCGGTGGCTGTTCCGCTGCTTTCTTCTCCATAATCTCTTCTATCTTTTTGGTAGGCATATCACCGAGGGTTACAATGTCCTCAAGTTGCTGAAAGCACTGCTCTGTTTCAACGTTCTTAGTCAATACCGCTATTTCTTCAGCAGTGACAGGTGATGCAGCCTGCAGCACCTGTTGTCCTAATGAGCTTTCGTCGACTTCCTCATCTGAAGTGGGCTTATCCTTATCAACATTGGACTTGCCTGTCAACTTCTTTGGTTTCTTGTAGTCAAGAGGGTTGGCTTTCTTCCTTGTTACAGGAATGAAATCAGTAGGAAGTAACTTCACACCTTGATCAATCTTTGAGGGGTGCATGACTAGCTCCAGAAACTTGCTGATTTTCAACCCAAAGTTAACATTTGATGAGAATGTTCCATCGACGGACATGTGATCATTCTTCCTGGCATGTTCTGCCCAACGTTCCAAGAAAATTTTTGCCCAATTGCCCTTCACTTTGTCCGTGAGAGCCAACATTACAGCATACTTCTTAGCAGATATCTCAGAGTAAGATCCAGCATCACATTGAAACATCTTGATGACCAATTCGGCAAGAGTTTTAAACTCATCTTTTAGAGTGTTAATGGGGGTGGCAGCCTTGAAAGTAATTGGCTGGCCTTTCCTATCCTTCATTTGTTCAGGCTTCTTCCACAAACTCCAACGCCGTTCCATTTCATCATAATCTGCTACTTTGTATTGAGATATACGTTCCCCCTTATTTTGAAGACCAAAAGTCTTAGCAAGAACATCGTCATTTATATCGATGATGCTTCCATAAACACAAGTTTTAAAAGATTTGCCATTCGTACTCATTACTGCTCTGGCATAGAATTCAGATACCATATGCGGATGAAAATGCATAGGCTCAGCGGATAAGTATTGAATTACCTGTTCGCTGTCAAGGATATCAATTATCCAATTCGGGATATGTTCAGCAGCAAGACGTTTGTACAGTATGCGATCCTTCATGATTTGAGCTAAACGCCTTTGCTCCTTTGTGTGACCGGTCTGTGTTTTCTTCCAAGCCATCATAACTAGTTGGCCATATAATATTGAATCGTCAACATCTTCCTTCTTTAGAATGCCGGTAAAACCTGGTGCATGACGCGCATGCAGGGGATCTTCAGAGTTTGGTGGAAAATTGAAGATACGGGGTTCACTGGCTTCAGAATGATGTTTATGGGAAGTGGGTTTCTGAGATGATGAGGCTTTGGGATCGGAGGCCATGTCTTTGAGAAAGAATTTCGAGTAATCTCGAAGAATTCGGAGATTTTGAATTCGGGAATTTTGCTCTGGATTTCGAAGGAGAAAAAATGAACAGTGATCAGAGCACAATATGGTTAAACTTTTGAATGTGAGATCTAACGGTTGAGATAAATTTTGAGACGGGTTAGATCAACGGTTCATAAAGAACGCGTCTTTCCATATGGCTTCCCATGCTCCAAGAAATACTCAGGTGCATCTGACGTGGCGTCTCCTCAGTTGATGTCGCCATTTGCGTACATTAAATGCGCCTTATCGGGTCCCATCAAGTTTGAATTTAGAGTCATCCTGCCTCGATTTTGGATATGTTGTTGCTTCTGATCTAGCAGCCGTCCAAGGATGCCAATAGATAGTAGTGAGTCTCAGTATTGCACGAGATTTGTCAACATCTTTCGAAGCTCTGTTGAGTCTCTGAAGACTCTGTTCATAAATCGTAATGATGATGAGATCCTCGAACCTTTCAATGCTCCTTACTTAATATTGCTGAAATGATTTGACTCTCCATGCATACACGTCGATTCCTTTACTCGCGATATTCCGTATTCCACGAGATGAATCATTGTGATCTTCAGATAGATTTTTTCTCTTTCTTCCCGTCATAATTGGTAATTTCTCTATAAATACTTCCATTCGAGATTATTCAAACATCTCAACTTCCATTCATACTTGACTCATAATTTCAACCTTTCTTTCCACAAGATAAGCAAGTTCCCTTCTTTACTGATGGATTCTCCTCCAAGAACCTTAGAGATCATGCACAAACTGATTCTGGATGAGCCGGGTCTGGATAGATACTATATAGATGATTATGATGTCGCAGTGAAGATCATGTCTGCATTGCAGTGGGGGGGTCTTTCTCAATTTGCATGTGCCACTCCACATCGTTTCCAGGAGGAAGTGTTGAGGGATTTCCTTGGTGATTGCCATGTCGAGCCGAATGCAATTTACGGGGTGTTCCATAGTAAGCTTTTCCGTTGGACTCCTGACACCTTTGCAGTGGATTTCGGGCTTCCTCGAGGTCCATTGTCTGTGCTGGAATATCTTGCAGAAGAGGTGGCTCCAAAATGGGTGGCATGGGAGAAATGGCGTCATTCTCCTCGTTTTGAGTTCAGTCCTGACATTCCAGCCTCTGGTCTCCAGACATCATATTGGGTGATGTTCCGCATTGCCCATGGTATTCTGCTTGGAGAGGAGCCTTATGACCTCTGTTTCTCAAGGGCTGTTTGGCAGGTGATGATGGCTATGGATGATGCTGCCTCTGTGGACTGGGCCGGATTCTTCTTCAAGAATTTCTGGGAAAGCATCAAGCTTCATCCGTTTGTGCCACTTCGGAATGGAATGCAGCTCAGCTGGTTGATGGAAAAGTATTTTCCGGAAATTGCTGACGGTCCATCCAACCTTCAAGGAGTTGATTTCTATCCTTATAAGCCGGTGTCGCCTTTCTGAAAACATAATGAATCCTGTAGTAGATATGTGTTTTCCTTTTGACTGATATTGTAATGTCCTATCGTTTGAAGATGTAATGAAGTTACTCTTTTTGCGATGCATGTCCATCTTTTCAGTGACGAATAGTTGCATAGCATAGTCATATTGACATAGCGCTCTTTGACATTTCTTCAGGACAAAAGATAGGTTAGATCTTCATTCTTTCATATTCTGCTGAGCAGATGCAATCTATCTGCTGACTGTTTAAGGGGTGTTTTTGACATTTGCCATCATCTTAGCAGACTTTATTTAGCAGAGACCTTCATCATATGATGAAGATAATAAAGAGAAATCCATGAGAACCAAAAAGAATTTGAGTAGCATCTCATTCATCCGCAGCAACGTCTAGTTCGATCATGCCTAATTTGATGCATAATTCTTTGAATCTTATTTCTGCTAGAGGTTTAGTGAAGATGTCTGCTATTTGATCCTCCGTGCATATACGCTGAATATCAATGTCCTTATTTTCTTGATGATCACGAATAAAATGACGTCGAATATCAATATGTTTGGTTCTGGAGTGATGTACTGGATTCTTTGTGATGCACATAGCACTGTTGTTATCACAGAAGATTGGTACACATTCAGGAGAAATGTCATAGTCTTGAAGTTGTTGTCGAATCCACAGAATTTGCTGACAGCAACTAGCAGCCACTACATACTCTACTTCGGTGGTTGATGTTGCTACCGAGTGCTGCTTTTTGCTGAACCAGCTGATCAACTTATGTCCAAGGAATTGACATGTTCCGCTAGTGCTTTTCCTATCAATTTCGCATCCTCCAAAATCAGAATTTGAGTAACCACTCAGAGCTAGACTGTCGGCTCTTGGATACCAAATTCCTAAGCCTTCTGTGCACTTCAAATATCTGATAATTCGCCTTGCTGTATCTAGATGCATTTTGTTCGGTTGAGATTGATATCTAGCACATAGTCCTACAGCATATGATATATCTGGTCTGATGGCTGTAAGATATAGCAGAGATCCGATGATATCTAGCACATAGTCCTACAGCATAAGGTAGGATTCACTGCTTCTCCTTCTTTCTCAGGATCTGCTATTCACGCATTGCTGATGGGAATACTTAACCTCTTGGTTTTCTCTGGACAATACTTAGCAATCAGATCCCGCGTTTATTTTCTTTGGTGAATGAAAATTCCTTCATTGGATTGTTGAACTTGAAGTCCAAGGAAGTAGGACATCTTTCCCATCATACTCATTTGAAAGTTGCTCATCATTAGCTTGGAAAATTTGTCACAGAGATCTTGATTCTTTGATCCAAAAATGATATCATCAACATAGATTTGCACAAGTAGGATGCTTCCTTTGTCTCTAATACGAAAGAGTGTTTGATCAATCCTTCCCTTTTTGAAACCATTATCGAGCAGAAACTTGGATAAAGTTTTGTACCATGCTCGTGGTCCTTGCTTCAGTCCATACAAAGCTTTTCTTAGCTTGTAGACTTGGTTTCCATTCTCAAATCCTGGGGGTTGCTCAACATAGACTTCTTCCTTGAGCTCGCCATTGAGGAATGCACTTTTGACGTCCATTTGCATGACCGAGAATTCATGATGTACAGCATAAGCAAGAAATAACCTTATTGCTTCCAATCTGGCTACAGGAGCAAACGTCTCATCATAGTCAATACCTTCACACTGTTTGTATCCTTTGGCTACAAGACGAGCTTTATTCCTCACCACCACGCCTGATTTGTTTTTCTTGTTCTTGAATAACCATTTGGTGCCTATAACATTCTGATGTTCTGGTCTATCTACCAGATCCCATACATGATTGCGAGAGAATTCAGCAAGCTCTTCTTGCATGGCGTTTACCTAGTCTGGATCGCGAAGAGCATCCTCAACTTTAGTTGGTTCCTCACTTCATAGGTAGCAAGAAAACATTGCGGACCCTTGTCTTGTAAGAACATGATCATTAATATCTCCGAGAACATCTTCTAGGGAATGAGCACGCAGCCATGCTGGTCTGATTGGTTCTCCAGCATTTCCTTCTCCATCTCGATTATCGGTATTCTCTACATCATTCGCTTGATCCTCAGCATCTGGAGTGTTGGTAATTTGTTCTTCAGTGGCAGAAATTCCTTCAGCAACTAGAGCTTCTGCTATAGGAACATCATGATCAGCAGCTTCTTCTTCAGTAGGTATCTCAGCAGCTGGTAACTCAGCACCTCCTGTGCCAAGGTCTTCAGTAGCACCTACTCCTTCATCAACGGTAGGAGAATTTGAAGTCTCCTCATCTGAATCATCAAGCAAATTAAAGATATCCTTTTGAGGATTGGCCTCAGCATGATCATTGGCATCACTGGCCTGGTCAGCAGTTTGATCACCGGCTGAGCGTGTCTGGATTGGATCACAATCATTCATAGACTTAGTCGAGTCAATCCGTAAGTTCTCGAAGGAATTTACAATTGATTGACCACTGACATCATCAGTCTCATGATTGATTTCCATCGTCTCTTTTACAGCTCTGCGCACTAAAGTAGATTAATCAAAAATAACATTGCTTGTTATTTCCACAATTCCAGTAGTCTTATTTAACACTCTATAACCTTTGTGAGTGGGGTGACCATATCCAAGAAGTACACCCTCATCTGACTTAGGTGAAAAAGTGTTAAGTTTCGACTTTTGGTTATTATGGATATAACATGTTGCACCAAAAGCACGTAGATAATCTAAATTAGGCTTACGACCGTTGTATACTTCATAGGGAGTCTTGTTGAATCGTCCGTTAATGGAACTTCTGTTCTGCGTATAACAGGCTGTCATAACCGCTTCTCCCCAATACTTAGCAGGTAAATCAGCATCGGCTAGCATAGATCGCACTGCTTCTTTCAATGTTCAATTCCTTCTTTCTGCCAGACCATTCTGCTGAGGAGTCCTAGCAGTGGACCTCTCATGATTTATACCAGCTTCTACGCAGAAATCCATGAGGATTCCATTGCAAAATTTGGTTCCATTGTCAGATCGGATCCTCTTCACAGTAACCTCTTTACTGTTTTTCTCCTTAAGAATTAACTCGGGTAGAATGATCTTGACCTCATCTTTGGCCTTAAGCAGACGAACCCATGTGTACCTAGAATAGTCATCAATCACCACTAAAGTATATATCTTTTTACTTATAGAGGGAGGAGTGACTGGTCCAAATAGGTCCATGTGCAATAATTTAACTATCCTGCTTGAGGTATTTTTCTCTGGATTGGAGTGGAACGAGGCTTTGGTCTGCTTTCCTTGTTGACAGGCTTTGCATATTCCTTCTGTTGGTCCCGAATTATCAGGGTATAACTTGGCAGCGGAAAATGTGTTAGTTCGTTTCTTGCGCTCTGCTGGTTACTCAGCTGACTGGGACCTTGTCAGCTGGTAAGTCAACTGGCACTCTGAGTACTCAGCTGACTGGCAACTGGCTCGTCAGCTGGTAGCTCAAGACTTAGAATGTTTTTAGGTCTTGTTTGCACAGTTATATCAGTTTTCAGATATACACCAGCACTTGGGTGCTGGGTTTTAAATCAGTATGAAATGCAGAAAGCTGATAAAAGACAAAGGATTTATAGTGGTTCGATCAACTGATCTACGTCCACTCTCCAGTGGTAGCACTGGAAATTTCACTAAGAGTAATCGGGTACAAGCGTCCTACGATCTATCTCTAGCTGGTGAATGCCTCGTCCACCAGTTCACTAGATCAACCGCTCCCGGCCTTGTCCTTCTTCAACTCTGATCAGCTGGTGGAGTGCGAGCACGTCACTTCAACCTCCTTAGCTGACTGCGTGGGTGTTTAGTTCTCCCAAGAACGTGTCTTCTCAATACGGCAAAA
This sequence comes from Plectranthus barbatus, assembly GCA_026898455.1. NCBI lineage: Eukaryota > Viridiplantae > Streptophyta > Magnoliopsida > Lamiales > Lamiaceae > Plectranthus > Plectranthus barbatus. The sequence continues at coordinate 400,681 of JAPKLW010000204.1, forward strand.
AGCCCGTAATAACTCAGGTGCTGGCTAGCACAAGAGCTGCTGTGAACTTCCTCAGAAGAGAAAGAACACCAACGAGATCTGTAACTTACAAGCTGGAAGCTTGAAGTCTCGTGTTTGAATAATCAACACACGGAAAAGCTTTAAGTAAAGCCTCGAAAGATTTGCTTGCTTGCTTGAGCGTAATAAATTTTCAGTCTTTCGGTTGGTGAAGAGTATTGAATGTTGGGAAGCAAGCGTCTTAAATGTTGGTAGCTCCGACCTATTTATAGACGCAGGATCCCATTCAAATTTCTAGCCGTTTGGACTCATCCGGAAAAGGTCTCTGTCGTCGCATGTCCTTCTGACGGCGGCAGGTAGGAATTTCCGGAAAGCGCCATGCTTTTGTCCACTTTATCTGACATTGATCTCTTTATGTCAGAACGGCACTATTCGTCAGTACGAGGAATCGGAACTGGTGTCTTGAACTGATAGACTTTAAGGTATCCTCCCTTAAAAGTCATACTTTGTCAGTTTATTCCTCAGACGAATCTTCTTTTTGTCTATAAGACTCTGGGAGAGCGAATCTTGAATTCTGCTGGTAACATCCGACTGGTAGAACATACTGGTGATCTTGTGCTGGCAGTCTCTGCTGGTGACTTTGCGCTGGCACAACTGGTGAGTCTTGTCATTTGTTCCGTCTCCTGAGAAACTTCACAGACGTATTCCCACATTTGTTTTCGCTATGTTGTAGTCTAGAGCTTTGTCAGACATCAGAGGGGGTAAACAATCCATGATTAGTTTCATGGCGATAAACTCCAGCTGGCCTCTCTTTTTGTCTTCAAGAGTCCATTTCTCGTAGGGTTTCTTCACCATCTCAGGTCTGGGTGGACCACCAGCGGGTCCAGGGGGTGCAGTGTTAACCTTCAGGATCTCTATAGGACCAATCGTGAGAATGTCCCTCATCTCCGGATGAATGCTCTGCAACTGGATCATGGCCTTCTTTTTCCAGGTTTCAAATCCATCCTCCTTGTACTTTGGAAGAGCGTGATTCGTCATTTTGATTCTTTTTGCCTTCACCTGAGCTATGTAAGACACAGATACAAGAAACGCAAGGAAAAACTAGGATCTAGGTCCTAAGCAACTCAGAAGCAATCGGTTTTTCCACCTCCTGCTCTGATACAACTTGTTGGTCCCTGAGATCAGAGTCGTCGTGGTATCAATAAGATATACACACGAAATGCAGCGGAATAAAATAGCGTTTACTTGTATTTAGATTATTCTTAACTTAGAGTTTTTGTTCAAGTTTGCTTAAGTTCCTTTATGCAGTTATACTCTAGCAACTCCGTTGCTAGGTTAAGTTGTCGTACCACAAAAGTAATAAAACAGTAAACAGCAAGAGAACACAAGGTTTATAGTGCTTCGATAAAATGATCTACGTCCACTCCTTAGCCGAATCGCTATGAGTTTCACTAAGAAAGTATACGGTGTACAAAGAGTTGCCTTTCCTGTAGAGCAGTCAACCGACGTTTGGTCTGTCAGCTCCACGGCTATCTTTCGATACTCCGAACCGTTTAGGTGTGGCTCCGGCTGAGTCAAGGGCGCACCTTCGTAAAACTTGCTTTTACCACCTATGGAAGAGTTTAGAGTTCCTTCCGAACTGTCCTTCGTTCTCGGCTTCTGTGCCCGTTCTAATCTATTCCTTTACGAGAAATTGACTGCTGGAAACTTTTTATAATGAAAGTGATCCCAATGATTGAAGATTCTTGAATCTCTCAGATGAGTGTCAGATGTAGTGAGACACTCAAGGTGTTGAAGGCTTTTTGATAACTCTGTAGTGTGCCTTTCAACTGAACTGCTCTTAAGACTTTTTGTCTCTTTTTGGAATCTTTCGTACGTGTGTTTTTGTTAGAGAGTGAGCAGCTCCTGCATCTTCCTTTGACTTCCTTTTATAGTTAGTTTCTCGAATCTTGAGTTGGCAGTTCTGTTTAGACACAACGGATCTTTTATCTTAAATGCAGGTAGCATTTTACCAACTTTTCTATCTCCGTACAGGCTTTTCCGACCTACTTCTGACATGTCTAATTTTCGCGTGTTGGTCAGAATGGCGGTGTAGCAGTTGTTGAGATTTGCTTTGTTGTGCCTTTACTGGAACGGGATGCTAAATATCTTTCAGCATGCTATTGGACTTAATGCGCAACAAATTCTCTTCTGCTACTCTGACTTCGGATTGCTAGCGCCTTTAGCTGTCTGTGACGTGTTATCAAATGCTGACTCCTCAGCATTCTGCTATCACTAGCTTTCTTCTTCTTTAGCTTTTCTGATGTTTGCAGAGATTCTTCCAAGCAACCTATTCTATTACAACTCGATGTTTACCCTATACAGGACATTACATAAGTTGCTAGGCTATGCTAAGGTTCAACAATTATCGACCATCTACTAAGGTTTGATCCAACAAAACCTTTTACAATGTTCTCCTAAGAATAGTTCAGGAATATTTTCCCAACAGCAGTAGCACCGGGGGACCAGTGCAAGACGACATTCACCTGCCCCTACGGAGTATTCGCCTTCCAACGGATGTCGTTCGGGCTATGCAACGCGCCGGCGACCTTTTAACAGTGTATGATGACTATCTTCCACGACTTGATCGAAGACATCAAAGAGGTATTCATGGACGATTTTTCGGTATTTGGTAGCTCTTATGATGTTTGTTTGCATAATCTGGCTACTGTACTGGAAAGATGCGTTGAGACTAATATATGGCTCAATTAGGAGAAGTGTCACTTCATGGTACGAGAAGGCATTGTGCTGGGACACAGGATATCCGCCGAAGGTGGCAGCAATTGAAAAGATGCCGTCTCCATTAAATGACAAGGGGGTCAGAAGTTTCCTTGGACACACCAAATTCTACAGGAGGTTCATTAAGGACTTCTCGATGATTTTCAGACAACTTGAAACCTGCTAGAGAAGGATGTGTCCTTCGTGTGTGATGAGGAGTGCTTGCAGGCTTTCGAGAGACTGTAGAAGGCCTTGGAGGTACTTACATTACCGGACTGGGGAGAGTCGTTTATCTTGATGTGCGACGCCAGCAGCTTTGTAGTGGGGGCAGTTCTGGGACAGCTGAAAGGGAAACTCTTTCATGTCATCCACTACGCCAGCAAAAGCATGAACCCGATGCAGTGTAACTACACCACCACTGAAAAGGAAATGCTTGCGGTGGTCTATGCATTCGACAAGTTTTGATCCTATCTGATAGATTCGAAAACAGTTGAATGGACCATGCCGCCATCAGATATCTGTTCGCAAAGCAGGATGCCAAGCCCCGCCTCATCAGACGGGTCCTGCTGCTACAGGAAATCGACTTGGAGATCAAAGATAAGAAAGGAAGTGAGAATGTGATCGCAGATCATTTATCACGGTTGGAATAGCCAATTGAGGGGGACGATTGACAGTTGCAGATCATTGAGACCTTTCCTGATGAGCAGATTTATGCCTTGCAGGATCTGCGAGAGACTTATGAGTCGAAGACACCATGGTATGCTGATTATACTAATTACCTGGTGACTAGCGTGCTTCCACAAGACACCTCCCCATATGCTAAGCAGACATTCTTGCAAGACGTCAGGTTCCACGTTGATGTTGTTTGTAGGATATCCCAGGCAAACAAAAAGTAGTTACTTTTATTGTTCTAAGAGTCAGAAAGACTTTGTCAGTACCAACGCGAGATTATTGGAGGAGAAATATGTAAGAAACCAATGATCCAAGAGTGGAAGTATTTTCCACGAGCTTGGAGGTAATGAAGCGATTCCATCAGGAAAGCCCAGTGTATTGGTAAATCCACTTAGAATAGGGGAGGGAATACCAACAATGCCATCAGTGCAGGGTATGGGACCAACAAGTACTGTGCCAACTACTGACACGGCTCAGATGCCTCGTCGCAGTGGGAGGGTGGTTCGGCAACCGGAAAAGTACATGTTCATGGGAGAGTCTTTTGACTTAATCCCAGAAAGCGGACTAGATGATACCGAAACATGGACATACGATGAGGCGGTATCATTTAAAGATGCGGGCAAATGGCAGATCGCCACGGATTCGGAGATAGAATCCATAACGACTATGGATGTATACCAAAAAATAGATTTCCTATATAGTTATCGAGCCATAGGGTGCAAATGGGTATACAAAGGAAAGAAAGGACGAATGGTGAAATTACAACTTTCAAAGCAAGGTTGGTGGAGAAGGGTTATCGTAAAAAAGAAGGTGTAGACTATGACGAGACCTTCTCACCGGTAGCCATGCTTAAGTCCATTCGGATACTCATGGCCATAATAGCACATATGGACCTAGATATCTGGCAGATGGATGTCAAAACTGTGTTTCTAAACGGGTACCTTCAAGAAAGTCAAGACATCTATATGCAACAGCTAGAAGGATATGTGTCGTAGGGCAAAGAGCATTTGGTTTGGAAGCTCAGGCATTCGTTGTATGTACTCAAGAAAGCTTCACGGTCATGGAACTTACATTTTGATGAAGTGATTAAATCATATGGATTTTCATAATTCTCAAACAAGAGTTGTGTGTACCATTTGTGTGTCAGCGGAAGCGTCGTGTTCCTTGCACTTTATTTAGATGATATTCTCCTAATTAGAGGCAATGTGGAAGTATAATCGGGCATAAAGGGGTGGTTATCCGAGTAGTTTCATAAAGAACCTTGGGGATGCAGGATACATCTTAGGGGTAAAAGTATTACTGGAGTGCAAGAAAAGGATGCTAACATTGTCCCAAGCTTCATATGTGGCTACTGTGATTGCCTGTTTCATCATGCAAACTGGTTTGTTACCCTTCGGACCTGGCGTACATCTTTCTAAGGAATAGTGTCCAGAGACACAAAAGGAGAAAGATGAGATGAGCAACGTGCCATATGCATCGGTCGTGGGTAATCTCATGTATGCAATGCTATGTATGAGGCGAGACATCTGCTTTGTTGTAGGCATGATAGCAAGATATCAGTCTAACCCTGGACAGGCACATTGGACCGTGGTAAAGCACATACTCAAATTCTTGAAAAGGACAAGAGACTATTGTCTTGTCTATCATTGTAAGGAGTTGTGCCCTGTGGGTTATACGGATTCAGATTTCCAACAAGACAGGGATGAAAGGAAGTCCACCTTTGTTTATGTATTTACATTGGGAGGAGGGGCCATATCATGGAAGAGTGCAAAGCAGAAGTGCATTTCTGATTCCACCATTGAAGCATAATATGTGGCAATTTCAAAAGCTTCAAAAAAAGTTGTATGGTTTCAAAACCTCCTTCTGGAGTTAGATGTGATTCCAAAGTTTCCCAAGACTATCACAGTGTATTGTGATAACTCGGGCATTGTGGCAAACTCGAAGGAACCACGAACTAACACAACAACAAAACACATTGAGAGGAAGTATTATATCATACGAGAAATTATAGCAAGGGGTGATGTGCTAGTAGAGAAGATCGATACAAAGAAAAATCTAGTAGATCCATTCACAAAAGCTATGCCTCAGAAGGTCTACGAGATGCATGTACGTAAACTTGGGCTGAGGGCACAGCCAGCCACGCGGGATGATTGATGTAATAGCTAGTTTAGTTTAGACACGTTATACTCTGGAAAGCATCTGTTTAATTCTTTGAGTATAAGTGGGCGATTTACGGAATTATATACTGAAAGCATTATGATTGGTATAGTATCTACAAGGTTTATTGGTTAATATACTGGGAATCATGAATATTGTATGATCATCTCATGTCTGAATTAACAAACATATTTTGCAAACACTCTTTTCCTCTTATCTCATCGATAGGGAGATCATATGGTGTGTAGTAGATCACAGAAGATCGTATGGATCATTTCACCAAGCATGATATAAATGATTATCACAGCTGAGAAAGTCCCAGGATAGACTGTTGGTATAGGCTGCAACATACGCAATAATAAACAGCTTAACTTGTCTGCTTGGTATGTTGGTGCGGGGAACTCATTGATAAGACCTAAGTTAATATCGATTCATTTATCTGACATTAAATGAATCTTGATCTTGGTGGCTTGATGAGGTCCTGAGCCTAGATGAAGGTACAGAAGAATACACGTGTGTCACTTTGAGATGCAATGAAAGGCTATAGTCGAGCTTGTATATCTGTATCTTGGGTGGTAGCAATTTTCGTATGACTGTCTGGTACTAGAACTAGGTAACCACATCCAGTATAGGATGGTGACATTCCCTGAGAAGCTCAAAGGGTTCGTTATGCCAAAGTTCTGCAGGCAGATTTAGTTCAAACATAAGCGAAAAGGGTTGAGTGGATCACTCAGGAATATAAGATGTTAATTAATTAAATGTCTTGTCAGAGCCTAAATTAATTAAAGAATGTCTGTAACATTAAATGTGGGGATATAACGAGCCTATGCAACCCATTCCTCACCACGTGGTAGCAAATAGGTAGGACAATATTGATTCTCTGGTGGCATGAATAAATATTAATTAATTAATTATATTATGGATTGAATATGGGAATGAATTAATTGATAGGCCTTATTTGCTATTTGCATACTGGTCCCTTGGCTCTCCCATGAAAGCTCAGGCCCATCTGGAGATCAGATTTTCCTGTAAACCGGCCTCAAGTTCTTAGATCAAACCACACCACTAGATCATAAGTAGCAAAGTAGCAGACCAAGATTTGGGAGCTCTAATAGGCGACTTGATCGCTGTTATTTCTACAGACTAATTGTAAATACGGCGGTAAATAAATTTATAGTTAACCCTAAGGTTGTCGAACCCGGAGGAATTGTGTAACAAAATTATTTCATGTACTAGTCATAATTCTAAGATCTATTGTTTGAGTAAACAGAAAATTAGGGGTTTTGATTTGATAAAGTAAATATAGTAATGGAGAAAATTAAAGAGTTTGGAAAATCAAATTAAAGGGACACAGACTCTAGGGCGAACTATCAATCAAACCACATATCAATTAATTAACTTGCATTAGTGGGAAATCATAATATACTATAGCTTCTTGGTCAGACAATTATAGCCTAGGTTTCTAGCATGTGAATGTATATGCTTTGTCGGCCTCAATAACACAATACTAAGCAACCTTTCATAAATCCACAGATTAACCCTACAATCACTATCTTCCCCTAGGACAGATTGTTAATTGTATTCGAATTCCTTTTCCTGTTATTAATTTTCTCTTTTCAATCCTTCAATTAACAACTATAAACCTAGAATTAATTCTATCTTTCGATTTGATTAATTCTAAATCCTAACAATTCAAACAAGAATTCAAAACCAAGCAATTCAATGTTAATCAATTAAACATGCATTCGATTGATATTCGTAGCCTTAGAACATGCTAGGGTTTCTAGCCACACATCGCAGATAGAAAACCAAAACAAAACATATTATTAAAGTGCAGAAAATAACTTACAAGAAAATAAAGGTTCGTGCTGGAAAATAAAGAGTGCTCAATGCTAAAGAATGATAAAAGATGTGCAGAGATGATATATGATGAATAAAACTCGAAAATAAGGCTTATTTATAGTTGTGGATGTGTATCCTATCAAATCTAGGGCTGGAGATATGATTGGATTCGAATTTAATGACAAATATGGCCAGATTGGCCGCACTTCAACCGAGGTGTGTGAGCATCGGTCGACGCGCGTGTCTTCACCTCGGTCGAGGTTGACTCTCGCCTTGGTCAAAGTCGATCTGCGTGGTCTCACGATTTTGGCCATAACTTTCACTCCGAACTCCGATTGACCCGATTCCAGTTGCGTTGGAAAGATAACTCGAATCTCTATCCATTGCCATGGGCCATTAGCCCGAATTCTTTGTGTGGAGAAACTCTTCACTTCTACTCTTGCATGTTACTGCTTTCGGAACGGTTTTCTAGTGAATTTAGTCTTAATCTTACAAAAACGCACCATGACAAGCATAACACCACATATAATAGACTCGTGCATGAAATATATATATAAACTTAATAAAACTACATAAAATAGTAGAAAATAATATAGATAAGTGAGTGAAATAATGAACTTATCAAACCCCCCAAACTTGAACGTTTGATTGTCCTCAATCAATAGGCAAGAAAAAAATAAAAAAGTCATGTAATTAGATTACAATGTCTCACAAGATCCATCACAGTCAAGTGTCAAAAACCCACTATCCACTCGCACTTTGAAAGAGACAGAAAATTCATTAATAGTGGAAGACTCACGGAAAGTGTTTCGCTCAACTCACAAGTGTATGGGGTAAAGATGAAAGCACTCAACCCATGTATGATTGAATTTCTACCATAGGCTTCCAAATTTTCTACTCTCTCCACTGCTAAATTGTACACACAAGTCTAGGATCAAAAAGGATTTTATTAGGGTTGTAACGTAGGCTTTTTGTGAAGGGTAGGGAAATTTGGCCAAGTGACTAAAATAAATTGAAATGTACACCTCAACTAATCCAAACCACCATCTAAGTTCATTCACCCTTCTCCTCAAATATATCAAGAAACACACAACTTTTTTTTTCTAGCTCGTATGAATCTCTTATGCTCTTTTTATAATAGTACTCTTTTCTTTTCAAAGAGCTTATTAGAATCCTAATTATTTTGTTTGAACTTTTTTTCATACATCTTTCCAACCACTAACTTTATATTTTCTTATCTCTCATTCACAATCAATCCACCCCATATACCACAACTCAAGACATGAGAGAAACCAATACTTTTTCTTAATCTCATAGATAAGGAAAGAAAAATTTTGTACATGCTCAAAAGTGGCTAACTAGGGAAAATTTAATGTGAAAGGACAATGTTTAGGGAATTGGGCTATCAAAGATGGCCTAAGATCAATTCCTAAACTTGTGCACACTATGCAGTCTCAACAAAGAAAATAAGCAAGTTCTAGATAAATTGAAACACACATGAGAATCTCACATCAAACGAATTTAAGGTTGAATTTCTCACACAATGGTTTAAAAATGTCTTCCACAGTTAATTTCAATTCAACTCAATTAGCATGCAAGTATTAGTTTCAAATAAACCCTATCATGCGGTAACCTACATTCATATGCATCTAATCAGAATCCCAATCAATCCAACTCAACTATCAACCAATTCTAGTCTTAGTTCTTGTGCGGGTTATCTCAAAATTCAAAAAATTTACCCACAAAAATAGAATAGAATTTTTAAAATTTATGCTTGCAAAAATTAAAATACTAAAAGCAAATAAAAAGATAAAATATTCCTCCTTTGTCCACATCCCCCTAAACTGATTTCCAACTCTAGAGTGGGAAAAAGTTTGAGAATCAGACAAAGGGAAGGAATATTCCTAGCAGTTGATCTCAGACATCAACTTTTCATCCCTGGAGGCTTCGAAACTCGCGCGGCGTGAATGTTGGGCGGCTGGCACTTCGCATCGACCGTCGCATGCTTGCTTCGGTCGACGGAAGCCTTCTTGTCGACTCCTTCCACGTGTCAAAGTATAACACGTCGCCAGTCTCAACTTCGATCGCTGCTAGGCTACGTCGATCGATGTCGAGCAATCCTCACATTTTTTTATATGCTGCAAAATAAAGTTAGTGCAAACCAAATTCGAAAATAAAATAAATTGAAAAACAAAAATTAAAAACGAAAAAATATTTAAAAGGTTGGTTTACCCCCCAACAAGTGCTTTGTTTAACGTCGTAGCTTGACGATACCTCAGATCAGAACCAAGGGGGTCAGGTCCAGACTCGCCGACTCTTGGCATCCACCATGTAGACGTTGCGGTCCTTGATGATGGTGGTAAGCTTGAGTTGAGGAGGCTTAGTTGATGGTTTCACCCCCTCGTTACCGAGCTCCCACTCCATTGCCACAGCCTCGTCTTCCTCAGACTCATCCCCTTCAGTGGTGGTGATCCGGTTGCACTCCACCCTTCTCTTGCTTTTGTCGATCACAAAGGTGATCTTCTCATCGTTGGCTCGGAGTGTGATCTCGCCACCTCGGCAGTCAATGAGCATGGCACTAGTATCGAGAAACTCACACCTCAGTATCATGGGAATGTTCTCGTCTTCTCTCATTTCGTGCACCACAAAATATGCTGGGAAGATCAGATGGCCCACTCAAATGAGCACATCTTCCAGAATTCCCTTTGGATGGGTCAAGGACCGATCTGCCAGTTGCAGAGTGATTGTTGTGGACCTCATCTCTCCGATGTTGAGGTGTTTGTATATCGAGTACGGCATCAAATTGAAACTGGATCCAGTATCACACGGTACTCGATGGAAAGGGTGGCCTCCAATCTCCACCGGGATAGAGAAGCATCCAGCATCACTTATCTTGATGGGCACCTACTTTTGAAATAGCAGGTTGCACTGCTCGTGGACCTTGACAGTCTTGTTCTCCACGAACTGCTTCATTCCACTCATCAGCTTCCTGAGGTACTTCATGTACCCTGGCATCTCTTTCAATGCCTCGATCAACAGAATATTGATGCTGACCTTCCTCAAATTCTCCACAAATCTGGAGAACTTGGAGTCCTCCTTTTTCTTTACGAACCCTTGTGGGAATGGCATAGGTGAGATTGGATCATCAGATTTTGCCGGAATTTTACCTGAGGTGGGCATCAACTTCGGTCGATGCATAGGGGCATCAATGAACGTTGAATTCTGCGTACATCGATCGATGTCAGCTGCATCGATCAATCTCGAGCCTTCTTCATCACTTGAGTTTCCTCCATCCTCCTCAACTTCGATTGATGTGGGACGTGCATCGATCAAAGATGAGCCTTCAATGGTGCATTTTTGCGCCTCTTCAGCTTTATCCTCATCCCGAACCTTCTCGGGACCCTTGTGACTCGTTCCAGACCTCAGTGTAATAGCTTTGCATTCTTTTTGAACCCTTGGGTTCACCTCCGTTGTGCTCGGAAGCTACCAATAGTGTTGGCGATCTGACTGACCTACGTTTCAACCATCTGTAGGTGCTTTCCCATCCGATCCACCTTAGTGTGTACACCAATCATCTCCTGCTCCAGCTTCCCGAACCGCTGGTTTGAGGCCTTGATGAATTTGGCCAACAGATCATCCAAGTTGTCCTTCTTCTTTTCCACCACTTCTCCATTCTGAACCTCAAATCCTGGTGGTGGTAGTTCCACTGCCTCCAGGTGAGAATAGGAGAAACCATAGTGATTTCTCGGGAGATATTGATACCCCCCAGTCCTTTGCTGAGGCTGGTAGGGGTAGCCTCCTCGGTTCAGATAATTCACCTTCGTAGGAGCTTCGGGTTGCACTTCTGTAACTGCAGCAGTAGAAGCTCCCGCAGACAATCTATCCATCTCCTTTCTCAGCTTCTCGATCTCAGTCTTGAGAGGGTCTTCAGTCTCGATCTTATCCACAGCCTTAATTAGAGGCCTCCTCGGGTTCGCCCACTTCTGGTTCTACAACGCCATTTTCTTAAAAAGATTCAGAGCTTTCTCAGCGGACTTGCTCATAATGGACCCCCAGCTGCATTGTCCACGGACTCTTGACTCATTTCAGTCATGCCCCGGTAGAAAATGTGAGTCTGCTTTTCAGTATCGACTCCATGGCTGGGATAGCTCTTGAGCAGTTCATTGTACCTGCTCCAGGCTTCAAACAGAAACTCTTCCACCCTCTGATGGAATTGTAGAATGTCCATTTTCCTCTGAATGATAACAGAGGGTGGAAAGAAATTTGAGAGGAACTCAACTCGCAGTTCCTCCCAAGTCTGGATATGACTGCAATCCAACTCGGTCAGCCAAACTCGAGCCTCATCCCGCAACAAAAATGGGAATAGCCTCAGTCTGATGACATCCTTTCGGACATCGTTCTGCTTGATGGTGTCGCAGACCTCCAAAAATTTCCTTAGATGTGTGTATGGATCCTCTATGGATCTGCCTCCAAATTTGTTATGTCGAACCATTTGAATCAGCCCGATTTTGAGTTCAAAATTATTGGCGTTGATGCTAATAATTAATCCCTCATTGTCGGGCTTTGGCTTGCACTTTCTCCCCATAGCATTCGGATCCTCATCATCTAGTCGCTGCCTCTCTCTTTCTTGATCCTCCTGCCTTTTCAGTGCGGCTTCTCTTTCAGCATCCCTTTCTTCTCTCATCTGTCGGACTGCTTCCCTCATCGTATGAACTTCTCGAATCAGTGCCAGAGCATCCCCCTCTGTAAGGTGTGCATCCGGATCTTTTAATGGGGGCATATCCGGATCAACCTCCCGTAGGTTTCGATCTTCCAGTGGATCCATCTTTTCCTTTCGATTTTTCTTCGGGCAAGATGTCCCCATCTCAAGGTTGAAAGCTTTAAGCGGCTTCCCTTGAGACCTACTGTTCATGCACCACCTGAACGAGAAAACAAGAAAAAATCAACTCGGCTTCGACTGGCACAGGGAGGTGTTGATCGACGCACATATCTTCTCGACGTTGATTGACACAGGCAGACATCGATCAAAGTCAAGACGAACTAATAAAAAAATAATATCTAACAACTCTGCGGCAACGACGCCAATTTGATCGCTGTTATGTCTACAAACTAATAGCAGATATAGCGGTAAATAAATTTTATAGTTAACCCTAAGGTTGTCGAATCCAGAGGATCATGTACTAGTCATAATCCAAAGATCTATTGTTTGAGTAAACAGAAAATCAGGGGTTTTGATTTGAAAAATTAAAGATAGCTATGCGGAAAAGTAAAGAGTTTGGAAAATCAAATTAAAGGGACACAGACTCTAGGGCGAACTATCAATCAAGCCACATATCAATTAATTAACTTGTATTGGTGGGAAATCATAATATACTATATCTTCTTGGTCAGACAATTATAGCCTAGGTTTCTAGCATGTGAATGTATATGCTTTGTCTGCCTTAATAACACAATACTAATCAACCTTTCATAAATCCGTAGATTAACCCTTCAATCATTATCTTCCCCTCGGACAGATTGTTAATTGTATTCGAATTCCTTTTCCTGTTATTAATTTTCTCTTTTCAGCCCTTCAATTAACAACTATAAACCTAGAATTAATTCTATCTTTTGATTTGATTAATTCTAAACCCTAACAATTCAAATAGGAATTCAAAACCAAGCAATTCAATGTCAATCAATTAAACATGCTTTCGAATGATATTCGTAGCCCTAGAACCTTGTCGGGATTCTAGCCACACATCGCAGATAGAAAATCAAAATAAAACATAGTATTAAAGTGCAGAAAATAACTTACAAGAAAATAAAGGTTCGTGCTGGAAAATAAAGAGTGCTCAATGCTAAAGAATGATAAAAGATGTGCAAGGATGATATATGATGAATAAAACTCAAAAATAAGGCTTATTTATAGTTGTGGATGTGTATCCTATCAAATCTAGAGTTGGAGATATGATTTGCTTTGAATTTAATGAAACATCTCGCCAGATTGGTCGCACTTCGAAAAAGGTGGGTGACCGTCGGTCGATGCGCGTGTCTTCACCTCGGTCGAGGTTGACCCTCGCCTTGGTCTAAGTCCATCTGTGCGGTCTCACGATTTTGGCCATAACTTTCAGTCCCGAACTTTGATTCACCCGATTCCAGTTGCGTTGGAAAGATAACTCGAATCTCCATCCATTGCCATGGGCCATTAGCACGAATTCTTTTTGTGGAGAAACTCTTCACTTCTACACTTGCATGTTACTGCTTTCGGAACAGTTTTCTAGTGAATTTAGTCTTAATCTTACAAAAACGCACCATGACAAGCATGACACGACATATAATAGACTCGTGCATGAAATATATATATAAACTTAATAAAACTACATAAAATAGTAGAAAATAATATAGATAAGTGAGTGAAATAATGAACTTATCACGACTAGATTGGAGAACGAGGAGGAGATTTTGCTTCTCGACAGGCACGGGATCCGAATGGAATCTTCACCAGATTTTTGGATTGGAGCTGGGACATAGATCAGAAGATCAGATCTAGAGGATCGTTTTTTACTTCTCTCTCCTCAAGTTCAAAATTAATTATAATTGATTTAAATAGATTTTATTCCTCTATCTTATAAGAATAAATCTTGTTATGCGGGAAAGAGGATCAAGTATCTAGTCTTTGCGTATCGCATTCTTCAGTTTCTACAATCCAGGCATTCCGAATAAACCTTCTTATGCATATTCAATTTGAGCATGCTAGGATAATTCAAATGCATAGTAATTATTTTTGATATCCAATTATCAATTTGCGCTTATATGGATTTATGTGATTCAATTCATGATATTAAAATCCCTTCAGATACAACATTAATAGTTAAATCACAGTTCTTGTCCCATCGCTTGGGGTGTAGTGGTTAAAGCACCTTGCCTGGACCAAGAGGTCACAGGTTCGAGCTTCCCTAGGGGACATCTGGGTGTGTGAATTTAATACATGTATTCCTATTAAAAAAAATCACAGTTCTAATATCAGAGTTTAGTTTCTCAAATGATTATTACTCACATGGGAAGGGAAATTGTTACAAAGGTTCACAACAGCGGAGAGTGCGTAGCAGAGATATACATATAGAGATGCATAATAAAGGATTATTGTTATATTTGTTTGGCCAGCTCTTTCCACCATTGTGTTCTCATCTTTGCTTTAACCTACACATTTAAGAAGTAATGCCTAGAGGCTGAGTGCTACATAACTAGTGAACATGTAACTCAAAAAGATAAATGTACATGAATTCTATGCCACACACGGTAAACCACGAGATTTTAGTTGAAAAGATTTACCATGTCTACCCAAAACATTTTCATCACAATACATACATGCAAATTCACTCACAACATAATCATTATTTGATTTATCGTTGCATGATTGGAATTGGGCTTAAGTCATGATCATTAGTTAGGAATGACAAACTAGTCAACCCACTATCATTACCAATGCACTAGTCTCTAAACACATATCATTGAGGCTCGATCGATACACTAGGTGAATTCATACCCTCATTAACGCTACATCTAGGTATCAATATTCCATTCAGTGAACCATCAAAGCCCAACTTATGACCGAGGAGAAATATTATCTTTTCTCCTACGAGTTGTTGAGATTTATACACCCAGTTCCATTCTTATCTAAATTGACTCTCAAGTGAAGTAAGTTACACAAGAGGAACAAATTTTGGTCTCGAGATTAGAGTATGTATAGTGTGCAATGAAAATTTTAAGACCAAAACTTGCACTCACAAACTGGTAGTTCTTGACCAGTTTGTTTTTCACAAAATACTTTGTCATCGAGCAGTGAGATTATTGTTCAGTTTGAGTATACATCAACATTAAAGTGTGTTGAGTTTTAAAAACCTTGTAGAAATATATGAAAGCAGTAAAACATAAAGAATTTATAGAGGCTTGAAGCCTAAAGTCCTACGTTAGACGTGTCTTACTATCTATCGCTAGCTGGTAGATAACAATGTCTACCAGTCCACTAGCTCACTCGCCCAAGCCTCTGGTCCCTTTGGCTACGCAAATCTGGAGTGTGGACCACCATGCGGACTCCTCCTCTGAAATTGAGATCATTATAGTTTTTCCAAAACTATTGAACTTATCGGCTAGACGCTCGTAAGAGTCACTATTGGAGATCTGAAAAGACTATTGTATTCTTTCTAGAAGAGACTAAACACCAATAGAATAACTCAAGCTTGGAAGTTGCGAGTCTTATGTTCAATAAATGATGCACGGAAGGCTTAGAGTAAGCATTGATGATAGAAACGGTCGACTTTTTACTTGAGCAGAGTTTTGGCGATTTTTTTTATTCTAAATGAATTGCTCCAAGTACTGCTTGTATTCATAAACAAAGAGTTAGTAATTCAAATTGTAGCCATTTAGAGACATTTGAGCATCTTCCAATCTAATCAGTCTCTTTCTGAAGAGAGCATTACACTTTTCTTGAGGTTCGGCACCAGCTACATCCTTTTCTAACACAGGATGTTGACATTCTGCTTTTGTATCAGAACGACTCTGCCTGCCCGAGAAATCTAAACTTGTTGGTGCTGCATCAGTCTTTAACAAATCTCCAAACTTAAATACTGATCTTCGGTAATTCCACTAACTTGTTCTTTTTGTCTTTTCGTGCGAGTAGGAACCAAATTTCTTAACTGAAGGTCATCCAGCTTGGTGTCCTCCGTCAGTTTCTTTGAGTCATCAAGTCCAAACTAGTAGCTGGTCTCTCCATACTCCGCACGATCCAAACTAGTGCTTTGTATTTCCACCGAGTGTATCTCGATCAGCTTTATCAGTTTTGTTACAACAAGATATATCTTAACAGGACTTTACATGTTTATGAACTAAGCTAATCTAAAAACATTCCTAACTTGGTGGTTTCTATACAACCTTTTGACACATCAAAACAACAAGTAGGTAGGAATGCTTCTTAAAAATTTTCCCCTTTTTGATGTTGTCAAAAACCACCACTATAAAGCTAGTAATGTGTCAATTCTGAGTTTACAATGAATGTTTTATGAAAACTTAATATTCAGGAACTGATCAGTTGATTACTTAGCATGCGCTAAAAATCTTCCCCCTTAATTGGAGATATATTTCTCGATTAAGCTCAAGGGCGAAAAACTGTTTACACCTGGATGTGTATCATCAGTTTTTAAATGAGGCAAAATTTTGAGACAAAAAGTTATTGTCTTCAAAATAAGCAGAGATTTATGATTTTTCATTGATTTGTTTACTACTTTTGGAATGAAATAAATTGCAAGTGCAATGAAAAACAATAAGCTTTGTCTTATGCTTCTAGGATTGATTTGATCTTCTTCTTGTCCTTCGCTGACACCTTCGCTTCATCTTTGTCAATTGAAGCTGGTGATAGGATTCAGGGAAAACCCATTCACCTGTCAACTTTCATCATCCTCGCCTCCACTAGCCTCACCACTAGTTTATGGCGGTGCTCCATCTAGATTGATCTCACCATCAATCTCCATTTGTAGCCTCCACTATAAGCAAGTCTCGCCACTTGCTATATAGTGTCAAAATTATTCTTTCCTAAGGATCAACTAGCATAATAGTAGCAAAAACTGTGTCTCATCATCAGAGACAACTTCTAGCTTTCTGCATGAAAAAGTGCATGACCAGGAGCTAGGGAAAAGTCATATGCAGCATCTGTCACCTTCGTCCTGGCAGCTTCTCCTCTTCTTCTCTTTAACTTCCCATTTGTCCGAATCCAGGACTAAGGAAGAAAAGGGTGAAGATAAGAGTCTAATTAGACCCTGAGGATCAACCGAAGGTTAGGATAAATACCATAGATGGTCTAATCGGCAAGGAGTCACCCACTTCTTGTGACGAAGAAGAGATTCTCCTTGGGCCCACATGACTATCAATCATATATCTTATGATAAAAAAATCCATGACCTAACGCAAAGGAAATTCTTCTTCATTTTGGCTATGAGGTAAGGATTCTCGCCAAAAGTGGAGAGCTAAGCAATAGGAAAATCATCTCAGACAAAGTCTTTGTGAGAACAAGGTCTCTTTGCTCATAGGCATCTTGGTTGATCTTCGGTTGAATGATGAGAGAAGCTATTTGGGAGTGGAGTAGTTTATAGAGGGAGAGGTTTTTATGAGGACATCATACAAGAAGAAATCTGGAGTTGGTAAGTGTATAAGGGATACCTTCGACGGTTTCTAAAGATCCCATTATATATGAAGTGATTTTTTCTTCTTTGACGGTTCATCCCTCTCGAAGTTGAAATATCCTCAATATTTAGGAGATTTAATCTCAGTTTCACATCCACGATGTCTGCTCCTGAATCCTTTTGAAGTGTTTGCTTCTTATTCCTCCATTTTTCTGTGGCGTGGTAATATCGCATTGAATGTTGTGTGTTTAGTGAAGTCACAGTGCTTTGAATCTCCCACCTTTTAAAGTTGTTAACTTGGCGAAATGGTCTCCTCTCTATTTCACTGATGAAGTGGTAGAAGTTGAAAAGCTTAATTTAAATTGGTGAATGTGACGAGTCTAATTCTTCCCTAGGCTGCCAAAATTGAGAGTTTGGACTCAATTTTATTTAGCTTCTTCAGAAAACCAAGAATGAGAGTTTGGACTCATTCATATTCATATGCTACTTCGTCAAACTCTAGAAGACTAAGTTTGATGCATAGCTCTCTTAACCTTTCTTTGGGAAGTGGCATTGTGAAGATATCTTCCAATCAATCTTTAGTTTGGATATACTCCACCGAAATATCAGTATTTTCCACATGATCCCGAGTGAAATGATGTCTAATATTGATGTGCTTTATTCTGGAATGATGAACTGGATTCTTCGAAATGCACATTGCGCTATTGTTATCACATTTGATTGGTACGCAACCAGACATGACATCATAATCTTTTAGTTGTTGCTTGATCCATAAGATTTGAGCATAACAACTGGTAGAAGCTACATATTCAGCTTCAGTTGTTGACATTGCAACTGAATGTTGCATTTTGATCTACCAGTTTATTAGTTCATGTCCTAAAAACTGACAAGTACCTCTGGTGTTTTTTTCGATCAATTCACCATCCTTCGAAGTCTGAGTCTGAATATCCAATAAGGTTGAGCTCGTCACATCTTGGATACCAGATCTCCAATGACTCAACTTTTGGCAGCCTCCATGTACGATTTCTTCAGATTCCCTTGAAATATTGTGCATACTCCAACGATTTAGGAGATATATGGTCTGTTGGCTATCAAATAGAGAGCAAGGATCTGAAATCGGTAGGATCAACTGCTTCTTCTTCTTATTCTGGAGTGATCCTCACGCTTATGCTCATCAAAATTCAGAGAATCTTTATCTTACCAGGACAAAACCTTTTCATAAGATCCTTTGTATACTTCCTTTTATGTATGAATATTCCTTTTGAGACTGATGAACTTAAAGTCCAAGGAAGTATGTCATCTTTCCTATCATGCACATCTGGAACTTGCATTGCATGAGCTGGGAAAACTTCTCGCAAAAAGATGAGTTCCTAGATCCGAAGATGATGTCATCAACATAGATCTGAACAAGATGTTTGTTTTCAGCATCTTGAATAAGGAAGAGAGTCATGTTGATCTTCCCTTTCCCGATGCCACTCTTTAGCAAGAACTGAGATAAGGTTTCATACCAAGCTTGTGGAGATTGCTTTAACCCATAGAGGGCTTTCCTTAGTCTGTAGACCTCGGGGCCATGTTCAAAATCAGAAGGTTGTTCAACGTATACTTCCTTCGTGAGTTATCCATTTAGGAATGTGCTCTTCACGTTCATTTGGAAGATAGTGAAGTTGTGATATGTTGCATAGGCTAAGAAGAGTCTTATTGCATCTAGCCTAGATACCAGTGCGAAGGTTTTATCGTAATCAATGCCTTCACATTGGGCATATCCCTTAGCAACAAGCCTTGCCTTATTTTTGACTATGTTGTCGGATTCATCCCCACTTATTTTTTAAACCCACTTGGTACCTATGACTGGAAGATGTGTAGGTCTATCGACCAAGTACTAGACATTGTTGCGGGTGAATTCTGATAGCTCTTCCTGTATTCCATTGATCCAGTCTAATGATTCCAGCACTTGTCCAATATTCGTCGCCTCCAATTGGGAAATATAGCAAGTTAGCAGAGCACTTCCTTGCTTTGCTCGGTTCGGATTTGCAACATCATCTTATACAATATCATTTAGATGATGTCTCAACTATCTTTGACTATAAAGTTCACAAATTTCAATTGGTTGGACAAATGGCTCTTGGCTTGGCATTGCAGCGACTGGCACGTTCGTGAGATAGAAATCTTTGAGCACGACCTGTCTTTTTGAAGCTGATCATTGATCTGAAACTGGTCTTTTTTTGGATTGTGCATCCTCAAAATCTGATTCTTTATGAACTGGCATGATGATTTCATCAGTTTATTGCTCTTTAGTTTCAGCATCATCAGTTCCTAACTCACTAGTTTGGTCTTCATGATCTGCCATTTCCTCTTTCTAAAGGTCCTTCATCTTCAAGCTCAAAAACTCCAGGTTGGATTCCCTTTTTATTTATGCCGATATCTAGGAAAATGGGATCTAAGGCCTTAGCATGTTTTATAGCGTCACAGGCCCTCTCAATGGTTTCAACACTAGCTAAGGATACTGTAGTGAAGAATTTTTTACTTAGAGATCTAGTCGGAACAATTGGGCCTAGAAATCAAGATCAAAATTTTCTAAGCCCAATTGTTCGTCAACATTATCGATCTCAAGGAATTATTCACCCAGTTCTTTCATGGTCCGGTGGTCTTGTTGAGTACTCTGTATCCCTTGTGAGAGGGGTGTCCATATCCAAGGAAAATACCGTCATTAGCTTTAGGAGAAAAAGTATTCAACTTTGACTTCCCATTATTGTGAATATAACATGATCAACCAAAAGTACGAAGATGAGCTAAAGAATGCTTACGACCATGATACACTTCTTAGGGAGTTTTGTGGAGACAACTGATGAGTCCGCTTTTATTCTGTATATAGCAGGTTGTAAAACATATCTCACCAATATCGCTCACTTACGTTGGTGTCAGACAGCATTGTCCTTACGGCCTCCTTGACATTGCGATTTCTTCTTTCTGCAAGACCATTTTTGTTTTGGAGTCCTTGGGGACGACCTCTCGTGTTCTATTCCAACTTCAGCATAGAAATCCATCAGAGGTCCTTGGTCTGTTGTCGAATCTAATCCTTGTTACTATGACTTCGCTATTATTTTAGACAAGCACCACCAACTCAGGTAGTGTGAGCTTTACTTCGTCGTTAGTCTTTAGAAGCTTCACCTGTTAGGTTTGTGTATACTACAAAACATTATAGTTGGTTTACCGGTAAATAATTTTGTTTGATATGCTGGTAATTATTAATATGTTGTATAAAATGATACAATAATGTTGTCTGATTAACAAACATACAAAGCAAACAACGGTATCCTTTTATCTCGTCGATAAAAAGATCGTACGTTGTGTAGAATATCACAGAAGATCGTATGGATTCTTGACCTAGTGAGATATAAACAGCTGAAACAGTCCCATGATAGACTGTTAGTTTAGGCTGCGACATATTCAGTATTTAGTAGCTTATCTTGGTTGCGAGATTTGTTGGTACGTTTGGTACGTAATGTAGGACCTAACTAAGATCAATTCTTTTATCTGACATTAAAAGAGTCTTGATCTTGATGGCTCGAGGAATCTTAAGCCTAATCAAGGTCCAGAAGTATATACAGATTTGTGTGTCACTTTAAAATGAAATGATGAAGAGTCTTACATGTACTTGTATATCTGCGTCTTGGGTGATAGCAATTTGTATATCGTTGTCTGTGCCTTTAATTAGGTAACCATATAGAGTATATGATTGTGACATTCTTTGAGTAGCTCAAAAGGTTCATTTATGCTAAGTCCTGCAGGCTGATTAAATTCAAGCATAAATGAAAAGGTTGAGCGGTGTAACTTAGTAATAAAAGGTATTAATTAATTTTGGAGCATGTTAGAGCTCAAAATAATTAATGAATCTGTGTAACCTTAAATATGAAAATACAACGAGCCTATGCAATTCTTTTCTCATAACGTGGTAATAAATTGGTACATCAGTATTGATTTCCAAGTGGCATAAATCAATATTAATTAAATAATTATATTCAGGGTTGAATATGAGAATTAATTAATTCATAGGCCCTATTTATTATCTACATACTGGTCCTTGATCTGGCCCATGAAAAGCTCAAGCCAATTAAACATCACAACATATTAATTTTCTATAAATACCCCCCCCGATACTCAGATCACAACACACCATAAAAATCATAAGTTGCTCAGCGGCAAACAAGTTTAGGGAGCTGTTAGTAGGCAACAAAGATCTGAGTATGGAAGAGAATTTTGCTTCTCAATTGATGCAATAGCCGGTAGCAGTCCTCACTAGATATCTGGATATGAGCGAGAGACACAGATCAGAATATCAGATCTAGAGGATTTTTCTCTTCTCTCTCTATCTTAGTTTCTATTTTAGTTATTAATTAAAATAAAGATATTTAATCTTTATTTTGCATGACTAAATATGGAGCTCGAGGATTCAAAGGTTCCAATCCCGATGCACAGACATGCAGACACTACAGATCTCTGGTAATTCGATAAACATTTGCATGGCAATTTAAATATTAAATTGAAGCATGCTAGGGAATAAATGATGTATGAGAATTATTTGGATATCCACAGAGTTCCTTGGTTCAATTGAATTATATGAACTTTAGTTCATGGAATAATTCTTTCATCACTCACGTGTATCTTGAGTAATCATCAATGACTATTAGAGAATATTTTTTTCCTCCAATAGTGGGTGGAGAAACTGGTCGAAAGAGGTCCATGTGCAGTAGCTTTTATACCCACTTTGTGCTTGCACTGACTGACTTGTTTCTAACTGAGGCTTTGGTCTCCTTCCCCAGTTGGCATGCCCTGCAGATGCCTTCTTTCCTGAAGATTCCTTTCGGCAGACCTCTTACTAGCTTGTATTTAACGAAATCATTAATAGTCTTTAAATCCAAGTGGTTCATCCTTTTGTGCCACAACTAGTTTGTCTCACTTGAGCTGGTAGCCACAAAGCAAGAGCTAATCTTTCCACTTAGTCAATCTACCATGTAGAGTCCTCTTTTCCTTATGCCTCTTAGCTTGACTTCTCATGTAATCACGTCTTGAGTTTGGCATTCAAACATGGAAAAGGAAACAACATAACCATTTTCACTAAGCTGATCAATGCTTAGTAGGTTATATTTCAGATTGCTGACTATGGATACATTTGTGACAATGATTCCATTTTGTTCGACAGGTCCTTTTCCAATAACTCTACCTTTAAAGTTTTCACCAAACATGACCGTTAGTCTTTTCACCATTATGTCATCTATTAGAATATTTCTTTCTTCGGTCATATATGCGGAGCACCATTGTCCAATATTCACATGCTCTTCTGCTCACAAAGCTGATATGTGGATACCTGTTCGTGCAAGATACATATTATACTTTAGGTCCCCCAATTAGTTATGGATCCAACAAGATTAGCATGTTGGGTCCATGCTTTGGGAATCCAAACTTGAGTTACCCTCACAACAGTTAGCTTTTCAAAGCTTTTTCCTGCTACTGTTCTCTTCTGTTTCATATAATGTATGACATTAGTTTGAGAAATTGTGAGAGTGTGTGCAATCCTTTTGTAAGTGTACTTCCTCATAGAACCTCAGAAAATAGGTTCCAGATGTGTGTAGAAACCATGCGATTGATGATCAAAATGGTTAGCCTTCCTAGCCTTTGAAAATGAAATTTTATGAGGCTCAAGTCTCAAGTAGTTGTTCCCCCTACTTGGTATATTCCTCTTCTCATTTGTGAAATAAGACATGGGTCTCTGGTTATGAGTGTAACCATGTCGGTTGCTTGACTTTCTCCAGATTGAAGTTGGTTGTTTCGTCAGACTGATTGCTGAAACCGGTTTCCTTGCAGTAGGAACACACTGCTTCACCAGTTTCTTGGGTTGAACTGGACTTTTCTCAGTTTGTGATTGAGCCAGTTTGGAATATACTGTTTTACAAGACTTTTTTGTAGAACCGGTATCTTAGTCATGAGCTAATAGCCAGTTTGGGGTTGCTAGCAATTCATCATTTAACCTTTTTAGTAAGAACAGGGACATTTTCTGCTACACCTCTGCCCTTCAATCTTAACTGATCACAAATATTTTCTTTTTTCCTGTGTCAGTACCTAAAGAAGATACAAAATTGCTCAAATCATTTTCATTAAAGCCTAGACCCGTTTAATCTTTCGGGTCTTTTTAAATAAATAGCACTTCTCCAAGTTATCTTGAGCTTTTTATAAAAAAACATTTACATAGTTCCTGCTCAAGGTTTTTCTTATTCAAAGAGTCACACTCCATTTTAAGACTTTTAAAATCATTTACAAGATTTTAGTGTTCTTCCCTAAGTTTGGCCTGTTCCTCACTGTTAGACCGAGACTTTTAGATCTCATTGGTCAAAACTGAAATTTGCACTTTCAGCGAGGAATTTTCTTCGACTAAGGCATATTTGATTTCATAAAGTATTAAAAATTCTCTTGACAGAAGTTCGAGGGAAACATCTTCTGAAATGGAGCCATACAGTTCAGACTCCTCTAATATGCGTGCAAAAATCATGAAAACTGGTAGAGATGTGGTCACCACTTCACTAGTTGCGGTTAAGGCCATTTATGCATCTACAGCATTGTCATTTTCTTCCTTGATAGCAGCTAGAAATACTAGCAGAGCTTCCACATCTGACTGTTCATCTGAAGTGATGTATCTATCGTCATTGTCGAGAATGTCAGGCACCTCTGTTCTTGATAGCATATCTTTTGCAACGACCCTTGAAGCTCTTCGCTCAAACATCTTTTTGAGCCATTCTCTCTCCTCTTTGTCCACATGTGGACTTGAGGTGATATGGAGAGCCGTATTTGAAGAAATATTGAGGTGATCTCTACGCGAATCTGTTATCCTGTGTTTGAGGAGCATTTGTCTTGGCTTTTGCTTTCTCTAAGTGTTGGCCACCTTCTTCATTTTATTTTCAAGCTCTTCCATGGAGCTCTCTCCTTCCATCTGATAGGGGGTTGAAGTGGAGGGTGTCTCTTTCACCATGCTAGACTGACCGGCTGGTCTGTTAGTTTGAAATGGCTTCCTTGGTCTCCATTTGCTATCCTTCTTCACGAAGTATGCAGTGTCTTTGCGATGGTGGGTTGGTGTAGTGGACACTTGAATGGCTTCATTCTTGTTCAACATTTGGATGTCCCACTCGTGAGCTGGGAGTTGTGTGAAGAGTTCTTTTGTAGAGATCTTGGAGAGATCTTTCTCCTTCAGGTTGGTTGTCTTTACGAACCAATCCTCCTTAAGTATTTTGGACAAAATTTTTAATTGTGAGATCCGCAGTTGAATGAACTCTATACAGCGCCTTGAGCTCACTCACTATCGTGTTAAATCTTGCCTCCATGGATTTGATATTTTCTCCGAGAAGAATCTAGAAAGATTCATATTTGTCGATGAAGACCTGGAGCTTGTTCCTCTTCATTTGCTCTATCTCTTGACACAAGCTTCCAAGATAACCCAAAACTTCTTTGGCATTATCTAACTCTATGACTTCATCGACAAGTGCCTCCTGTAAAGCTAATATAATTAACTCATGGGCAATGGAGCCCAGTAGGGCGCATCGTTTGTCCTCCGATGAAGATTCACTGTAGGCCTTTAGGATCATCTAACGGCTATCTTCACCTTCAAACCGGGCGTTGACCTTCATGATCTTTATTGGTCCATGCTCGATAACATCAACCATCTCTAGATGTATGCTTTTAAGTTCGATGGTGGACTGCATCTTCCAGATGGTGAACTTCTCTGCTGAATATGGTGGAAGCTTTACGATAATCATCATCATTATTTAACCTACTCACTATAAAGCAAAATGTGTGCTAGGAAATGGATCCGTTCCTTAGCGACTCAAAGTAGTTTAGTCTGTAAAGATCAACCAACTCTGATGCTAATTGTTGGTCCAAAGATAAGAGTATGTATAGTGTGCAGTGGAACTTTTTAGTCAAAACTTGCACTGACAAAGTGGTGGTTTTTAACCAGTTTGTGTTTCAGAAAACACTTTGTTAGCGAGCAGTGAGATTAATGTTTAGTCCGAGTATACATCAAAACTAAAGTGTGTTGAGTTTAAAAATATAAGCAAGCAGTAAAACGCAATGAATTTAAAGTAGTTTGGAGCCTAAAGTCCTACGTACTCTCCTCAAACCATTGTCAGGAAATTTACTAAGCTTCCATTACAGACGGGTCTCACGGTCTATCTTTATCTGGTAGATGTCAATATCTACCAATCCACTAGCTCACTCACCCTGGCCTCTAGTCCCTCCGACTTCGAAGATTTGGAGTGTGGGCACACCACATAGCCTCGTCCTCCTGAGTTGAGATCTTTAAAGTTCCTTCCAAAATATCGAACTGATCGACTAGATGCTTGTAAGAATCTTTGCTAGAGATCTGGAATGGTTGTCGTGTTCATTCTAGGAGAGAAAGAACATCAATAGAATAACTTGAACTGAGAAGCTACGAGTCTCATGTTCAAAAAATGACACATTGAACGCGTAGAGATAGCTTTTATGATAGAAACTGGCGAGTTTTTACTTGAGTAGAATTTTGGTGTTTTTTCTTTGTTTCTATATGAATTGCTCTGAGTACATCGTGTATTTATAAACGAAGTGTGAGTAATTCAGATTATAGCCTTTTAGAGATATTTAAGCATCATTCAATCGAATGTGTCTCTTTTGTAACGAGAGCATGATGCTTTGCTTTTCCTAAGTTTCGGCACCTGGGATGTCGACATTCTGCTTTTGTCTCTGCCATTCTGAGGAATCAATACTGGTTGGTGCTTCATCAGTCATTAATGAATCTCCAAACTTATAGACTGATCTTTTGTGATTCCTCTGACTTGTTCTCTTTGTTTTTTTGTACGAGTAGGAACTGACTTTGTAAACTGGAGGTGATCCATGGTTGTGTCGTCCATCAGTTTCTCAGAGCCATCAGCTCTAAACTATTAGCGGTCTCTCCATACTCCGCACGATCCAAACTGGGGATTCGTATTTCCACCTCGTTTGTTTCAATCAGATTTGTCAATTCTGTTACAACTCAATATATCCTAAGAGTCTTTAAAAGTTTGTGAACTAAACTAATCTATAGAAACTCCTAACTTGGTGTTTTCTATACAACCTTTTGACATATCAAAACAACAAGTAGGTAGAAATGCTTCTGAACAACAAATACTAAAACACATAAAGCATTTTAGCATAGTCAATAAATTTCAAACAAAAACATTTTGCCTGCTTTTCAAGAAAAATGGTGCTAACAACTCAAACGAAATTTTGAGTTTTTAAATAGAAAGTCCATCTCGATAGCTTACAGATGGCGAAGTTATAAATACTTAAGCAAAGTATATTTGAAAGACGTTCAAATATTTTGTGTCCCCTTCTATCAGCAACACAGACTTGCACAAAAAGTTAAGTTGATCAACTAAATGTGCATGGTGTGCTTTAGTGTTAAAGTATAAGCTCATGCATCAAGACAATGAGTTGTGCAATCTAAATGGAACAAAGTATAAAATTTCTCTAATCTATGCGAGATCGGCCACACTAACACCAGAACGACGGTCGTTGTTATCCCCAGTAGGTCTCCATGAGCTGAAACTCATTCGGTGGTCGGGATATTCTGCTCCCAATCGCCATTCTCATATAGACGAGACTCAACTAAGTTCCTCGGTCATTTTAGACCTACCCAACTCAAACCAAGAATCAATACATGACTATTAACTAACTAGATGCCTAAAAACATTGATTCATTAAACTAAAATACGGATTCTAGCATTAAGATTTAAGTGAGAAAACCTTTTCTTCAACTTGAAGTTTTCTGGAGAACCCTGGCCAATGGACGACGATTTGTCTGAACAAAAGGTACCATAAGTATCATAAAAGTGTGAGGATCATGAATATGACATTAGATCATAGTTCTGTTGTTCTTCGGGAGTGGTTCGGAGTAAAAACACAAAATGGGTACCTTGTTGTCACAGACTATTCTGAGGGTGATAACTCTCTTGTTTCTCTACCAAAGCGCGCAAGTGAGTACTCTTTAGAAAACCTCGACAATTACTTCATTTGTTCTTGTATGCTTGTTGACTGATTTGGGCTAGATTGATCTGAAAACTGCAATGTTCAGGTTTGAGTTGGAGAAGGGGTCAAAGGATTGAGGTGTGTTGTGCTTTTTCTTTTTCTTTTTACAATTAGTGGCTCTCTCTCTCTCTCTCTCTCTCTCTCTCTCTCTCAAATCTGAGTTAGATGCAAATTGTGTGTGTAGATAAGGTGCCACGTGGCATGAGGTGATTGGCCAATATTTTTTGTAGCTCCTGTTTATATAATAAACTCCGACATTCAACCTTTGGTGATATATAATTTGACATGCATGGAAAATTGGACATCTACATAAATGATCTGAATCACGAGTTTGATTCCAAAACTTCTAAATTGAGGCATTTTTAATCAAATTCAACCGTATTCAAAATGTTCATGAACCTTTGATTCTCAATCGAATCATTTAAAAATCCTATAAATTATTCTTTAGAAACCTTTAGCTCTGTTCAAGAAATGGAGCATTTGGTTGTGAATTGAAATTTAAATGGGCTCAAATAATTTCTAGAAACCCTAATTCATCAGGCTTAGATTTCTTATGTAAAATCCGTCTTTATAATTAATTATTTATATATTTTAATTGAAATATATTATAATATTATTAACTTTTATTTTCATAGTAACAATATGCTATTATTATCAAACAGTGTATAGAATATATAACCACAGGCATATAAATTGCCTCAACCAAACTTATTTTGTATAAAAAGTTGATTTTCCCTAAACCTTTAGCCACTTTATTCACTCATCAGTATTTAGATAGAGAAAGATTTCATAACATATTAATTTCAAAAGATGATTCATTTATTATTTTTTCATATTTAAATGTATCATCATAATTTTAATATTTTACATGAAAAAGAATGAATCCAACTACAATAATTTAAATAAGATTTTGAATTACAGTAGACAAAGGTTACACCACTTTAATAATTGGGAGTGCTGGACTTACAACTTTTTTTAAATATTTATATATATATATATAGGGGAGTGATCTAGGCTGAACAGGTCTTTGTGAATGAACAGAGAACAATATCTAACCATCCATTCCCTAAATCAACGTCCCAGATTTAAAAATGTCGTGTATCATTTTTTTGCTGCAAACGTATCATTAAAAGGGCATTTTAGGAACAGGAAAAAAATGCGCAGACTAAAAACTGAAAGTCGATCTTCACGGCTGCAGTTACCAAATAGATTCAACCCACGATCTTGTCAAAATTAAACCAAAATTTAGGGTGGTTGTTGAGTGTCATTAATGGCTGCTAATTAAAACAAAAAAGGTGAATTGAAATTCAACGAGAGAAGAACTTCCAAACACCGTGAAGTGCGACGGGTTGAAGATGGACGGTTATCAGAGTTTCCTGGTGAGATTATATCATTTTTTGTGCAGTATCTTCTGAAATTTTCTCTAGAATAGATTAGTCGAACACCAATATGTGTTTCGGTGATTTTTTTTTTCAATTTGTAACTAGGGTTGGTTGAACGAAGAACGACGGCCACAAAATTAACCATTAATGGGTCCGACGAAGAAAACAACCGTGGGTGCTTCATCTTCAGTTACGAATTCATTCCATTTGCTGTACATAATTTCAGTATAGATGAAGGAAAATGTAAGTAAAACAATTGTTGTAGCAATTCAGAATTTGAATATCATTTTCTTTATGTAAAAGTATCATTAAAAAGCATTATCTGTATCATTTTTTCAGATTTGTCAATAGCAAGGCGAGAAATTTAAAAATTTTAAATAAGCAAGCTTTAACATATTATTCGTTTTAATGTTAGATGTAAAATTGTTTATCAGTTTTAGAACTTAAACATAGAATTTTTTTGATGTACATGATTTCAGAATAGATGAAGGAAAAAAGTAATTAAAAAAATTGTTGTATAAATTCAGAACTTGAAATATCATTTTCTTTCTGCAAAAGTATCATTAAACAACATTATCCGTATCATTTTTTCAGAATTGAAGTTAGAAAAATAGCAGAAATTAATATCATTTTTATGATGACTTTATGTCATTTTATCAATAGGTTTTGTATCATTAATTATGTTTTCATCCTCTTGACCGTCAAGAATATATGTTCAGCATTCCCATCAATGTTCAGCCCAACAATTCTACAACGACTGAAAGAATAAAAAAGTATACATTCCAACGAACAAGAAATGAAAAAAAACTAAACATATAAATCGTTCGTACAAAAATGGCGCAAATGGACGTTCGTAAAACAAGAAAAAAAAATGAAAAACTGTATAATTAAGGCAATGATGTTAAAAATAAATTAATTGCAGTAGTTAGAAAGGATCGAATAAAGAGGAACCTAAAAAAGATATGATATAAATCAAATCTTGAGTAAATATTGCAGTTACCAAACTTAATAACCGTCCATAATTTAATTCCACTAGATTACCCATACTACCCTTAATGAAATAAAAAATTAATATTTAATTGACACGTGTCATTAATTGAGCCGCTGGATTAGATAAATCAATGGTAGGATTTATGTTCACTGTTCATTCACAACACTTAGTTCAGAAATGAAAGCAACTCTATATATATATATATATATATATATGAAATGTTAGTCCCATTTAATGATGACACATCAATTAAATGTGGGTTAAGCCCACAACACTTAAAGTTGTGTCTGTAAGTGACACCAAGAAAGTTTTCTTATTTCTTGTGTGAATTGGAAGGCAATGTCCCAAATACCCAATCCCAAAATGCAGAAGTAACTCCAAATCCCTTGTCCTGAATTTTGAAGTGGTGATTCATGTGGGATTTCTACAATTTCAAATGAAACAAAAAAAAGTAAAATTTCGATATGAGAAATGCTTAACTATAAATAGAAGAAGGATGAATTGAAATGGTACCTTGAGTTGATAAGAGAAACCAAGTTTCAATAATTTTCCGTAGTGAATGTAGTAATGCATGCAATCGTAAACCACATATCCCAATAATTGACCTCCAAAAAATGCCCATGAATAGAATGATGGTATTATTAGCTTTGTTAGACTCCAACCCTGATGAGAGAGAGAGGGAGAATGAGATTAAGAGAGCGATTAGGGCTTAAGAAAAAAGACTCTTATTAATATATAAATACACATGAAATGTGAAATCCATCATATCATTTTAATCCCTAAATGATTGAAACTCTGACTTATAAAATCATCAATTTCAATTTCTTTTGCTTAAATAAAAAGAAGATTAAGATTAAATGTTTTAACTTACAATAATAACGAAAATTACTGCTTCTAGAGGAGGTAGAACCAATCGTTGGTTATCCATTGGGTGCTTGTGATGGATGCCATGGAGGATGTAATGGAGTGTGTTTCCCCTGAATTTTAACAATTAAAACTTTTAAAACGTTAAAGTATAAAATAATTGTGGAAGACCCACATTAAATAAAAATGAATCCTATACATTGGACTAACAAATGAGGAGTTTGATTAATTGTAAATTTTGAATTTTAAAAACTTTAAAAAATGATGAAGGGTATTTTTGTCATTTAATTTATGACAAATGTTTGATCCTTTTATATTTATGTTTGATGCCTAATCATTCTAGCTTGATGTTTTGCATAGTATTTCTTGATAAAACTCTACAGTTTTTTATCAAATTATTCTAACTCCTCATTACTCATTCCAATAAAATTATTATGATCATAATTAGTTCTATTAAAAAAAAAATTTCGTACATCATATATCAAGTTTAAGCTAATTTAAAGATCCATCAAACGAAGTTCCTATTGGATATGTTTCGAACAATAATAATATATCAAACAACAACATTATAATATAACAAACAAGAAAGTACACAAAACAACAATCATTAACATATAAAATATAGCAAGCACCGATATATGAAATAACACAAGACAACATATAAAGCAACAACAATAACATATAAAACAACAATAAATAACGTTTTTAGGAACTACATTAAACATATCTAGTAACAACATTAGAAGTGTTATGCAACAATTGAAAATGAAT
This sequence comes from Plectranthus barbatus, assembly GCA_026898455.1. Classification (NCBI taxonomy): domain Eukaryota; kingdom Viridiplantae; phylum Streptophyta; class Magnoliopsida; order Lamiales; family Lamiaceae; genus Plectranthus; species Plectranthus barbatus. Next base: position 432,357 of record JAPKLW010000204.1, read on the forward strand.
TGATAAGCAATATAAATCTTTAAATATATTGAGCAACAATATTATATGTATCGAGCAAAAACATAAAATGTATGAGGCAGCAACTTAAAATGTATCAAATAATAAATTGCATAAAAATGCTAACACTATGAACATGCATAATAATAACACAATCCAAAACCTAATTTGGATCCATCAAAATTTAATGACATGGTAATATTCGAAGATAATTTGGGTATCAAATTAAATAAAGCCTCATTCCTATAGATTTATTGCCTTGATACATTATATGTTTTTACATATTATATTATAATTTATTGCCTAAAATTTTTTTCGTACTCAAAACATAAGCAATAGAGATTTCATTTGAAAGATAATTTACAAAGGATGAGCAGAGCGTTGTCTTTTTTTTAAAAAATGCATCTTTTCAAGACCAAGTCATAAAATTAACAAAGGAGCTGAGGAAAGCTCAGACTCCTATTAGAGATCTTGAAAAACTCAAGATAGAAGACTTGAAGATAGAAAACCTTGAGAAAAAACAAATAATTTCTTCTTTTAAAAGCTTAGGCATGTTTTGAATGACAAATTTGTCCTTCGCATGAAAAACACAAAGAGAGCAGCTGCTAACAAAGCTCAAATTAGGCTATCAAAGCATGACAGAATCCTCAATTGCAGTTAATTGAGAGGATCACAGATGTACCTTAAAGAATTTAGATGATCCTTAGTTGAAAGATAATCAATTGAGAGGGTACATTAAACCTTGACACAGAGGACAGGATGAAGCAGGCATGTCGAGTGATGAAGAAGAGTTGATAAAGAGGATTTCAACAGGCGTGTCGGCCGACACCCTGCCTATCGATCGACATGCAGTGTCGACCGACACACCTGCAGCCCAGCCGACACAAAAGACTCCCCAACTCCAAAGTTTAACCTCTAAAGTTGTTCCAGCACCTCCGACGCCCTTTCCTCAACGGTTTGCCAAGCAGAAGGAGGATTCCAAGTTCTCAAGGATTGTTGAAAACTTGAAGAAGGTAAGCATCAACTTACCATTGATTGAAGCCTTGAGAAAGATCATGGGCTACATGAAGTACCTCTGAAAACTGATGAGTGAGAAGAAACGTTTTGTGGAAAATCAAACTGTGAAGCTTCATGAGCAATGCAACCTTCTCCTTTAGAAGTAAATTTTGATCAAAAGGAGTGATCCAGGGTTCTTCTCAATTCCAGTCGAGATTGGGGGGATCGATTTCCAAAAAGTGATGTGTAATACTGGTGCCAACATAAATCTGATTCTTTACTCCATCTACAAGTGCCTCAACATCAGTCAGATGAGGCCAACTACAATCACGCTGCAGATGGCAGACCGATCTGTGTCTCGCCCTAGAGGTATACTTGAGGATGTTCTCATTCGTGTGGGTCATCTAATATTTCCTGCAAATTTGTAGTGCTTGATATGAAGGAGGACAACAACATGCCCCTGATCTTGGGACGAGAGTTCTTGGAAACCAGTGCCGCATTGATTGACTATCGAGGAGGAGATATCACACTTCGAGTAAATGACGAAAATAACATGCTCAACAAAAACCGGCAGCAATCCGAGTCTAACTGGATCACCTCCATCATAGACTCTGAAGATTAAGTAGGGGAAATTGATAAAGAAAGAGAACACCGAGTTTCCATTGCATGGGAGCAAGGGAATGTGATGGCAAAATTGTCAATTACACCATATCACCCCGAGCTCACTGCTGTCGTTCAAGACAGATTGGTCTACATGGTTGATGCACGAGGGAGGCAAGTCTGCACCCAACCTCTATGGACTTGAGAAATTGAGGTACCGTCGAGCTACGACGTTAACTAAGAACTTGTTGGGAGGTAACCCAACCTTTATTTGTTTTATTTTAATTTCCATTGTTTTGTTTTTCGAATTTCTTTGTATTTTTGTTTATTTTCGAAAAAATTTTAAGGATTGACCTCTGTATCGATCGACATGTCTAATGTCGATCAACACAGAGGTCTTGACAGAGCTGCACTTTGACCTGAGGTTAAGTCAACATGAAAGCTCAGTGTTGATCGACAAACTGCCTGTCGATCGACACAGAGTGCCAATAGCCAAAAAAACCTTTGTCGAGCACTATTGATTCCTCCGTTGGATAAAAATGTTGATGTCTAAGATCAACTGACAGTTACAGTTTTTATTCTTCTCTGATTTTCAAACTTTTTCTACTCTCAGAGTTTGAAATAAGTTTGGGGGATGTGGACAAGAATTCGAACTTTTTATCCTTTTATTTATTATGCTTTCTGCTATTCATATTCATGCCTAGACAAAAATTTGGATATAGTGTGAGGAAATTGTTGAGTTTTGAACCTATTTGAACTGAGTGAGAGTTTGAAATCGATTGATGATGAGTTTTATTTGATTTTGATTGTGGTTGATTGCCTATGAATGTAGAATACCGCATGATAGGATTAAATTGAAACTTATACTTGCATGATGTTTGAGTGGATTGAAATTGACTGTGGAAGAAAAATTGACCCCAAGTGAGACTTTGAGCTTTATATTTGTTCATGTGATTCGCATGTATGTTTTTATTTCTATAGAACTTGCTTCTGTCCTGTTTCGAGAGTGCATAGTGTGCAGAAGGATAGAACTAATTTTAGGCCATCTTTGTTAGCCAATTTATCCAAAACACTGTCCCTTGTAATATTTTATCCTTAGTCAGCCTCCTTGAGCCTTACTTCATTTTTTTGTCTAGTCTATGCGATTTCTATGATAGTAAGGAAGGTTTTTATCTTGTCTATAAATTTATGGGGAAGAATAAGGGTGGAGTATTTGAAAGTGGATTAGAATTTTTTATAATTGGTGTGCAAAAGAAGGAAAGCTCTAAGAAAAAAAAAAGAATTATTAGGTTCTTATAAGCTTAAGAAAAGAACATTGTTATCAATAAGGGTATAAAAGGATGCAAATGAAAAAAAAAAAAAAAAGAGCTGTTGTGATTTGAATTGTAATATTTAAGGAGAAGGGTGGATGATGATAGATAGTGATTTTGATTTGTTGAGAGTGATCAATTTAATATTTTATTTTTAGTCACTTGACCATATTTCCTTACCTTTCACAAAAAGCCTACGTTACAACCAAATGTAAAGCCCGTTTTGATTCTTAACTTGTGTGCACATTCGAGCCGTGGAGATTCTAGAAATTTTGCAAGCCTAAGGTATAAATTTCTTCATACATGTTGTGAGGGCTTTAACTGAAAATCCAAACATTTGTGTGATGAGTGAAACACTTTCTTGTGAGTCTTTCGCGGTTGATGGATATCTTATCTCTTTCAAATTGCTTGTGTGATGAGTTTTTATTCTTGAATGTGATGAATCTTGTGAGGCATTGCACTTTAAGCTACATGAGATTTCTTTTTTTTCTTTCCTATTGATTGAGGACAATCAAACGTTCAAGTTTGGGGGGTTTGATAAGCTCGTATTTAAACTTACTTATCCATGTTTTTCTGTTTTGTTATAGTGCATTTAGGTACAGTTATTAGTTATTTTCGTGCATGAGTGAGTTATAGTGGATGTTATGCTTGCAATGGTGAGTTTTTGCAGGATTTGAGGCTTAATCGTGATCAAATGGTGAAAAGAGCCGAAATGACAAAGTTGTTATTTCAGTCGACACACAGGATGTCGACCGACGTGGGTGAAAAAATGAAAACCCAAGCAAAGCCCTCTGTGTCGACCGACAAGATGGGTGTCAACCGACATAGAGGGTCGATGTCAACTGAAGGCAGAGCAGGAAGAGAGCTCAATACAAGTGGTTATGTCGATCGACACCCATGGTGTCGATCAACACGAATGATGGATGCATGAAGGAAATCGACACATTGCAGCTGTGTTGATCAACACGCTGCCTGTCGATCGACACAGAGGCCGAAAAAGAAGAAATTTGCCCAACTTGGAAGATTTTTATATTTTACCCCAATACATTGTTGAGGTGTATTTTCTCCTCTATAAATATAACTCATTAGGGCTCGAAAATTATCCTTTTTTCTGGAACACATTATTTAGCATTGGATATTTTCCAAGACTTTCAAGGTTCATATTGTCCATGTAAGGTATTTTATGAGTTTAATACAATGTTTTGTTTAGTTAAAATTATGTTTAGTGGCTAAAAACCCTAGCAGATTCTAGGGCATTGATAATCTTTCTGATGCATGTTTAATTGATTAAACTCTAAAGCATGGTTCAATTCTTAGTTTTGATTTATCGAATCTAGAATTAATGAAGGATCGAGAGAGGAAATTGATCTAGATTTGTAGTTATTAATTGAAGGACCGATAGGTGAAGATTAGTAATAGGAAGAGAGAATTGAATGCAATTGTTTTCTGTCACACAAGGAAAAATCAAATTGTAGGTCTAAATTAGACAATTATTGAGATTGATTAATGTTGTGTTCTTGAGACCGAAAGGAGATAGTCACACATTAGTAATGTAGGTTTAAATTGCCAAACACGAAATTTGATCCATTTGAATCTAATTATTACCCATTGTTGAGTTGATGAAGATTGCATGTTGATGAATTTATTATCTGCCCTGGAATTTATCTTTTTAATTATTGTCTTTCAAAACCTTTTATTTTCTACATTGTCATCTATAGATTTCAAAACAAAACCCTATTTTCGAATTACTCAAATGATTATTATTTGAAAATTATGGCTAGTATATGAAATAGTCTCATTACACAGTCTCTGTGAGTTCGACATCCTTTTTATAAGTTTATTTGCATCACTATATTATAATTTATCTGTAATTTTTACAATGATCGAGATGCACTTAGGCAATTGGGGAAAATAACTTTATTGGTTTATCATAGGTTACAATGCATATTTGTTTCAATGTTCTGCATATATGTTGATGCAATTGAGATTTGGGAAGACTTGATCAAGACTTATAGAGAAATAGAACGAGTTGTCAGATATTAGTATTTGCTGAAAATAATATACGCAAAAATGATTGAAAGTAGCTCGACGAGAAAATGTTTGATGATCATGAGGACTATCATCAGAGGATTCATTATTTTTATGGGAAGATCAGTGGTCCAGCTAAGACTGAGATTTTACTAAACTCTCTTCCTAAAACTTGTTAAGATTTTATGTCGATTATTGATTTGAAAGAGTTTGCCTTTGATAATTTGCTTAGCTTTTTGGAATCAATGGAATAAATCATTTATTCATGGAATTTTAATGGGATTAGTCTCCATATTCCATATTCTACATCGAGTAATGTAAAGAGGATGAGAGATGATGACAGCTTTGAAGTCACTATTGAGGATAGATCTTCTAAAAGATTTAAGGGGATAGTATATATTAGAAGAACATGCATACTCTGGTGTTGGGAACCAAGGATAAGCTACATCATTTGTATTTGTAACGGAAAAATGTTTAGCATCTATTTCTACTCATTCGTGGGTAGTGGATACTGGAGCTTTTGATCATGTTTGTTGCACTTTGCATTATTTCAGGCCGATCAAGCAGCTGAATGATGACGAAGTAACAATCTCCATGGGTAATGATGTTCGTGTATCTACTGCAACAGTTGGAGATATTATATTATGCTTTAAGAACAATATTGCGATTTTAAGAGATGATTTATTTGTGCAGGATTCCCGCAAAACCTTATTCAGTTTCCCCGTTAAATAAATTATGAATTTTCAGTTGTTTTTATAGTCATGTTTCTATCAATGATAATTATCTTTCGTAGTTTACTAAATAACTCTTTTCATATCATTACTTGTTTGTATGAAGCTTCAAAGAACATTGCAAATAACTAATTTAATCAAAATAACAAGTTCAAGTTTTCAACTTCTAATAATTATCTTACATATATATCGCATTTATGACTAGGTCACATTAGTCTAAACAGGATCAAGCGACTCATAGATGATGGAAAGTTAGATTCGATCCAAGTAGTTCCACATCGAGTTTCTAAATCATTTATAGAATAAAAGGTAACGACTATGCCTTTTTAGACAAGTTAGTCTCAAACATTTGATATGTTGGAATTGATCCACTTTGACTTATATAGACCGATGTTTCACAAGCTCGTGGGGCATAGAAGTATTTTGCCACTTTTATTGATGATTACTCAAGGTATGGGTATGTTTATTTACTTCACTATAAGTTTAAATAACTTGAGAAATTTAAGGAATTTAAGGCAGAAGTAGAGATGAAGTTAAACAAGACCATTACGTCACTAAGCTCGAATCTTGGTGGCGAGTATCTCATTGACGAATTCTTACAATTTTTGTCAGATCGTGGGATTACATCTCAATGGACTGCACCAGACACTCCTCAGTAGAATAGTGTCGCAGAAAGAAGAAATATGGCTCGTCTGGAAACTTGTTTGTTTTGCTTTAGGGTCACACGTTAGTTGAACTGTGTACCTCCTAAACTAGTTCCTAAGACACCCACAAAACTCTTGTATTGATGAAAGCCCATAAAGTCAAAGATAAGAGTGTGAGTTTGTGCAATGTATGTTTTATCGAAAGAAAATAATAAGTTAGAAGGTAGTTCCAAGTTAATATTGTCGGTGGATACCCCAAACAAATGAAAAGTGGTTATTTGTACTGTCCTGAAGATCAAAAGGTCATTGTTGGCTCCAACTTAAGATTCTTGGAGGAGGAGTTTGTGAAAAACTACCAATCCAAAATTGAGATTGTTCTCTAAGAGTTGGGAGAAGATATGTGCGTAAAAGGACCTATTATTTGATGTTTGTGCATGCTTGTTTGTGTCCATTTTACTTCCATATCATATGTTTTTCTTGTTTTTGTTGTGTTTTCATATTTTGTGCGGTTTGAGTTTTGTGGGGAAGGTTTGGAGCATAATTCATCAAGTTTGGCCATTTTTCGATGAAAAATCGACCCAACTAAGGTTCAAGCACTGCAAAGATCGACCCGAATGAGAAGGTGAGCAGCTGGGCTGATTTCATAGACAAATTTTGGTCTGACCATTTTCGGTTCGGTCGATCCTACATCTCTGCCCGGTTTGGTTTGACCGAACCCAGCATTTCAGAGGTAAAATTCGGTCTATCCCCTTTGAGACCGGTCGAATTCATTCATGCTGCCTAGGCAGTTTTAAGTTTCAAATCAGTTCGGTCGATCTAATCTGGGCTGGGTCGAATTCTGGGTCTGGTAACTTACTATATAAGGAGAGAAATAGCAAATGGAAAGGACTTTTTGGCAAATCTAAGACGGCTATTCACTCAAATTTCATTCCCCATCCATCTCAAACCTCAATTGAGGAGCTGCAAAGGCAAATCAACTCGGATTGGTGAAGAAGAGAAGATTTGAGGAGGAGATCAAGAGAAAATCGAGTCAAATTGGGGAAAAATCATTTGATACCTCTCTTGTAATGGCTAAGTTGTTTAATTGCTTTTTATTTGAGCCAAATTAGAGGTATGTGTAGCTAAACTCATTTGGATGTTGGATTAAACGATGAAGTGAACGAATTTGGTTGATGATTGATCGTTTACCTCTCTCTATTAGATTAAGGCATGCTAGAGCTTATTTTTATGCATATGATGTAGATAAGAGTCAATCATATGCTAATTGATACTGAGATTGTAGCCAATACATGGATTGACGTGTCGCAAATAGCATGTACTTATGTGTATCTCGATCCAATCCATGTGCGAAGGAGTGCATAGGTCAATAATTCACGTATTTTTAGGAGTGATTTAGGATTTGACAACTTAATGGTTCGATAGTCCTAATTTCATCAACTATCAATTTACCGTTGCTAAGGGAATTGATTAGTGTAGGGTGAATTGGCCATCTATAGAGAGACTAAATGAGTTTTACAACATTCAATTAACCAAAGGAGTTCACTACTTAGTTCACCCAACATCCTGTTTTCTCTATCTTGAAACTCGTATTTTGTTCTTGTTCTTCCTTAAATTGAGGTGTTTGAGGTATTTGTTGAATTGTCAAAGCATGATAAATGTGAGATAAGATTGTAGCTTTAAAGTTGTTTCTAGTGTTAGATGTATTGCATTTCTTTAGTTAGAAACCTTACTCCACGATTGAATTTTTCCTAGATATAATCCTTCACAATAGTAGCTGGTAATCTTGCTGGCGAAGGGAGAGGAACTGGATTGATATTTTAAACCTTGTGTTGCATTAGAAATTTCTTGCAAGTTTTTAGTGCGATCAGCGTTTTGATTGGGAAAACCGTGGCAGATTGAGTAAACCTGCGGAAGCTATGAAACCAATTGCACGACCGACAGTGCAAGGCTCGAGCCATAAGTAACTGCACTCACTGTTAACATAGTACTAGTACTCCGTCGTAGTGGGTAGGTACCTTTCCCGTCCGAGCGGTATATGTTTGTGGGAGAGTTTTCACACTTGATTCAAGAAGAAGGTCTGGATGATACCGACCCATGGTTATATGACGAAGCAATGAATAACAAATATGTGGAAAAATAATAAAAAACCATAGATTCAAATATTGAATCAATTATCGCTATGAATGTATACCAGATATCTTTGATACCAGATGGCTCTTGGTCCATAATTGCAAGTGGGTATAAAAACGGAAGTATGGTTTGAAAGGAAAGAAAAAAACTTTTAAAACCAGATTGATAGTGAAGGGTTATAGCCAAAAAGTGGGTATTGATTATAAGGAGACCTTCTCACCAGTAGCAATGCTCATGTCCATTCAAATTCAACTATTTGTACTAGCACATGTGGAACTAGAGATCTTGCAGATAGATGTGAAAATAGTATTTTTAAATGGGTACATTGAGAAAGGTCCTAACATATGCAACAGTCAGAGGTATATGTGAACAATGGTGAAGAACATCTTGTCTGAAATCTAAAGAAGTCCCTATATGGACTTAAACATACTTCATAATCATGGAATAAATGTATCAATGATGTGATTAAATCTTATAGGTTTCACAATGCGAAAACAAAAAGTGTTTGTACAAGTTATGCGTTAGTGGAAGTGTCGTATTCCTTGCACTTTATGTAGATGACATTACCATGTTCGACAACGATGTGGAGATGTTGTTAGACATAAAGAGATGGTCATTCCAATAGTTTGAAATGAATGACCTAGGAGATGCTAGATGCATCCTGTGGATCGAAGTCTTGGGTGATCGCAAGAAGAGGATATGAAGCTTGTCTTAGGACGCTTATATTGATACTTTAATTACTCGTTTTAGTATGCAAAACCCCAAGAAATACATTGATACTTTAATTCCTCTGTTAAACACATTGTGCCCTGCAATAGAAGAGGAGAATGATGAGATGGCAAAAGTACTTCATGTTTCGGTAGTGGGAAGTCTCGTGTATCCGATGTTTTGTATGAGGCTAGATATCTGTTATATCATGGGCATTGTGGTTAGATATAAGTGTAACCCATGACAGGCACACGAGACTGTTGTCAAGAAAATTCTCAAAATCCAAAAAAGACTCAAGACTATTGTCTCGTTTATCAGCGTGAGAATTTGTGTCTATGGGTTATATGGATTCAAATTTCCAAGCAGACCAGAATGAGTAGAAATCAATCTCGGTCTATATGTTCACCTTGAGAGGTGGAGTTGTATCATGGAGGAGTGCAAAACAGAAGCGTATCGCTGACTCCACCATGGAAGCTCGGTATGTGGCAGCTTCAAAGGCTTCAAAAGAAACGGTATGGACCCAAAACTACCTCCACAAGTTAGACATTGTTTTGAGCTTGCCCAAGACTATCATGTTATATTTTTATAATACTGGTACACTAGAAAACTCAATGGAACTAAGGACTCACAAGGTAACAAAGCACATAGAAATAAAGTACCACATCATACAAGAAATTATAATGAGGGGAGATGTGCTAATAGATAATATGGACACTAAGGATAATATATCAGATCCATTTACAAAGGGTTTGCCACAGAAGTCATACAAGGGTCATATTTGTAGCCCAGGGCTAAATAGAAGTCGGCCACCTAGTGACCAATTGAAATAGCTAGATTAGAATAGACACATTTTATACTGTTGAAAGTAATGGTATAATGATTTGAGTTGGGAGATTGTTGGAAGTGTATACATAAAAACATTGATTGGTATATTGAGAAACATTATGTATCATATACTGGTAATCACTAATGGCTTGCGATAAAAAAACTCATTCTGAATTACATTCATATTATGCAAACTAATACAACTAGTTATCTCATCAACAAGGAGATCATACAGTGTGTAAGACATAAAGATCGTATAGATCATTCAACCATGCTAAATATAAATAATTATTACAATTGAGATAGTTACTAGTATGGCTATCATTTTAGGTTGTGGCACACGAGTCCTATAAGTGGTTTATCTTAGCTTATTTGTGAGACTGGAACATTTCACTGTATTGATAGGATCAACAGTGAGATGAGTAATTCTTCTAGATGTATAAAAACTATTGAAGGCTAAGGGGCACACATGGGTTGATTGTCACTTTGACTTGCTATGGTAGAAAGTCTTATATGTACTTGTATATCTGCATCTTGGGTGATGGATGTTTGTCTGAGGTTCGCTCAAGATGGATTTAGATAATCATATCCATTTCAGGATAGTGACATTCTCCTGGAAGCTCACGAGGTTCGTTATGTTGATTCCTGCAGGCTAAATAATTTGTTCAAGCATAAAGGATAAGTGTAGAGATGTACGACTCAGGAATAATATGAGATTTTGCAGCTAATTGTCTTATTCTAAATTAATTAATGAATGACGGAAACCTTAAATATGGAGATTAACCAAGTCAATGAAACTCATTCCTTATAACTTGGTAATAATGAGGTAAGTCAGCATTATTTTCTTTGGTGACATAAATTAATGTTTATTAATTATGTTCTGGGTTTAACACAAAATCAATTAATATGAGGCCTACTTTGTCATTTGCATTTGATCCTTGGTCTAGCGCATTAAATGCTTTGAGTCTACTAGGATTTTATTAAACCCTAATAGTGTGTACTCTAGATCAATAAATAGATCAGTTCTCTCAATTCCACATAAGAATAAGAGTTGAACAAACTGAAACCCTGGAGAGAAATAGAGAGGCGGTGGTAGTGTAGGAACAAAAGGAGAAATCGAGCTCTTCAAGTGTATTTTCAATCTAGTAATGTATCCTCACTAAATTTTTGGATCAAGCAAGGGAACAAATCGGAAGATTAGATTTGTAGAAAACCCTGAAGATCATTTACCAAAAATATCTATAATCCGCTATTTATGCATTCTTTCAATACATCATATGAAATTAAATACCAACATTCATAATCCTATTTTTCATGTTATTTATTTTGATATTCCATAAACAATGTTGGAAGTTTAAAATAATAAATGTCGATTTGCATCACCTATTGTATTTAGTCTTATTCATTAAATGATGTATTTTTCTTTGTAAATTATCTTTGGTCAATGAATGATGTATTTCTATTTTATAAATGATTTAAATCTTTTAATAGTATAGATTTTGTGAGACCCAATCTCTCACATGACCATCTCATTGAATTTTTGTAGGATTGGATCCTTATCGGATTATTTTGATTGGATCAATATTGGATTTGAGTTTAATGGATCCGATGCAGTTACAAATTAGAGTTTTTTAAATAAATGGATACATATTAGGTATTAACAAATCGAATCAATAATAAATCGACACAATAATAACTCAATCCCTACAATTTACCACCTCTAATACATAAAGTAAAGGAGCATATGGCAATGTACAATGGCTTAAATTGTTTTAAAATATGAGGTTAATATATTATTTATGATTATCATAAAAAATGGATAATGTTAGAGTTGGGCTGTTATATGTTGAATGTGAATAAATATTTTGTCAATTTAATATGATAAAATAAAATCTTAGTTGTTGTGAAATATTTTTACCTATTTGTTGTTTTGATGTTTCAAAAATTGTTTAGAAACCACTAAGTTAGAAGTATCTCTAGATCAGCATAGTTCGCATAAAATTGTAAAGTGTTAATAGGATATATCGAGTTGTAATAGAACTGACAAAATTAATTAAGATAAATTGGGCGGAGTTTAAATCGTGTCAAGTAAGGAAAGACAAGCTTCCTGTTTAGAGCAGATGACTCAGAGAAACTGACCGAAGGCACTAGCCTGGATCATCTCTAATTTAGAAGCTCAATGCCTACTCACACGAAGAGACAGAGATAATAGTTATAGGAATCATCAAAGATCGGTCTTTAAGAATGAAGATTCATTAAAGATGATGAAGCATGAACCAATTCAGATTCCTCGGACTATTAGAGCCATTATGACACAAAAGCAGAATGTCGACATCCTATGACAGAAAAGGATGTAGTAGGTAGAGAACCTCAAGAGAAACACCTTGCTCTCGTTAGAAAAGAGAAGTATTAGATTAGATGATGCTCAAATGTCTCTAAATGGATAAAATTTGAATGACTCGCACTTTGTCTATAAATACGCGAAGTACCCAGAGTGATAATATAAAAATGAAAAAGAAGCTCCGACACTCTGCAAAAGTGAAAACTCGAACATTTCTATCATCTTGGCTAATTCACACCCTACCGTATCTCATTTCTCTAACATGATACTTGCAGCTTCTTAGCTCGAGTAATTTATCGGTGTTCTTTCTTTCTAAGAAAGAATACAGCATTCACTACAGATCTCCATCGATTATTCTTACGAGCGTCTAGTCAATGAGTTCAGGAGGAACTATAAAACTCCCAACTCTGGAAGAGGAAGCTGCGTGGTGTACCCACACTCCAAATCTTTGAAGCTGAAGGGACCTGAGGCCTAGACGAGTGAGCTAGTGGACACGTAGACACTGACATCTACTAGCTAGCGATAAATCACTAGTCCTGTCTGTAACGGAGTCCAGACCACGGTCTGAAGGGAGGACGTAGGATGAGTTGTCGAAATCACTATAATTCCTTGTTCTTTACCACTTCTTACATTTTTGCAAGGGTTTTAAAACTCAACACATTCTAGTGTTAAAGAATATTCGAACTGCACTATAAAAATTTCACTCGCACACAAACTATTTTTTTGAAATACAAATTGGTTAAGAACCACCAATTTGTGAGTGCAAGTGTGAAGTTACTTATTTTGATCTCGGGACCAACATTAATCTACTCTCTCATGGAACAAAATGACATTTATCATATTCTTAGAAGTGTTATTATTTCTGCATATTGTTTTGCCTTTCAAGATACTTATTATGAAAATCTCATTATTAAAAGAAAAATTGTTTAGATTGATTTATGGATTTTGTTCGACGTGTTATATGGAAGTGTCGTTCTTCTCAAATAAAGTACCTTTGAATTTCTTTAAAATGTTTCCCTTTGTTTGCATTTTTAACTTGGATGTGAATCAAATAATTTTCCTCTTATTATTCCATTATATTGTTTTTTAGTTTTAATAATTGTTATAAAAAAAATAAAAATATAACATAATTGTTTTTATTTTGTTTTTTAGCTTTAAATGATTTTTATGAAAACATTTATAAAAATCATGAATTGTGGTTATGAATCAATAGTAATAATCATTTTAGTTAAAAATTGTTAACTAATTGCTAAAAGATACTTCCTCCTCCGTCCCAGATTAATAGTCCCATTTGCTTTTGACACAATAACCAAGGCATGTGAGTGTAGAATGAGTTGAGTGAAATTAATATTTTATTGTTGAGTGTGAAAAAATTACATTTTCTAGAAACAGGACTATTAAAGTGGGACGGACGAAAATGGGAAACAGAACTATTAAAATGGGACGGAGGGAGTATTATATATACAAATAATTCGGTGGGATAACATTGCATTTTAACCTATACATTAATCTAAACTATAATAAATTAAATTATAAAGTAATAGAAACTAAATATCTTCAATTATAACTAGATGTTTAATTGATCGGTAATCTTAGAGATCCAAATTGTTGAGATTTAAAAAATATTTTGGGTAGCTTATAAGCATTTTATTGGAACAAATACAAAACATATTTAGTTTAAACAAAGACAAAACGTATTTAGTTTAAACTAAAAAAACGTTTATTTAAACTAACATATAAGATTCAATTGAACTAAAAAATACTACTTTATGTGAAATACTTTTTTAGTTCAACCCAATTCATTTCATAAATAAACACTACAACAAAAGTTTTGAACAACAACACTGAAAAGACAACATTTTTCATTGAAAAGTGTTGTCGTAGACTAAAAAGTGCTGTAAATAAAAATGTTGTCTTTTAATAGAAAAAAACGCTAAAAGACAACAGTTCTACACTAGTGTTGTTGTTTACGTGTTGGCTATTATAGACCAGACAACAGTCACTAAAAAATACGCTAAAAGACAACGATTTTATGCTAGTGTTGTTGTTCACTGGTTGTCTATTATCGAAAAGACAACAGTTTACACTACTGTTGTTGTTTACATATTGTCTATTATAAAAAAGACAACAGTTTTACACTAGTGTTGTGGTTTACGTGTTGTCTATTATAGAAAAAACAACAGTTTTACTCTACTGTTGTTGTTTATGTGTGGTCTATTTTCGAAAAGACAACAGTTTGATTTGTGTGTTGTTAATCTAATTTTTTTTTTAGCGGTTCTTATTTAATTGATAAAAATACTTGTAATATTTTTAAGAGTTGAACGATTCATTAGACACATTTAATAGTTTTCCCTATATTGTATTATGCTTATTTTTTATTTTTGTAAAAATAATAACTAAATTGAGGATATAAGATAATTAAATATAAAATAGAACATCATTAGAGAGTAGGAGATTTTGTCAATATTGTTAGCTACAACAATAATAATTGTGCGCTATGGTAAAATCATCCTGCCAGTAACCAAAAGATGATGAGTTTGAAATAGTACCTTTGAAACGTATGGGTATATGAATTTTAAATTAATAACTTAGAGAAATTAAATATATTAAAATGATTATTCGAAGAAATATATGAAGTGTTAAAAAAATACATCAATTTTTAGACTAATTATAAAATATGAAATGACAAAACAAATATGTATTAATTAATTTGAGTTAGATTAAAGCTGCATAAATAATTGTGATATTAAATTATATAAAAAACCACAATTTATATAAGTAGCTTGGATGGTAGAGCACTCGCGTGACAGCAAGAGGTACATGGATCAATAATCCAAATTACCTAACTCAACGATTGAAATTAATTTTTAGTTTTTACATTTTTTATTTCTCTCTTGCTATTAGTTTCATAAGAAACAATAGTTTTAATCATTTATTTTCGAGATCAAACTTCACCTCCTTTAAATATTTTTCATAGATTTTTGGTCACGGAAAAAAAAATCCATACCAATAGGAGGTTGTTTTGATGTGAAAAAGGAAACGATGCAAGCAGTACTCCATCAGTGTCCACATAACAACTCCAGCTGCAACTGTTACTGCTATTTGCTTACGAGTTATATCATTTTTTGTGGGATTCGATACGGACAACCACACCAAGGGAAGCCAGACGAGAGGAACAACCCACCATGGGGTTTTCGTAAACGTCTGTTTGTAAAGTATGAAAGTTTTTAATTAGATGCAAGCAAGGGTATTTTAATGTAATAATAAAACTTAATATATTACCTTTAACAACAATTATTGATTTGATCAGATCCAATGAATAAAATTCTTTATCCTTAAACATATCTTCATTATTTTTTTAACCAATCTATCTATTAATCAAATAGATACTAATTTTTACCATTTATTTTGGTAATTTAGAAGGTATAATAATTTAATAAAATAATTGATTAACAAAAAAAAACTTTACTCTTAGGACTTAAAAATAAAAATAGAATTTAGTTCAACTAACGTCTATTTGTTAGTTAACAAACTTAATATCTTAGAACAAAGTCCAAACGAAAGATTATTATTTTTGATTTGAAGTTTAGTGCCAATAAAATGGTTTTTAGTTTAACTGAAATGTTGTTGTTTTTATTTTAAGATCAATTTCAAAATCTCCAAAATTAACAATTTTAGATAGGGATGGAGAAAATACAAAAATATGGTATATATACGATAAAATTATCGGGTTTTTGATATGCCATTATTTTTGGTAAGGTATCATGCCATATCAGAGATTTCCGGCTTGGTAATGCTATGACAATTGTAATATTTATTATATCCCAACATATATATACTGTATTGAAAATATAATATTATTATTTAATCTTATTTCTACTAAAATGATAAACTAAAAAAAATATCTTGTCTTACTCATTAACTCTAAAGTAATATTAGATTATAATTGGATTAAATAATTTTTTAAAGAAATTTCAGTATAATAAATAATAAAAATCGAACTATATAAAAAATTTATTGTACGGTATACCAAAAAATGTGTTAATAATAGTTTGAATTTTTATCATTTCGTGAGATTTAACATAATATATTGTATGATAAAAAGTCTAGTATACCTTACCAAATTATCTCTAGTTTTTAAATAGATTTCCCATCTTATTTTATGCAACCTCCCCATATGCACACTTCTTTCATCAGAAATATATAAATGACTTTTTTTTTTTGGTGTCTCAAGTTATATAGACTCACTCATTCATACACCGCTATTCACAATTTATAAATATTGGAAAAAAAATACATTAGACTTAACTCGAATTATTAAATTGAATTAACTCAATTTTTTAAAAATATATTCAAACTATATTGGATTTATCGAATTTAACTCAAAGTATTTTTTATTAAAATGCCGTAAATTATATTGAACTCAAAAAGAAAAAAAAAATCTATGTGAGATCGAAATCTTGATTGGAATCGTTGTTCTATATGGAAATATATTCCACTTAACTTGCCTTTTTAAATCTGTTCAACAAATAATTTCAACAAAGTTCCAATTTTTTTTTAAAAAAAGGAAGGTTAAGTTTATTGAATTGAATGTAACAAAGATTATTAATTCAATAAATTTGATATAATTGAATATAATTTACAAGAAATAACTTAAATTTAATTTAATAAATATAATTATACCTCAATAAAATCATTTGCAAAAAGCCTCGGGCTTCTTTTGCTTAGTATAGGCTGGTGAACCCATTCATCGTAAGATTCTCCAAGATGGCCGACCTATAACCTCATACAAACAATGCAAAATAATATCGAAAATTTGAAAGTCATGAGTTTGAATCATATAAATTCTATAATTAAAAAAAGGAAGTTTAAATAGTTGTAAATCGTATACTTGTAAATTATTATCTTTAGATAATTAAAAAAGGAAGTTTAAATAAGAAATATACTAAACCTGAAAAGCAAGAAGTTTATTGAAATCTACAGTGAACGCCTCCTCGACCATGTTGGCGTTTAGGTGAGGACACAAATCTGCATACAAAATGTGTGAGTACTTGTTTGCTTCCAATGATTATATAGCAATTGATACACATAATTTGCCTACAACTTTAGCTATAACTTTTTTCGTCCGTGTGCTGTTACGCCAACCCTAATTTTTGTAGCATTTATAAATTGGACAACTATAGTATTTACGATTGTACTACATAAATTGTCCTTTGTTTGTCCCAAATCATAGAACTTAACACATGCAATGGAGAATATTACAAGATGTGTTCCGAAACTAGCTTGTTCCCTAACCAGTTTTATTATCAAAAATTTGTTAAAATTAGTTATCTCGAGTTAGCCGATTTCAGATAATATACACCAACAACTTAACAACTTGATGGGTTTCAAAACAAATGCGAACATTAGCAAATCAGGTAAAAAGGTAAGGATATTTATAGTGGTTAAGAGAACCTAAAGTCCTAAGTACATCCACTTTTCGACCACAAGACATTGGAAATTCACTCGAACAAATCTCTAACCATAATGTAGACCGATCTGTTGCAGGTGGACTAGGCTAGTGAGTATACAACCGGTGCATAGAGTTTGTAAGTTTAAAAGAGGCAATAAAATTTTGAGACAGAGAGATATTCTCTTCAAAATTATCAGTATAATTTTCCATTGATAATATAAGTTGTAGAGTACAAGTTACAATGGAAAAAAAATCCATAAAAATAAAGCTATCGAAGGGTCTACAACTGGTCTCTTCCTCGCCTCCAGTTCTTCATCTTGCCTCTCTTCTACTTGCCTCTCTGATGTCATTAGCTCGGTTGTCGAGCGGCTTTAGCTGCGGTTTCCAAAGAGTTGCCTCTTCCTAGATCATACTGCACATTGTCACCATGACTCGCTCTAGAAAGATATCCCAGAGATAGAAGAACATCCTTTTATGGCTCCGTCGTCGCTACATGGTAGTGGGTTGGACAGCTTGCAGACCAACAAAATTTTGGCATTGAGATCCGCAGTTGAATATACTTTGTCCAGTGCCTTGAGCTCGCTCACGATCGAGTTGAATCTTGCCTCCATGGATCCGACGTTTTCTCCGGGAAGCTTCGGGGAAGATTCATACTTATCGATGCAGAGTTGGAGCTTGTTTCGCTTCATCTTTTCAGATTCTTGGCACAAGCCTCCAAAATAATCCCAAACTTCTTTGGCGTTGTCGAACTTCATTACTTCATCAACAAGTTGATGGAGCCCAAGGTGCAGTTCGAGAGCAAGATCTAGTCCATATTCCTACTGGACTTATGACGAGAGCTAGGGCCAAGAAGCTAAGAGTTGGATTGCAAGTGCTGATTAAAGAGATTTGGGCTCAAGAATTATTCAAGAAGCCCATCGGAGTTGAAAATCAAATTGGGCCAAGATGGATTAATTTAATTATAACATCTGGGCTTAATTAAGTTGATTTGGGCTTAGATTTATTTTAATTTTGAATTTAATTAGTTATTAGACTTTATTTACTTTTTTTATGTTATTTTCAAGATATACATGTTGTATATCTTGAAAGATTTGATATGTTTTTTAGATTTGATTTCCTAGATAGATTAGGAGTAGAGATTTCGTTTTTTCACAGTATAAATAGGGCTGTTTATTTTCGAATTAGACTCATTTTTCAGTTCAATATTATTTTGTGAGTTTATTTCTCCAATTCTGAAAGCTCAAGAATTTATGTAGATTCCTTGAAATTCGAATTGACTTATCAATCGGGCTTACACATCCAATTATAGTGTCTTCTAACGTTCTGCGTCTTTAGTTCTTCAACTTCTTGGGGCGTATATGAGATCGTGTCTCTCTTTTCTTTTCCTTCCAGTTCAATTTTATGTCTTTTTTATTGTTTCGTGTGTCAACAAAAAAATCGAGTCTTATCCATCATGTCCTTTGTCGTCGCATTATCATAACGAGTCTTATTTTTCATTCGTGTCTGCTAGTGTTCATCCATAATTTGTGTGCCTGAATTCATCAATTTGTGTTTAGGGTTTAGGATTCGTGTCTAGTTATCTTGATTGTGTCTTGTGTGGATCGAATTATTTCAGTTCTATAATTGTGTTTTGGGGATTGATCGTGTCTGATTTTTTTGTTCCTTGCGAGTTGGGATAGTACTTGGGATTAGGGTATCTTGAAAGATATTGTTGCAGTCATATCATATCTTTCCATCCTTATTCATATCACATTATATCTTTCCATCCTTCTCATATACAATATCATATCTTTCTCCACCCATATCACATAAATCACTATACATATCATATTATTACCTTAAATTCATGTCTTGGGTATTACCTGGAATAAGGCGTATATTTTATTTCGTGAAAGAGGCAAACTCGCAGAGAAAAAAAATATTATAGAAAGGGACTTAGAACCATAAAAACAAAATTTTCCCTTTTCGTTACTTTTAAGTTTGATTTCTAGGTTCTCGGGGGTCTTCGGGTGGTCCTAGGAAAAGTGGAATTTTTGGGCCAAAATTTTTCAAAATTTTAATTTTTTTGGCTGAAAAAAAATTGTTAATTTTAGTAGTGTCCGTTAGGTTCCTTGAGTCATTTCGAGTCTTTCCGTCCAATTTTTATATAATATGTTTTGTATTTTTGGTTCAATTAATTATAAAGACTTGAGCCTTTCAGAAGGAGAATTTGAGTGGTAAAAGGCAAGAGTGAGTGAGATTATTAGAGGGATTGAAAAAGCCGTACATACTGAGTGATACACGAGCGTGAGTGACTTTACATAATTGAATGATAAACGAGTGTATGTGAGGTGGTGAGGTCCTTTTTTTCTTTTATCTACCTTTCTTGCACGGATGTCAAAATCTGATCAAAATGAGTCATCTGGTTGAATGGGAGACAATTACTTTGGAGGACAAGTTAAATACATGATGGAGGCGCTATGATCTCAATTGGATAAGGCTCTGGAGAGTGGATTTGCGGAATTATGTGATTGGATAGATAAGTGCATGAATAAATTGGAGCTATCACATACATCTGTGGATAATTCAGGGAATGGTGGACGAGGTAGACATGGAGGAAGAGGCACACATCAGAGACGAAATCCTAGTTATGAGGAAGACATTGATAACGATGAATATGATAATAATTTGGAAACGATTAAGATGAATATCCCTTTCTTTCAGGGCAGGAATGATCCTGAGGCGTATCTGGAATGGGAGAGAAAAGTGGAGATGACGTTTGAATGCCATAACTATTCTGAGTTGAAGAAAGTGAAGTTGGCAGCAGTCGAGTTCTCTGATTATGCTCTCGTTTAGTGGGACCAATTGGTGAAAAGTATAAGGCGCAATGGGGAGCGGCCTGTGCACACATGGGAAGAAATGAAATCACTTATGAGGAAGCATTTTGTGCCGAGTCAATTTTACAGAGAGCTATACAATAAGCTGCAGAATTTAAGGCAAGGTAGTAGGAGCGTTAATGACTACTTCAAGGAGATGGAGATAGCTATGATTCGTACCAATGTGGAAGAAGATAGGGAGGCAACCTTGGCAAGGTTTTTAGCTGGGCTGAATTGGGAGATCCGGAACGCTGTAGAATTGCACCACTACGTTTAATTAGAAGACATGGTGCACATTGCAATTAAAATAGAGAATCAGCTCAAGAGGAGGGGTAGTAACACGAGGCTGAATCCTACAGGCTGGAGGGAATACCAAACTGGTAGTGGTTGCACATCAAAACGAGTTCCATGGAAGAAGGAGGAGCAGCCTCGAGTCGACAAGAAACCATTTGTCGCGCCCAGACTAGATTCCAAGATTTAAGGTAAACCTGTTACTTCTGATATTCGGAATTGTGATCGTAAATGCTATAAATGTCAGGGCTATGGACACATTGCTAGTGAGTGTCCGAATAGGAGGGTCATGATGATCCCATATGATGGGGAAGTGGTGACGGATGAGTAGAATGAGAATGTTGATCCGGAGATGTCCGCATTAGAAGATCTTGATGATAATGAGGATGAAGAGGAGATAGAAGCGCCTGTAGCACTTAATTTTATTATGCGACGTGCCTTGAATGTTCAGACTGCAGTAGATGACGTGGAGCAGCGAGAGAATGTTTTCCACACTAGATGTCGTATTAAGGACAAGGTGTGCAGTATGATCATAGATGGTGGGAGTTGCGCCAATGTGGCTAGTCAGTCCATTGTGAGGAAGTTAGGACTACCTATGGTCAAACACCCAAAGCCATATAAGTTGCAGTGGTTGAATGAGACTGGAATCATCAAGGTCGTGAAGCAAGTGAAAGTGCCATTTCGTATTGGGATCGTATCACAAGTGCCTCTGATAGAGCTGACAAGATTAGCTCATGGGCAATAGAGTCTAGTTGGACGCGTCGTTTGTCCTCCGGGAACCATTTGCCGTACGACTTTTCGATCATCTTCGGGCCATCATCACCCACGATCCGGGTGTTGACCTTCATCATCTTTATTGGTCCATGCTCAATGACGTCATCCATCTCTGCATATAAACTTTTTAGCTGGATGGTGGACCGCTTCTTCCAGATGGCGAACTTCTCCACTGAATATGGTGGAGGCTTTGCGATATTTATCATCGATGTTTATCCTACTCGCTAGATAAAATAAAGAATGGAAGGAAATGTACTCGGTCCTTATCGACTCAAAGAAGTTCTGTCTGCGAAGAGCGACCTGCTCTTATACCGCATGTTGGTCCCGAGATAAAAAAATGTATAGTATGCAGTGAAAATTTTAAGATCAATCAGGCACTCATTAACTGGTGGTTCTCGATCAGTTTGTATTTTAAAAAACAGTTTGTCTGCGAGTGGAATCTTTATAGTTTAGTTTGAATATAAATCAACACTAGAATGTGTTGAGTTTTAAAACCCTTGCAAAAATGTTAACAAAACAGTACTAAACAAGGATTTATAGAGGCTCATACAACTTGTCCTACGTCCTCTCTTCAGACTGTGGTATGGTAGTTCATTGAGCCTCCGTTACAGAACGGTCTCATGATCTATCGCTAGCTGGTAGATGTAAATGTTTACCAGTCCACTAGCTCACTCATCCAGGCATCTGATCCCTTTGGCTTCGCAGATTTGGAGTGTGGGCACTCCATGAAACCTCCTTCTCTGGAGTTGAGAGTCTTAAAATTCCTCTTGAACTATCAAACCAGGTGGTTAGACGCCCGTAAGAATTACTGCTGCAAATTCGCAGGGACTGTTGTGTTCTTTATAGGAGACAAAAGAACGCCGATAAATAAATCGAGCTAAGAAACTGTGAGTCTCATGTTCAGGAAATGAAATACGGTAGGCTGAGAATTAGCCTAATTGATAAAAATGCTCGAGTATTAACTTTCACGGAGTGTTGGTGTTTTTTCTTCGTTTCTATATATGTTCACTCCGAGTACTTCGCGTATCTATAGATGAAGTGTGAGCATTTCAAATTGCATTGGTTTAGAGACATTTGAGCATCGTCCAATCTGATGCGTATCTTTTCTGACAAGAGCAGGGTGCTTTTTCTGAGGTTCTGCATCTGCTACGTCTTTTTCGGACATTGGATGTTGACATTCTCCTTTTGTGTTTGAACGACTTTACCAGTTCGAGGAATCTAAACTAGTTGTCTTCATCAGTCTTTAATGAATCTCCATTCTTAAAGAGTAATCATCGATGATTCCTTTGACTGTTCTCTATGTCTCTTTGTTTGAATAGGAACTAAACTTGTAAATTGGAGATAATCTAGGCAGATGTCTTCGGTCAATTTCTCTGAGTCATCAGCTCCAAACTAGAAGTTGGTCTCTCCTTACTCCACATGATCCATGATGGGTTTTGTATTCTGAAAGCATTTATTATAATGAGTATACAACGGTTTATTTCTCCTATCTGTTAACAATCGTACATGTATGAACAATGGTATCCTCTTGTCTCACCGATAGGGACGATCATACGGCGTGTTGGTTACTTGACATGCTGGTACGCAGAGGTAGCGTATTGATGGACCGCAGTGAGATGTATTCGTCTGTCTGACATCAGCGAATACAAGATCTCGTTATATTGATTGAGTCCAAACCCTAACGAAGGTTTAGGGGTTTGCACGGGTTGACTGTTGCTTTGACTTGCCATGGTGGAGAGCCTAAGTAACGTGCTCGTATATCCGCATCTTGGGTAACAGCAGTTCGTGTAGTACCGCCTGAGACTGAACTTAGGTAACCATATCCGAGTAATAGGATGGGGACATTCCCTGAGGAGCTCAATAACATTCATCGTGCCAAAGTCCTGCAGGCTGATTAAGTTCAGGCACGAGTGATAAGGTTTGAGTGGTACTACTCAAGAATTATAAGATATTAATTAATTGTAGTTAGAGCTTGTCAGAGGCTCCGATTAATTAATGGATGTCCGGTAACCTTAAATATGGGGATTCTCAATTAATGCAGCCCGTTCTCATAAAGGGGTAGGTCAGTATTAATTTTGTGGTGAAAAAGAATTAATATTAATTAATTAATTGTGTCCTGGGTTGTGGACATGGAAATTAATTAATTTATAGGCCCACTTTATTATTTGCATTAGGTCCCAGGTCTGGCCCAATTAAATATGTTGAATTGAGCCCAAAATGGCCCATTAGGGTTTTCAACCCTAGGTCTATAAATAGACAGCTCTCTCTCATAAGTTGTAACACAGTTGAAACACACTAAACCTAGAGAGAGAGGGAGGCGCCGATTTTAGGAGAAGAGGGAGGAGAATTTCGATTCTGGTCCTGCTCAGAATACAGATCTACGGAGTCCTCACCAGTAGTAGATCTGAACAGCATTGGGACACAACCCTGAAGATCTGATCTGGAGAACATATTTCTTTCTTTTTCTCTTTATTTGATTTCGAATTTATTCTTAGAAATTAGATTTCTAATTTCTACTTCCGTAGATAAATTCGGGTCGCGTGGTTGAATTGAGATTTGGAATTCAAACGCGAAAGATCGGTTCAGACTCGACGGAGTTACGGTAAACCCTAAATCCAAAAATCTATGTATTAAATTCATAAGAGCATGCTAGGGTTTTGAGAATTTTAATTATGTGCAATAACCATAAATCGATCCGGTTCAAATTGGTTTTGGTGATTCGGTTCACTTAAAAAACCCTACAATTGGTATCAGAGCCAAGTTTCTGATTTATGGCTCTTTTGTGCATAATTGAATTCTGTATGCATGTATGAATTTATTATTTTGTGGATGTTTGGTTTTTGTTCCTCGTGGCAACCCGTTGATTCAGCCCGCGGTGGTTTATCCGTGTAGGGCTGAATTGTTTTTGTAAAATCACGAGAAAATCCGTGATTAGTATAGATTTGAAAAATTGTAATTAGAATAGTTTTTCTGTAATTTTTCAAATTTAATTTGGATAGGTCGAGGACGAAGAACGAAGATGGAGCCGACGGAGGGCCTACGGAGATGACGGCGGACGACGGCACGCGGCACAGGGCAGGCGCGCGGCCGGGGCGTGCAGTGCGCGCTTGGCACGCGCGAGCAGCACCCACAGCGCGCTGCCTGCGCGTGCGCGAGGCAGCGGGGGTGCGCGCGCGGGCGCGGCGCTGGCCGGTGGCCGGCCTGGCGGCGGCGGCAGTCGGTGGTCGGCTGTGGCTGTGGCTGTGGCTGTCGTCGGCTACTGCTGTCTCATCGCGGTGGCTCGTGTTTTCGTGGTTTGCACAATCCTGTGTAAACCCTAGGGTTTGCATTAGGGTTAGGGCAAATCATCAGATCACAAAGGCCTAAATCCAAAAGATTTGGTGTATCCAGATTTGAAGGCCCTTGGAGATTTGGAAGATTTGAAAAAGATTTGGATTTATCCAAATTAATTTCAAAATTCAAATTGTAATAGATAGAATTTATTTTTTCTATTTTTGGGGCCACGAGGAATTTTTTTTGCCTTAATTGTCCTCGTATGATATGTGATTTATTTATGTGTGCAATTAAGCATGTGTAGATAATAGGAAAAACATGTTTTATCGCTTTTATTATTTACAATTTTTCCAAGCATGCTTATGTGATTGATTTCTTTTGTTGGATTATATTTTGGGAATTTTTGGACTTGTTTAATTACATGCAAAAATTTGGAAAATATAATGACAAAGAAATTATGTGTGCGCATAAAGAAACCTTTTAAAAGAAAAATACTAAGCAGATTTTAATTAAAATCAATAGACCTCCACAAAGAGGTCCTAGGCTGTAAGTGTATCTCTCATTCTAGTAAACGTCTACGAGTGTAGCTTGCTAGTTCCCGGAGGTGCATGGGTACAGTTGTTGGGATTTCTAGACAAACAATTTAAATCATGTGAATAGTGGGAGGGCTTTGCATAAACGTCTACGAGTGTAGCTTGCGTAGACCTCTTTCATAAGTATTCTAGGATCGATTTAAATTATAGATAACAAATACTTTAAGGGTTGTGCAGTATGGTTACGTGCCATGCTAAACTGTCTCTTTTGGCCGGAGTTAAATTTGTGGTTAATTGCTTAGAAGCATCTTAGAATATAATGCAAGAATTGCATCCCTGTTCTTGAGAGATGACTTGGTCTAAGATTTTCACTAATTATTAATTTCTAGTGTCAAAAACATCCTTACATGGTAGTGAAATTAAATGAATTGGGGCTTAAAACCCGCAGTTCTGGTTGAGGGTGACATCGTAAACGTCTACGAGTGTAGCTTTGCGGTGGGAACTCTTGGGCAATTAGTGGAAAATATTTGTATTTGATTTATTAAAAGGTTTTCAATGCATTTGTTTTCGAAGTTCAACATGTATGTTCTTATTTAAGATTCTTTATTATTTTAGATATGTCTATGTCTATTGTCGATCGTATACTTGCTCTCAATCCTCTAACTGGTCCGAACTTCCATGAGTGGAGATATTGCATTGAGTATATTCTCCTGACTAAGCAACACATGTTTGTTCTTACTATGATGCCACTTGCCCCACGTTACCATAAAGTGTCTAGACGTGAGAAGGAGTTCTATGACAGTTGGGTGGCATCTGAGGATTTTACTTACAAGTTAATCTCAGATAACCTGTCTAGAGAACTTAAGCTCAAGTACATGGGCTATTGTAGCTCTGTTACTATCTGGATGTACTTAGTGGCTATGTATGGCGAAGTGGAACGAACTATCAACTGTGATCTCATTAGAGACCTTGTCTGTAAGAGAATGGTTGATGGCAGATCGGTGACACTGCATGTGATGATCATGGATAACACCATGAAATGATTCACACGTGGAGGTGGATGTATCAGTGATCGGGCTAAGATCGATATAATCCTGAACTCCTTACCGATTTCATTCTATGACTTTAAGAGGGATGTAGCTAAGAGAAGTGAGTACTCTTTCAAGGAGTTGCTTACTGATCTCATAGCAGGACAGTCCTTCGTACCTTCATGGGAGTTTGAGTTATCAGATCTTGAGCACAACTTGGGCACATTGAAAGATGTGGTTCATACTGTGTGCAAGAACATGATTGATCGCAGATCACGTGAGAGGAGGTCAAATGAAATGAAGAGGGTTGGTGTCACTTCAAGTGAGAAGGCATGCGGAAGCAAGGGACAAGGTACGTCATTTAAATTTGTAACGGAAACATGTTTAGCATCGGTTTCTACTCATTCGTGGGTAATGGATACTGGAGCTACTGATCATGTTTGTTACATTTTGCAGGGGTTCACACCGAGGTGGGTGCTGAAGAATGACGAGGTTACCATCTCGATGGGGAACGCAGCACAAGTGAGTGCAGCTGCCATTGGAGATTTCACCTTGTACTTTGATGATTCTGTTTTAACATTGAGAGATGTTTTGTACGTGCCGGATTTTCGGCGAAACCTTATTTCAGTTTCCAAACTTTATGTTGATGGATATTCAGTTATTTTTTATAGTGGTGTTTCTATCATTGGTAATAACGGTGTTATCTGTCGTGGAATGCTGAATAATTCTCTCTATGTTGTTAATTGTAATCATAATTCTTCCGCAAGTATTGCATGTAACTCATCCGTAATTAATAATTCTAGAAAGAGAAAACTTACTTCTTCTCATAAGGATCTTACATATCTCTGGCACTTGAGACTGGGTCACATCAGCTTGAAGCGGATTTAGAGACTTGCAGATGACGGTACATTGGACCTAGTCCGGGCTGTACCTTATCAAGTCTGGGAATCCTGCATC
This sequence comes from Plectranthus barbatus, assembly GCA_026898455.1. Lineage (NCBI taxonomy): Eukaryota > Viridiplantae > Streptophyta > Magnoliopsida > Lamiales > Lamiaceae > Plectranthus > Plectranthus barbatus. The sequence continues at coordinate 459,830 of JAPKLW010000204.1, forward strand.
GAGGGCAAGATGTCAACTAGGCCTTTCAAGGCTAGTCAGTCTCGAGCAGAGGAAGTGTTGGAATTGATCCATTCTGACTTATGTGGACCGATGTCCACGCAGTCTCGTGGAGGGTACGAGTACTTCGTCACTTTCATTGACGATTACTCAAGGTACGAATACGTTTACCTGCTTCGCTACAAGTCTGAATGCTTTGAGAAATTCAAAGAATTTAAGGCTGAGGTAGAAAAGAAGGTCAGGAAAACTATAAAGTCACTGCGATCTGGCCGCGGTGGCGAATACCTCGGTAACGAGTTCCTGCAATATTTGTCAGAAAATGGGATTACATCCCAGTGGACTGCACCGGGTACTCCGCAGCAAAACGGTGTAGCTAAAAGAAGAAATAGGACTCTTCTAGAGATGGTAAGATCAATGATGAGTTATGCAAACTTACCAATTTTGTTTTGGGGCTACGTATAGGAAACATCTGCTTACGTGCTTAATGTGGTGCCTTCTAAATCAGTTCCTAAGACGCCTTCTGAGCTCTTCCTTGGTCGCAAACCTAGTTTGTGCAAGTTTAGAGTATGGGGTTGTCCGGCACACGTACTGTCGAAGGAACCTGATAAGCTAGAAAGCAGGTCAAAAGTAATGTTGTTCATAGGGTATCCCATGCAAACGAAAGGTGGTTACTTTTACTGTCCTGAGAGTCAAAGAGTCGTTGTTAGCACCAACGCTAGATTCTTGGAGGACGAGTATGTGAGTAATCACAAGTCAAGGAGTGATATCGTTCTTCAAGAAATTGAGAACGAGAATGCAATTCCAAGGGAAGGGGAACGTGTAGATGTGGGTGCTCCTGTGAGAGGCACAGCACCACAGACACGTTCTTCAGTGCAAGGTGCAGGACTACAAGTCACTGCACCTACTACTGACACGGCATCGATACCTCGTCATAGTGGGAGAGTTATTTTCCAGCCGGAAAGGTACATGTTCGTGAGTGAGTCTTCGGACTTGAGCCCGGAAGACGGACATGAGGACTCTGACCCACTGACTTACGAAGAGGCAGTGCAAGACAAGGATGTTGCCAAATGGCGTGTTGCCATGGATTCTGAAATTGAATCCATAACTGCTATGGATGTATACCAGAAAACTGATTTTCCGGATGACTTTAGGGCCATAGGGTGCAAATGGGTATACAAAAGAAAGAAAGGGGCGGATGGAAAGATCACGGCTTTTAAAGCCAGGCTGGTGGCAAAGGGTTATAGTCAAAAGGAGGGCATTGATTATGACGAAACCTTTTCACCCGTAGCCATGCTCAAATCCATCCGGATACTCCTTGCCATAGCTGCGCATATGGACCTCGAGATCTGGCAGATGGATGTCAAAACCGCTTTTCTAAACAATTACCTTGAAGAGGGTAGGGACATCTATATGCAGCAACTCGAGGGTTACATAAGCAAAGGCGAAGAACATCTTGTCTGGAAGCTTAGGAAGTCCTTTTATGGACTTAAGCAAGCTTCAAGGTCGTGGAACTTACGTTTCAACGATGTGATTAAATCCTATGGATTTGCACAGTTGGAAAACGAAAGTTGTGTTTACCGACTTTGTGTCAGTGGGAGCATGGTCTTCCTTGCACTTTACGTTGATGACATACTCCTATTTGGAAACAACGAGGGAGTGATGTCCGAAATCAAGGTTTAGTTATCCTAACAGTTCCAAATGAAGGATCTGGGAGAAGCTGGCTACATTCTTGGGATTAAGGTCTTACGAGATCGTAAGAGAAGAATGTTGAGCTTATCCCAGGCATCCTATGTGGATACTGTGATAGCCCGGTTCAGCATGCAACTTGCCAAGAAAGGCTTGCTACCTTTCAGACATGGCGTTCGTCTTTATGGTGGGCAGTGTCCTCAGCCACAGCGGGAGAAAGATGAGATGAGTCTTGTACCATACGCTTCGGCGGTGGGTAGTCTCATGTATGCGATGCTGTGTACCAGGCCAGATATCTGTTATGCCGTTGGCATGGTAGCAAGATATCAGTCTAACCCTGGACAGGCGCACTGGACTGCTGTAAAGCACATCCTCAAGTATTTGAAAAGAACTAGGAATTTCTGCCTAGTTTATCAAAGTGAGGATTTGTGCCCTGTGGGTTATACAGACTCGGATTTCCAAGGGGACCAGGATGAGAAGAAATCAACCTCAGGATATGTGTTTACCCTGGGAGGTGGAGCTGTATCTTGGAGGAGATCAAAACGGAAATGCATTGCTGACTCCACCATGGAGGCGGAATATGTTGCCGCCTCCGACGCCTCGAAAGAGGGGGTGTGGCTCCGGAACTACCTTTTAGAGTTGGGCGTGATCCCGAGATTGCCGAGGAGCATCACAATTTATTGTGATAACTCTGGTGCAGTGGCAAACTCAAAGGAACCGCGGTCTCACAGGGCAAGCAAACACATAGAGAGAAAGTACCATATCATACGAGAAATCGTATCGAGGGGCGATGTGCTGATTAAGAAGATTGACACTGCTGACAATCTTGCTACTCCGTTTACAAATAGCTTGCCGCAGAAAGTTTACGAAAGACATATTCGTGTGCTGGGTCTGAGGTGGATGCCGATGATAAGTTCATTATTTCACTCACTTATCTATATTATTTTTATACTAATTTTTGTAGTTTTATTGAGTTTATATATATATTTTATGCATGATATCAATATTAGGTGGTTTTAGGTGTGTTTTGATGTTTATGCAGGTTTTTAGGCCTAAACTCACGAGAAAACCGTTCCGAAAGCAGTGACGTGTAAGAGTAGCAGTGAATAGTTTTTCCACAAGAGAAATTCGAGCTATTGGTGCATGGTATTGGATAGAGCTTTGAATTAGCTTTCCAACGCAACTGGAATCGGGTCAATCGGAGTTCGGATGAGGAAGTTATGGCCAAAACCGTGAGACCGCGCAGACGGGGCTGACCTCAGTTTTCCACGTCGATCGACGGGGATGCTGCGTCGATCGACGCGGACCTCCTGGCGCGGGAAATTGGCTGAATTCGAGATTTTTCATATCTTTAGCCCTAGATTTGATATGATACACCTCCACCTCTATAAATAACCTTGTAAAATCGAGTTTTAAGCATGTTTTATTCCAGATTTTAGATTTTGAGAGATTCAAAGAGTTTTAGAGTTTATGTTTGAAGATAGAGTTTTGTGGGAAGACATTCCAACCCAAGTTTTCATGCAATTCAGGTTTTATCTTTCTATGATGAATATTACTCTGAATATGTGTAACTAAACTTCTTTTCAGATTCTAGGGTTTCGAACTATCAATGTATGCATGTTTGATTAATTGAATTATTTTCCCTTTCCCTTCGTAGTTTGTGAAATCTGTGCTTATTCATAATCTTGATTTGTTGGCCACATCTTAGGATTATCTAGTTGATTACTTGAGACGTAACTGTGATAGTTTTCAATCGAAAGAGATTTTCACAATATAATTTGATTTCTTGTCGTAACTGAAGAAGATTAATTGTAGGAATAAATCTGTCGATCTTTGGAGTTAGTTAATTTATCTTGAGACCGAGCGGAGATAGGTAATTAATTAATCTACTTTACGAATTGTCCAACAAAGAAGTTCGTAATACTTTTATGATGTTTCACTACGAAGAGGAATTAAAATTGGGAATTAATCAATTTATTCATAGATGTCATACTTGATAGGTAGATATCCCTGGAATCTGTGCTTCTCTTATTTGACTTAAAAAGCTTTTTAATTCCCTGTTTAATTTTCATTAGCAAGTTTCACGATTTTCAAAACAACAAAACTTTTTATCTGATTTTCCTAACCAGTATTTTAAGAACGTCTGACTTAGTACTTAAGGATTTTTTGTTGTTTCATTCCCCTGGATCGATGACCTTAGGGTTTACAAATTTATTTGCCACTATTTCTATAATTAATCTGTAGAAATTACAGTGATCAAAAAATTGGCGCCGTTGCCGGGGACTGAACAAAATTAATCTTACTATTAAATCTGTGATTGAAATACTGATTTAGGCTGTAATTTTGGTACTTTCTGAATTTAATTTTTCTCGCATTTTCGTATTTCCCGTCGATCGACGCTAGTTCGCGTCGATCGACGAAGCCATTTTCTTTCCGTCGATCGACGCTTTGTCTCGTCGATCGACGTTTTATTGGTTTTCAGAATTTCAGTTTCCTTGTTTTAGTTCGTTCCGTTTTTAGTTTTACCTCACTACCTCCTTTGCTGTACAGGTAGTGCATGAGTACAAGAGCCAGAGGAAAGGACCCACTTTATTACTATCCGGACATTGAAGCTACTTGCAGAAAGATCCGAAGGAACAAGCGTGCTCAGGAAAGCTCAAGTAATCACACAATGGACGATAACATACCACCGCCTCCACCAATGTTAACTGCCGAGGAACAGGTTGTGCTTCTCGAAGACATCCAAGCCATGAGAGCGCAAATCCAACAACTCATTCTGGAAAGGGACAACCTCAACAACGGAGAGGATGGCAACCAGGATCCTCCGGAAGAGTCTGACAATGAGGAAGAAGAGGAAGCCATGCAAAACCGGTATAAACCTCGGTTCAGGGAGACAGATTTCAAGATTGGCATCAATGCCAATAATTTTGAGCTGAAGACCGCATTGGTGCAGATGGTCCAGCAAAATCAATTCGGAGGAAGACCTACTGAGGATCCTTATGCCCATCTAGATAAGTTCTTGATGCTCTGCAACACTGTCAACATCGGGGGAGTCAGCAAGAGTGCCATCCGAATGCGTCTGTTCGCATTCTCTCTGAGGGATAAGACACAATCATGGTTCACTGCACTGGACAAGGAGAGCATAAGCACATGGACTGAATTGAGGAATGAATTCCTGGAAAACTTCTTCCCTCCGAATGTCATCAGGCAGAGAAGGAAAGAAATCATCATATTCGCTCAAAGGCCTGATGAGAGCTTCAGTGAGACGTGGGAGCGATTCAAAGAGCTGTTAAGATCTTGTCCCGGACAAGGTTTTCCGCCAAGAGAACAAGCCGAAGCATTCTATGAAGGGCTCAATGATAAGACAGCCAAATTGGTGGACACCACACTAGGCGACACAATCATGATGAAAAGTGGAAAGAAAGCCATGGAGTTCTTCCAAAAGATGGCCAACAACACTCAACGGTGGTCCTCAAGCCGAACTCGGCCTGTGATGGTGGTCGAGAAGGAGAAAGTGGTGGAAAAAGTTGCCGAGCAACCCGATTTGGCAGCCGAGCTGAAAAAGCTCAGAGAAGATTTCGCTGCACTGAAGCAGGAAAAAACGGTTGCTGCAGTGGAGCCAGTGCAAGCTCCGTCTGAGGGGGAATGTTCCGCTGTAAATTTCATTCAAAGGGGTGGTTATCAAGACAACTACCGTGGAGGATATTAGCAGCACAACCAGCCCTACACTTTCAATCACGCGAGGAACCATCCTGGATTTTCCTACGCGAACCCCCAAGCAGCTGAGCAACCACCACCTGGGTTTGCAGTGCAAGATGGAGAAGTGGTGGAGAAGAAGAAGCCAAATCTCGAGGAGATTTTGGCCAAGTTCATGGAAGGCTCTACTGATACTGTAGCCAAGTTGAAGCAAGAGATAGCTGGAGTAAAGACCAAGATGTACCAAGTTGAGAAACACGTACAGATTATACAGACTCAGGTCGGTCAGATCGCCAAAGCTCTCGAAGCCCAGCACAAACCCGGGCAATTTCCTAGCAATACTCAAGCTAACCCCAAAGTTCAGAGTCAGATAAACCAAGTGAATGCTATCACTCTAAGAGGGGAAAAATCGTACGAAGGGCCAAAGCAAGCAAGGACTGATTCAAAGGAGGACGAAGATGGCGAGCAGGCCGAAGAAGCTGTCGCTGACGCAGCCCCGTCGATCGACGGAGGGTTGCCGTCGATCGATGAAGTGCCAAAGCTCCCGTCGAACGAGGCTGAAGCTCGTCGATCGATGCCAGATGAGCCACCAATGTATAAGCCTCCCCTGCCGTATCCACAGCGGTTTGCCAAAGCGAAGATGAACGAGAAATATGCACGCTTTCTTGAGAACATGAAGAAAGTAAACATTAACATTCCGCTGATAGAGGCACTACGAGAGATACCGGGGTATATGAAGTTTTTAAAGGATATGGTCTCTCAGAAAAGACCCTTCGTAGAGCACGAGAGGGTCAACTTGTTCAAGGAATGCAGCGCGATTATCCAAAAGAAGATGCCGCTGAAGAGAGAAGACCCGGGATCCTTCACGATCCCCTGTGTCATTGGAGGAGAGACCTTCGGGAAGGTCCTTTGCGATTCAGGTGCATCTATAA
>JAPKLW010000204.1:471140-527267 GCA_026898455.1 Plectranthus barbatus
GAGTTTACCAGGAAATAATCGAAGTCGAGCATTAAAAACAAGTACCTAATCTCCCGGGCTGAAATTGCGGCTGCGAATGCGCCGGTCATGAAACCTCTTGGCGCGCTCCTTGTACAGTTTGGAGCTCTCGTATGCCTCAGCTCGGAATTCCTCCAACTCCGTCAATTGCAGACATCGCTGCTTAGATGCAGCCTTCAAATCCCAATTAATCTTCTTCACTGCCCAGTACGCCTTGTGCTCTAATTCCACTGGTAAGTGGCATGCCTTTCCAAACACCAATTGGTAAGGTGACATACCAATTGGAGTCTTGAATGCGGTCCTGTATGCCCACAGAGCATCATCCAGACGAGTGGCCCAATCTTTCCTAGAGATCACAAATTTCTCTAGGATCTGCTTTATCTCTCTATTTGCCAGCTCAGCTTGCCCATTGGCTTGGGGATGATATGGAGACGTGATTTTGTGGTGAACTCCATATTTTGCCAGTAAAATCCCCAGCCATCTGTTTTTGAAATGTGACCCTCCATCACTCAGCAGTGCACGTGGTGCTCCGAAACGGGTCAAGATGTTTTTCTGCAAAAACTTCAGCACTACCTTGGAATCGCTAGTCATAGTGGGGATAGCCTCTACCCACCGGGTCACATAATCCACAGCCAAAATGATATACTGATATCCATGGGACTTAGGGAATGGTCCCATGAAATCAATGCCCCACACATCAAATGGCTCTATCTCCAACATGAATTTCTGTGGCATCTCATCCATCTTTGAGATGCCCCCCGTCCTCTGACATCTATCACAGCTGGCCACGAATTTCTGGCAGTCGCGATAAATAGTGGGCCAGTAAAATCCACTGTTGAGGATTTTTACGGCTGTCCTATTTGCCGCACAGTGGCCTCCGTAGGGGGACAAATGACATTCCCCCATTATCTTCTCTCGATCCTGCGCCCCAATGCATCGCCGGATCACCATATCGGCGCATCGGCGGTAGAGGAATGGCTCATCCCAGTAATAGAATTTACAGTCATGCAGAAACTTCCTCTTCCGATGGGATGTCAGATCAGGTGGCAAGACACCTGCTACCAAAAAGTTCACAAGATCCATGTACCATGGATCTACTTCCTCCACAGAAAACAGCTGCTCATCTGGAAACACCTCAGTAATCCGGATCTTCGGGTCATCTCCCTCCACCGGATTTTCCAGTCTAGACAGGTGGTTTGCTACCACATTCTCACAGCCTCTCCGGTCTGTAGTAATAAAATCCACCGGATCAGCCTTGGTTTTGCCTCCTTTTTCGCGAACAAGTATCGGATCGCAGCATGATCCGCGTACACCACCGTCTTTGCCCCAACCAAGTATGCCCGGAATTTGTCGAATGCAAAGACCACAGCTAGTAGCTCTTTCTCAGTAGTGGTGTAGTTCACTTGAGCCTCGTCCAAAGTCTTGCTAGCATAGTGAATTACTCGAAAGATCTTGTTCCTTGTCTGCCCCAGGGCGGCTCCAACTGCTGAGTCACTGGCATCGCACATCAAGACGAATGGCTCTGACCAGACTGGTGAGATGAGAACTGGAGAGGTCGTCAGAGCCAACTTCAGTTTCTCGAAAGCCTGCAGACAATTTTCATCAAAAGCAAACTTGGCATCTTTCATAAGTAAAGCACTAAGAGGTTTAGAGATTTTCGAAAATTCCCTGATAAACCTCCGGTAGAAGCCTGCATGCCCCAGAAAGCTTCTTACTGACTTCTCATTGGTGGGCGGTGGTAACTTAGAAATTGCCACAATTTTGGCGCGGTCCACCTCTAAACCTGCAGCAGAAACCTTATGGCCAAGAACAATACCCTCTTTTACCATAAAATGGCATTTTTCCCAGTTTAAAACAAGGTTAGTTTCTTGGCAGCGCTGCAAAACAGTGGTCAGGTTTTCCAAACAGTTATCATATGAATGACCAAACACTGAAAAATCATCCATAAAAACCTCCATAATATTTTCTACAAGTCCACTGAAAATAGGCATCATGCATCTTTGAAATGTAGCAGGGGCATTACATAATCCAAAAGACATGCGTCTATAAGCAAAAATACCATACGGACATGTAAAGGCAGATTTATGCTGGTCTTCTGGGGCTATCGCTATTTGGTTATATCCAGAATAACCATCTAAAAAACAGTAATATTCATACCCCCCTAGCCTATCCAGCATCTGATCAATGAAAGGTAAGGGAAAATGGTCCTTACGTGTGGCACTGTTGAGTGCTCTGTAGTCGATGCACATCCTCCAGCCCGTGACAGGCTTGTGAGCAATCTCCTGACCATTGTCGTCCTTGATGACAGTAGTTCCCCCCTTTTTGGCCACCACTTGGGTGGGACTCACCCATTCACTATCTGATATGGCATATATCATTCCAGCATCCAAGAGTTTCATCACCTCCTTTCGCACTACTTCCTGCATAATCGGATTCAGCCTTCGCTGCGGTTGCACCTTGGGCCTGTATCCGTCCTCCAGTAAAATCCTGTGCATACAGATAGAAGGGCTAATACCCTTGATGTCAGATAGTGACCACCCAATAGCAGATTGGTGGTCTCTCAATACCTTCAGTAATCCTTCTAATTGACTAGAGGATAAAGTAGCAGAAACGATTACCGGATACGTGTTGTTCTCACCCAAATACGCATACCTCAAGTGGTCCGGTAGAGGTTTCAACTCCAGCACAGGTGGCTCTTTCCTCTCTTCTTGCTGCATGGCTTTCTTGCGAGCCTCCTCTTCTTCTTCCTCGCTCCTTAGCTTCAGAAAGTGAGCGCTCTCCACATTGTCCTTGATTCCTGCATTATCTAACGCTAGAACAGATTCTAGCAACTCATCACAAGCATCATACAGGTCATCATGAGAATAAACAGAATTTTGCACCCCATAGTCTAAAGAATCAGTAGCAGTAAATGAAGGATCACAGGGATACAAAACCTGAACCATGTCGCACTCCTCGTAGCAGTCATCAGAGTCGTGTCTCTCCATGGCTTTGTAGACAGAGAATGTTATCTTCTCATCGTTCACCCTTAAAGTGAGCTCTCCCTTTTTAATGTCCAACAGGGCATCCGCAGTATGGAGAAAGGGTCTCCCGAGAATTAGTGGGATATTGCGGTCCTCCTCCATGTCTAGGACCACAAAATCTGCAGGGAAGATGAATTCTCCAACCTTCACTAAAACATCCTCAACCACCCCCTTAGGGTAGTTCACAGAGCGATCCGCCATCTGCAGCTTGATGGTGGTCGGTTTAATACCTCCAATCTGAAGTTTCTTGAAGATTGACAGGGGCATCAGATTGATGCTAGCCCCCGAGTCACACAGGACGTTCTCAAAAGTCTATCCGCCAATAATACAAGTGACGGAGAAACATCCCGGATCTGCTCTCTTAATCGGCATCTGCTTCTGAATAATCGCGCTGCATTCTGCGAAGATATTCAATGTCTCAAATGCCCCGAACGGCTTTTTCTGGGTTACCATGTCCTTCAAGAATTTCGTGTACCCAGGAATTGCTTGCACAACTTCAAGCAGAGGAAGATTAATCTGGATTTTTTTCATGTGCTCTGAAAACCTCTTGTATCTCTCCTCTTTTTGCTTTTTGGCAAAACGCTGCGGATAGGGCACTGCTACAGGTCTTGTCAACTTGGAACTGTCTTCAGGACAGATTTCCTTGCTCTTTTGAATTTGTTCTTCTTCAGGAAGAACAGGAGAGGGCTGTGCAACTTCAGGTTGCACAGGTGGTGTATCAACAGGCATTGATGGGCCTTCATATCCCTTCCCACTGCGAGTGGTAATGGCGTTGCAGTGGTCCTTGGGATTTACAACGGTGTTACTGGGGAATTGTCCTGGAGTGTGTTGGTTGCCAAGTGCATTAGCTATCTGGGAAATTTATGTATCCATCTGCTTCATGTGTTTTCCCATTTCCCCCATGTTATTCTGCAGCTGAGAGATTTCTCCGTCTGTCTTCGTAGTCTTAGCATTGGAGACTGCGATGAATTGTGTCAGGAGTTCCCTCATGCTTGGTTCCCTTGTCTCATTCGTTGCTCCATGATTTGCAGCAAACCCAGGTGGGGGCTGCAGAGCATTGTTCGGATTCCCATAAGAAAAGTTGGGATGATTCCGATTGTTGGGATGATACACCATGTTCCCCGACGGATACCCTCGATTGTTGTTAAAGTTTCTCTGATTCACATAGTTTGCATCCTCCATTTGCATCTCATTCCCTTGCTCATAACCTTGCTGAGGGAGATTATTTTCCAACTTAGCAATGCGGTTCTCCAGTAATTTAGTGGAAGCAGCCACTTCTTTCCTCATCAACTTGATCTCAGCGGCTATGTCTCCAGTGTCATCAACTGCTGCTATCCTGTGATCTCCCCTTTCTGCTGGCCAGTTATACTCACTTTTCGCCATCACTTCCAGTAAAGCTAACCCTTCATGTGGTGGTTTAGCAGTCAGTGACCCTCCAGCTGAAGCATTCACATGCTTCTGGGTCTCCCTGTCCAGCCCTTTGTAGAAATGACACATCTGCTGCTTTTCAGAAAAACCATGGCAAGGGCAGGAGCGCAAGAGATCCTTGTAGCGTTCCCAGGCCTCGTACAGTGACTCTCCAGAAAACTGCCTGAATTGTGAAATCTGGGTCTGTAGCTGAATAGTTTTGCTGGGCGGGAAGAACTGAATCAAGAACAGCTTGCATAGTTCCTCCCATGTTGAGATCTCGTTGCAGTTCAGAGTCATGTACCACGATAGCGCTCTGTCGCGCAGTGTGAAGGAAAACAGGCGCAGCCGAACATAGTGAATAGGCACCTGATTCTGCTTAACTGTATCACACAGCAGCAAGAACCTCTGAATGTGTAGATGAGGATCCTCGGTGGGCAATCCCCCATACTGATTCTGTTGAGTTGTGTGTATCAGACCAGTCTTCAGCTCAAAATTCGGTGTGTCCACCTTCAGTCCAAAATCTGCATTACGATGCCTATCAGTCATCGGCTCGTACATCTCATCGATGGTGGGTAGTCGTGGTACTTCAGGAGCCTGGCGCTCTTGAAGTCTTAGATTCATTTCTTGTAGCTGCCTCTGCAGCTCAGCTATCTGTGCTGCCTGATCGTCAGCCATAGTAAACGCTAACTTTCTTCGCGCAGTGTTTCTTCGGCAGGTGGATTCGATCTCCAGATCTAAAGGTTCAGGAGGTGGACCTTTTGACCTGGTTCGCATATACTACCTGCAAGGAAACAGACCGTGAATAGCACAGAAGAGAAACAGAATAAATGTGCGTAAAATAGAATCTAGAGTAGATAGCGTAATATTGGAGCTAGTGTAAATTGTAAATCTGTGCAATCCCCGGCAACGGCGCCAAAAACTTGATAGCTCGTTTCGCAACGTGCTAAAACTACAAGTATACAGACCAATGCAGTGGGCAAGTAATAAATTATCGATCTCGAAGATTGCAGGATCGAAGTACAATATAGCACTAACACATAAATACCGTACTACTATTTAGATAACCCGGTAAATGAGTTTGATTATTAATTTCCTAGACGAATATTAAAAAGGCAATAATTAAATAAGAATTTATAAAACTTAATAAGAGATTAGGATCCCAAGGTAATCCACATTGAAGAGTAATCAAACAATTAGTTATGCAATTCAATTCCAAGTTTAATTTCCAAAGATGTGAGTTAATCGCGAAAATTATTATCAGGTGATCCTCCCAGACTCGAAACCATAATATGGAAATAAAAGATCATGTGACTCCTCCCGGACGTACAACAGACTTTTACTCTTCATTAAAACTTTAGATTTTTACAACCCTTCAAAGCACAATTTCCTCCCAGACAATAGCTCTAATAAATCTGATTTAATTGCATCTTAATTGATAATCTAGACCTCCCGGTTCAAAAACTATCAACTCAAATTACAATCAATGGCCAATATCTCGTAATTTATGAAAATCCCAATTAAAATCAGAACATCAATGAAAAAGGAAAATCAAATCGCATAACATATCGAATGAAACTCAACAATGGTTCAAACCCTAGAATCCACAAGAAACTTAGCCAATCATGCTAAGTTCTGAGAAAACAAAGAAGTGAAGAGTCAAGGAAAGTAAGAATATGAAAACTGAAAACCGTAATCTTCAATCTTTAAACTCTGAGCTGCTCTTCAAGTCTTCTCGGAATTCTCCTGCGATTTCTCGTCTCTTTCTCTGAGTGAAAATTAGGTGAAGGAACCCTTTTTTCGTTCTGGGAAGCCCTATTTATACTTGGGGATCTTTAAATCTTGAAAAGATATGATTTTGGGCCTCAAATTCGTCAGAATACGTCAAAAATGCGCCAAACTCGGCGACCCATCTACCCGATCGGCGATCGCCGTTTGTGCAGAAGAGGTCGCCAAAATCGCGCTGAAGCAACCTGAAGAATTTACGAACTCGGCGACCCATCTGCTAACTCGGCGATCTCCGAGTGCGTCATCGGGTCGCCGAGTTCATGCCGTGGGATAAAATGATTTTTCCCACATCGGCGACCCATTGGCAAACTCGGCGATCGCCGAGTGCATCATTTGGGTCGCCAATTACTCCACGAACGCAAAATCGACGAGCCTTTTGGTATTTTCTGACTCCTTCCTCTTCCCGATGCTAGTTAGCATCGATTGTCCCCCAGGGCACTTGACTAAATCTCAAAAATTAGCTCAATTATGCATAAAATCTGCGTAAACAACCACAAACCAAACCAAACGTAATATTTCCTTGAAGAATATAGATAATGCATGCAACTATCAAGTAATACGTCAATCTGAGGTCAAAAGTGAGCAAATTTGTATCAGTAAAATGCACAAAGTGAGTGTTTATCACTGATCCACTTGCAGTCCTAGCAAGTACGTCATTTTGCCCATCATACTCATTTTAAATTTGTTCTGCATCAACTGGGCAAAGTTCTCACAAAAACTTATGTTCTTGCTTCCAAAGATGATATCGTCTACATAAATCTGAACTAGCAAGATATCATATCCATCTTTTATCTTGAACAGCGTCCTATCGATTGTCCCCTTCTCAAATCCATTCTTGAGGTGAAACTGAGATAGTGTTTCATACCATGCTCAAGGAGCCTGTTTCAAACCGTACAATGCTTTCCTCAGTTTATAAACATGGTTTCCTTGCTGGAAACCTGGGGGCTATTCCACGTAGACTTCTTCTTTCAGTTCCCCATTGAGAAAGGTGCTCTTCACATCCATTTGAAGAATTGTGAAGTCATGGTAGGCATCATACGCAAAAATAACAGAATGGCCTCCAGTCTGGCAACTGGAGCAAAAGTCTCATCGAAATCAATCCCTTCACACTGAGCATATCCTTTGGAAACCAATCTTGCTTTATTTCTCACGATGGTTCCAGCCTCGTCTCTCTTATTCTTGAAAACCCATTTAGTGCCGATCACGAATTGATGTGTTGGTATGTCCACCAGATGCCACACATTGTGGAGACTGAATTTTGCCAATTCTTCTTGCATCGCATTGATCCAATCCGCCGATTGAAGAGCTTCTCCAATATTCACTGGTTCGATTTGAGATATGAAGCAAGACATCAAGACATTTCCTTGTCTTGTTCGAACAAGATTGCCAATATCATCCAGGATAGCTTCAATGGGGTGATCGCTTAGCCAACTAGGCTTCTTCACAGCTACGACTTCAGTAGGAGCACCTGGAGTCTCACTAACTATTGAGGGTTCTTGGGGAGATGGTTCGCCTTTTTGTTCTGATACTGGTTCACCTCATTGTTCTGGATCAGGATTCTGAACAGCTGGGTCCTGAACTGTAACTGGCTCATCAGTTGGAGCTGCTTCCTCAACGGCCTCAAGGTTGACTCCCTTGGTTTCAGGTTGTTCTGCTTCCAAAACTGTTGGCTTCAGGGGGTTTCTCTTCCATTTGATCTTCTATATTAATGAACTTTAAGGCCTCAACAATGACATTAGCATCATCGACCCTCTCGAGTGTTTGAGATTCATCTGAGGCAGTTGGTGTCTCAGAATCATCATTCATAGAATTAGTTAGAGGAACTGTTCTATTTTGATCAAGATCAGTTTTAGGTTCCTCATTGACATCCTTGATCTCATGATGTTCCAGACCCAACTCTTGAAGTGTCCTGCGCACTAAAGGAGCTTCATAAAAAACAACATGACATGTTATCTCCACAAGCTGGGTGACCTAATTGTATACCCTATGTCCCTTGTATAAAGCGTGTCCATAACCATGGAACACACCTTCATCAGCCTTAGAACTAAAGGTATCCAATTTGGATTTCCCGTTATTGTGAATATAACATGGTGAACCGAATGCACGAGGATGAGCTAAAGAAGGCTTACGATCGTTATAATTTCATAGGGACTTTTGTGCAACCGCGTGTTGAATGCAGTTTGATTTTGAGTGTACCAGGGTATCATCAATGTTTCTCCCCAAAATCTCTTTTCAAGTTCAATTTCAGCCAGCATGGTCCTTACTGTTTCTTTGAGTGTTCTATTTCTCCTTTCAGCTAGACCATTTTGTTGCGGAGTTCTTGGTGTAGACTTCTCGTGACCAATTCCGATCTCAGCGCAGAAATCCATAAGAGGTCCATTGCAAAACTCCGTACCATTATCAGACCTGATTCTCTTAACGGTCACCCCATTTTCATTTTGAATACGGGTAATCAGTTTAGGCAGTTGAATCTTCACTTCGTCCTTTGATTTTAGCAGGATCACCCACGTGTATCTTGAGTAGTCATCTACAACTACTAATGTATATTTCTTTCCTCCAATCATGGGTTGAGTGACTGAACCAAATAAATCCATGTGCAACAGTTCTAGGATCCGTTATGTGCTTGTTGTAATCGTCTTGTTCTTGAATGAGGCTTTCTTCTGCTTTCCGAACTGACACACCTTACAAATTCCCTCTTTTTGGAACTTCTTTTGTGGCAGTCCTTCAACTAGATAATGTTTTGCCAGATGTCTGATTGAGTTGAAGTTTAGATGACTCAGTCTTTTGTGCCACAGCCAATTTACTCCACCTGTCGAACTGTGTGCCATGAGGCATGTTCCTTCTTCTCCACCAATCCACAAAGTAGAGACCTCCTTTCTTGATTCCTCTGATCTTGATCTTGTGGGTCCTCTTATCGATGATGTAGCATCCTGAATCTTCAAAACTGATGATGTAGCCACTTTCACTCAACTGACTGATGCTTAGAAGATTGTGCTTTAGGCTAGTGACCAAGGACACGTTCTTGATGATTATTCCATTCCATTCCACGCATCCTTTCCCAATTACTCGACCTTTGAAATTGTCACCAAATGTGACTGATGGTCCTTCACATATCGCAAGGTTGGTGAGCAGTTCCCTTTCTCCAGTCATATGTGTTGAACACTCGCTGTCGAGTATCCATGTTCTTTCTTTCTTCCTTGACTGGGATTTCTGTACCTGCAAGATATAAGATTATTCTTTAGGTCCTCGGATAATTTCGGATCCTGCAAAGTCAGTTTTCTGGATCCATCCTTTTGGTATCCAGATTTGTTTCACTCTTACAGTTCGTGAAACTGATTCATTCTTTGATAACTGATTAACCTTTCTCCTAAGATAATGTATGCTATTTGGATGCATGTGGGAAAAGGTTGTGGTGTGTGAACTCTTTCTGTAACTGTTGTTCTTGAAAGAGTCTCGAGAAGTAGTTCTCGGGTGTTTAGCCATCATAGTCTTGGGAAAATAAAATTGTCCTGACTCAGGCCTCGAATAGGTGTTCCTCCTATTCGGATAGTTATAATAAAACTGAGTTCGATTATAACTCCTCGAATTTCTATACGATTGTCGAACTGACTTCCTAGCAGCATATACACATTGCTCAGTCATTCTTGTTGGTAAAACTGGATTCCTTGCATATGGAACATTACGCTTATCCAGTTTCGAAGGAAAGTAAGTTTTCCTCTCGATAGTTTGTTTGTACAGTTCACGAACTGTGTTAGCTCTCCGTTGAGGTGCCAATTTAGATTCCATTTTTTACCAGCATCTGGTCTTCTCTTTTTGCTTAACTGGCTCTTTGGAATTGACTTTTCCTTTTTCCAACACAGTACTCGAACTAAGTTTGGCCTTGACAAAGCCTAAAAAGGTTTTCTCAGTTCCTGAAGTGGATGCATGTTTGCTCAAAACTTATTTTTTATTATGACACTCCACAAATCCAAGTCCGAATTTATCGGATGGTGGTTTTTGAGCATTCAAAATCTCATTCAATTTTCATGAGCTCTTTTTAAACGAACAATCACACTTAACAGGCTCAAGTTTCTTCAAGGAATCATACTCTTTCGAAATATTTTCAAAATCCTTAAGAAGTTTAGAATGTCTTTCCTTGAGTTTTTCCAATTCCTCACTGAGTGACCTTGTTCTTTCGACTTCATCGGTCAAAACTGAAACTTATAATTTTAGTGAGGCATTTTCACTAACCAAAACATTTTTAATCTCATGAAAATTTTCAAATTCTTTTACAATATTTTTGAGAGAAACGTCCTCTGAATTTGAGCAACAAGGTTCAGGGCTCTCTTCTTCAAATGAAGATGCTAAAGACGGAGGTAGATGAGTTGTTACCACAATCTCGCTAGTTGATGCGTCGATCTAATCATCGGTGACATCCCCATCAACTGTTTCCATGTAATCTAGGAGTGCCTCCTCATCATTCTCATCCTCGGAAGTGTAATAGCCGTAATCATGATCTGGAATGTCTGGCACTTCAGTTTTGGACAGCATCGCCTTCACCACAATTTTTGAGGCTCTCCTCTAAAATACTTTCCTCAGTCTGTCTCTCTCATCTTGAGAAACTGGAGGGCATTCATACTTCAGGTGGTCTGGAGAGTTGCATTCAAAACATGTGTGTGGCTCTCTCTTGGTAAATCTTTGCTCACTAGTCTGAGTTTCTTTCCCTTTAGGTTTGGCCTTTTCTAGAAGTATGGTCTGGTTCCTCATCTGTTCTTCCAGTTTTTCAACTGACTGTTCAGTTTCTCTCTTTAGGTAATGATGTCCTTCACTGGAGTAGACTAATGAGCAGTTTTGTCGAACTGAACTGGCTTCTTCTGACGTCTCTGAAAGTCTCTCTTTACAAAAAATTTGACATCATCATTTGCAGATGAGTTAGGGGTTCTAACTGCTTCATTCTTGTTCACCATTTGAATATCCCATTCATGGGCTTGAAGCTCGGCGAACAGTTCTTTGGTGGACATCTTCGAGAGATCCATTGTCCTTAAGTTGTTGGTTTTAACAAACCAATCTTCTTTCGGCATTCTCGAAAGAATTTTGGCATTCATGTCAGCCGCACTTTCTTCTCTTCCAAGATTTATCATCTCACTGATGATGTCGTTGAATCTTGCTTCCATCGATTTGATTGATTCACCCGGTAACATCTGGAAGGATTCATATTTGTCAACCACTACTTACTTCTTGTTGCGCGTCATTGCTTCAGTTTTCTTCGTGTGGTTATTTATCCAGTCCCATAATTCTTTGGCACTGTTGTTCTCTACAGCTTCCTCCATGAGAGAATCCGGTAGCGACTGCAGAAGCATTTCTTGTGCAATGGGATCCAGCTGAGCGCGTTTCTTATCCTCAAGTGTCCATTCTTCCAGTCGTTTATCTATCATTTGGACACCACCGCGTTGTCCATCCTGTCCTCCAACTGGGATACTGATCTTCTGGATCTTCAGAGGTCCATTCTTTATAACTTCATCCATTTCTGGATGCTGACTCCTTCGAATTTATCTGGGTTGTACTTGGGAACACTCGGATAGTTCATCATCTTTGAAAAACCCGGTTTCTAAACGAACAAAAAGAGATGAGAGTGCAAGGAAGATATGGATTCGGTCCTAAGCGACTCAAAGCAGACAGTCTAGAAAGACCAATCTGCTCCGATACCACTTGTTGGTCCCCGATCAGAGTTATCTTGAATGTGCAGCGGGAATATAACTAAGGGTTGCAATCTAAAACTTGGGGGTTGATCACTGTAATTTCTACAGATTAATTATAGAAATAGTGGCAAATAAATTTGTAAACCCTAAAGTTATAGATCCAGGGGAATGAAGCAACGAAAAACCTTAAGTACTAAATCATAAGTTCTCAAAATACTGGTCAGGAAAATCAATTAAAAAGTTTTGGTTGTTTTGAAAATCGCAATACTTGCTAATGAAAGTTAAACAGGAAATTAAAAAGCTTTTGGATTCAGATAAGAGAAGCACAGATTCCAGGGATATCTACCTATCAAGTATGACATGTATGAATGAATCGATTAATTCCTAATTTTAATTCCTCTTCGTAGTGAAACATCAGAAAAGTATTACGAACTTCTTTGTTGGACAATTCGTAAAGTAGATTAATTAATTACCTATGTCCGCTCGGTCTCAAGATAAATTAACTAACTCCAAAGATCTACAGATTTATTCCTACAATCAATCTCCTTCAGTTACGACAAGAAATCAGATTATATTGTGAAAATCTCTTTCCATTGAAAACTATCACAGTTACGTCTCAAGTAATCAACTAGATAATCCTAAGATGTGATCAGCAAATCAAGATTATAAATAAGCACATATTTCACAAACTACGAAGGGAAAGGGAAAATAATTCAATTAATCAAACATGTATACATTGATAATTCGAAACCCTAGAATCTGAGGAAGAGATTAGTTACACATATTCAAAGTAATATTTATCATAGAAAGATAAAACCTGAATTGCATAAAAACTAGGTTTTGAATGTCTTCCCACAAAAATATGTCTTCAAACATAAACCTAAAAACTCTTGGAATCTCTAAAATCTGAAATCTGGAATGAGGAATGATTGGGAATTAATGGGGGATTCTGAAAAATCGAATTTACATAGGTATTTATAGTGGTGGATGTGTATCCTATCAAATATAGGGCTAAAGATATGAAAAATCTCGAATTCAGCCAATTTTCCGCGCCAGCAGGTCCACGTCGATCGACGCGGCATCCCCGTCGATCGACGTGGCTTAAAACCTGAATTGCATAAAAACTTGGGTCTGAATGTCTTCCCACAAAAATATGTCTTCAAACATAAACCTAAAAACTCTTGGAATCTCTAAAATCTGAAATCTGGAATGAGGAATGATTGGCAATTAATGGGGGATTCTGAAAAATCGAATTTACATAGGTATTTATAGTGGTGGATGTGTATCCTATCAAATCTAGGGCTAAAGATATGAAAAATCTCGAATTCAGCCAATTTCCCGCGCCAGCAGGTCCACGTCGATCGACGCGGCATCCCCATCGATCGACGTGGCTTCCAAATCGCCGTCGATCGATGCTGATTGGTGTCTGTCGACGCAGCTTCTCGCCCCTTCTGCGTGGTCTCACGGTTTTGGCCATAACTTCCTCTCCCGAACTTTGATTGACCCGATTCCAGTTGCGTTGGAGAGCTAACTCAAAGCTTCATCCATTGACATGCGCCAATTAGCTCGAATTCCTCTTGTGGAAGAAATCTTCACTGCTACTCTTACACGTCACTGCTTCCGGAACGGATTTCTTGTGAACTTAGGCCTAAAACCATACAAAAACACCAAAATGCGCATAATACCACCTGATATAGACTCATGCATAGAATATACATATAAACTCAATAAAACTACATAAAATTGTTTAAATATAATATAGATAAGTGAGTGAAATAATGAGTTTATCAAATCCCCCAAACTTGAACGTTTGATTGTCCTCAATCAATAGGCAAGGAAGAAATCAAAAGATCATGTGGTTAAAGTGCAATGCCTCACAAGATTCATCACAGTCAAGAACTAAGAATCCACTACCCACAAGCAATTTGAAAGAGACAGAAAATTCATCAACCGTGGAAGAACTCACAGGAAGTGTATCGCTCAACTCTCAAGTGTATAAGGTAAAGATGAAAGCACTCAAAAACATGTATGAAGAAATTTCTACCATATGCTTGCAAATTTTCTAATATCTCCACTACTAGAACGTGCACACAAGTCTAGAATCAAAAAGGACTTTCGAAAGGTTGTAACGTAGGCTTTTTCTGATAAGGTAGGGAAATATGGCCAAGTGACTAAATCAATTGAGTTCATGACTCTCAACATCTCCAACCACTATCTATAATCATCCACCGTATCTCCTCATATACATCAACAAACTCACAATATATTTTTTTCTTTTTTTTTATAGCTCATTTTGAATCTCTTATGCTCTTTTCGATAATTTTGTATTCTTTTCTTTTCAGAGAGATTATGAGAATTCTAATTATTTCTTTGAGCTTCTTTTTTTTCACACATCTTTTCACCACTAATTTGTCATATCTTATCACCAATTCACTAATCAATCCCCATACATACCACAACTCAAGACACGAGTGAGACAATACTTTTCTTAATCTCATAAACAAGGAAAGAAAAACTGTACAGGCTCAAAATGGCTAACTAGGGAAAATTTTATTGTGAAGGGACAGTGTTTAGGATATTGGGTTAACAAAGATGGCCTAATATCATTTCCTAAACTTGTGCACACTATGCAGTCTCAACACAGAAAATAGGCAAGTTCTAGAGAAATCAAAACACACATGTGAATCTCACATCAAACGAAATAAAGGCTCAAATTCTCACACAAGGATTCAAAAATTTTCTTCCACAGTCAATTTCAAATCAGCTCAATCATCATGCAAGTACAAGTGTCTAATCAGTCCTATCATGCGGTATTCTACATTCATAGGCATCTAACCACAATCTCAATCAATTTAATACTCAACCCTCAATCAATTCTAATCTCACAATCTCGTTCAGGTTATCTCAAAACTCAAAAAATTTCCCCACAAAATAGCATAAAATAGAAAGGTGCGAAAAATTAAAGACAGAAAGAAGAATAAATAAAAGATAGGACGTTCCATCTCTTGTCCACATCCCCCCAAACTTATTTCCAACTCGAAGAGTGGAATAAGTTTGAAAATCAGACAAAAGAGGGAACGATACCTAGTAGTTGATCTCAGACATCAACTTTTTTATCCCCCGGATTCTTCAATCACCATCAGGGAGGTCGGGTCCAGGCAGATCCTTTCGCGACCTCCTTTCCATCTTTGTTCTTGATAACTTGCATCCCCCATTTCTGGGTGTCTTTTTCCAGAAGGACCTTGTGTGTGCAAAATGAGGGGCTGATCCCCTTGATGTCTCTCAGTGTCCCCCCCAATGGCGGACTTGTACTTCCGTAGAACTCGAAGTAATTTTTCCAACTTCCCATACCTAAGGTGTGCCGGAAGCATCTTGAGTTCCAGAACCAGCGGATCAGAGTTAGATTGCAGCTTTCCCCGATTTACGTCGGTTGACATGGCTGAAACTGCCGCAATCCCTTTTCTACGTCGCGCTGCTTCTGCCGATGAACTCTCCGTGTTCGACTTCCTTCGTGCATCGATCAATGTGACTGTTGCGTCGATCGACGTGGGTCCTGAGGCTATGTCGATCGACGCATGGTGTGCGTCGATCGATGTGGAGGCAGTTCCACATTTTTCCTTTTTTTCTAGCTGCGTCTGCTTGGAAATTGCTCCCGTTTGTTCTCTTTTTCATGTGTCATTCCTTCGGGTACATCCAGCTCCTTCACTAAATCCAAAAGCTTATCGTTCGCCTTATCCAAATCTGAAGACAAACACAAAGAGTTTAGTAAGCGGTTCTCCAGAGAGTCCGAATCAGTTTTAAGAGAAGGAAAGGGAGAGGAAATCACCGATTTTGAACAATTGATCATGTGGCACTCTTCCTGGTAGCTCCCTTCATTACGCTTCTGCACTGCTTTGTAGATGGGGAAGGTGACCGACTCGTCATTAACTCGGAACGTCAGTTTGTCGTCTCGAATGTCAATCAATGCTCCAGCAGTCTTCAAGAAAGATCTCCCCAAGATAAGCGGGATGTTGTGGTCTTCTTCCATGTCAAGCACCACGAAGTCTGCTGGAATGATGAAGTCTTTCACCTTCACAAGTACGTCTTCTACGATGCCTCTTGGGTAGGATACCGATCTGTCAGCCATCTGCAATGATATGGTTGTTGGTTTGATGCTCCCGATCTCCAACCGTTTGAAGATTGACAGCGGCATTAAGTTGATGGATGCGCCGGAATTGCAAAGGACCTTCCCAAAGGTCTCTCCTCCAATGACACAGGGGATCGTCAAGGATCCCGGGTCTTCTCTCTTCAGCGGCATCTTCTTCTGAATAATCGCGCTGCATTCTTCGAACAAGTTGACCCTCTCGTGCTCCATGAAGGGTCTTTTCTGAGAGACCATATCCTTCAAAAACTTCAAATACCCCGGTATCTCTCGTAGTGCCTCAATCAGCGGGATTTTGATGTTTACTTTCTTCATGTTCTCAAGAAAGCGTGCATACTTCTCGTTCATCTTTGATTTGGCAAACCGCTGCGGATATGGCAAGGGAGGCTTATACATAGGTGGCTCGACAGGAGTGGGCATCGATCGACGCGAGGTCTCGTCGATCGACGTGGCCTTTGGATTGGCGTCGATCGATGGCAATCCTTCGTCGATCGACGGGGCTGCGTCAGCGACAGCTTCTTTGGCCTGCTCGACATCTTCGTCCTCCTTTGAATCAGTCCTTGCTTGCTTTGGCCCTTCATAGGATTTTCCCCCTCTCAGAGTGATGGCATTCACTTGGTTCCTCTGATTCTGATTCTTGGGGTTCATCTGAGTGTTGCTCGGAAGTTGCCCCGGCTTGTGCTGGGCTCCGAGGGCATCGGCGATCTGGCTGACCTGGGTTTCTATGATTTGTACATGCTTCTGCACCTGGTCCACTTTAGTATTCACGCCTGCAATTTCTTGCTTTAGCTTGGCTACTGTATCGGTGGAGCCTTCCATGAATTTAGCCAAAATCTCCTCGAGATTTGGCTTCTTCTTCTCCACCACTTCTCCATCTTGCACTGCAAACCCAGGTGGTGGTTGCTCAGCGGCTTGGGGGTTCGCGTAGGAAAATCCAGGATGGTTCCTCGCATGATTAAAAGTGTAGGGCTGGTTTTGCTGCTGATATCCTCCACGGTAGTTATTTTGGTAACCACCCATTTGCATGATATTTACAGCGGCACAATCCCCCTCAGACGGAGCTTGCACTGGCTCTACTACAACAATTGTTTTCTCCTGCTTTAGTGCAGCGAAGTCTTCCCTTAGCTTTTTCAGTTCGGTTGCCAAATCAGGTTGTTCGGAAACTTTCTCCACCACTTTCTCGACTGCCATCACAGGCCGAGTTCGACTTGAGGACCACCGTTGAGTGTTGTTGTCCATCTTTTGGAAGAATTCCATAGCCTTCTTTCCGCTTTTCGTCATGATGGTGTCTCCCAGTGTGGTGTCCACCAACTTGACGGTCTTCTCATTGAGTCCCTCGTAGAATGTTTCTGCCTGTTCTCCTGGCGGAAAGCCATGTCCGGGGCAAGATCTCAGTAGCTCTTTGAATCGCTCCCATGTCTCACTGAAGCTCTCATCAGGTCTTTGAGCGAATCTGATGATTTCCTTCCTTCTCTGCCTGATGACATTCGGGGGGATGAAGTTTTCCAGGAACTCATTCCTCAATTCAGTCCATGTGCTAATACTTTCCTTGTCCAGTGCAGTGAACCATGATTGTGCCTTATCCCTCAGAGAGAATGCGAACAGACGCATTCGGATGGCACTCTTGCTGACTCCTCCGATCTTGACAGTGTTGCAGAGCATAAGGAACTTATCCAGATGTGCATAAGGATCCTCAGTAGCCCTTCCTCCGAATTGATTTTGTTGCACCATCTGCACCAATCCGGTTTTCAGCTCAAAATTGTTGGCATTGATGCCAATCCTGAAGTCTGTCTCCCTGAACCGAGGTTTATACTAATTCTGCATGGCCTCCTCTTCTTCCTCATCATCAGACTCCCCTGGCTGGTCCTGGTTGTCATCCTCTCCATTGTCGGGATTGACATCGAACAGTGGGTTATGGCGAAGATCCCTTCCATTCGGATTGTTCCTCTCGAGGTCTCTTTCCAGATTGTATTGTTGGATTTGCGCCCTCATAACTTGGACTTCTTGGAGAAGCATAGCCTGCTCCTCTGCAGTTAGCACTGGTGGAGGCGATGGTACGTTATCTTCCATCGTGTGATTACTTGAGCTTTCCTGAGCACGCTTTTTCCTTCAGATCTTTCTGCAAGTGGCTTCAATGTCCGGATAGTAATAAAGCAGGTCTTTTCCTCTAGCTCTTGTACTCATGCACTACCTGTACAGCAAAGGAGGTAGTGAGGTAAAACTGAAAATAAAACGAAACGAACTGAAATAAACAACTGAAATTCTGAAAAAGGAAAACGGCATCGATCGACGAGATGTGGCGTCGATCGACGAAAGGAAAACAACTTCATCGATCGACGAGAATTAGCAATGACCGACGTGAAATACGAAAATGCGAGAAAAAATTCCGAATATACGAAAATTACAGCCTACAGCAATATTTCAATCACAGACTTAATAGTAAGATTAATTCTGTTCACTCACCGGCAACGGCGCCAATTTGATCACTGTAATTTCTACAGATTAATTATAGAAATAATGGCAAATAAATTTGTAAACCCTAAAGTTATCGATCCAGGGGAATGAAGCAACGAAAAACCTTAAGTACTAAATTATAAGTTCTCAAAATACTGGTCAGGAAAATCAATTAAAAAGTTTTGGTT
Source organism: Plectranthus barbatus (assembly GCA_026898455.1). Lineage (NCBI taxonomy): Eukaryota > Viridiplantae > Streptophyta > Magnoliopsida > Lamiales > Lamiaceae > Plectranthus > Plectranthus barbatus. The sequence goes on from JAPKLW010000204.1 coordinate 489,838, forward strand.
GTTTTGAAAATCGCAATACTTGCTAATGAAAATTAAACAGGAAATTAAAAAGCTTTTGGATTCAGATAAGAGAAGCACAGATTCCAGGGATATCTACCTATCAAGTATGACATGTATGAATGAATCGATTAATTCCCAATTTTAATTCCTCTTCGTAGTGAAACATCAGAAAAGTATTACGAACTTCTTTGTTGGACAATTCGTAAAGTAGATTAATTAATTACCTATCTCTGCTCGGTCTCAAGGAATCTCTCAAATCTGAAATTTGGAATGAGGAATGATTGGGAATTAATGGGGGATTCTGAAAAATTGAATTTACATAGGTATTTATAGTGGTGGATGTGTATCCTATCAAATCTAGGGCTAAAGATATGAAAAATCTCGAATTCAGCCAATTTCCCGCACCAGCAGGTCCACGTCGATCGACGCGGCATCCCCGTCGATCGACGTGGCTTCCGAATCGCCGTCGATCGATGCTGATTGGCGTCTGTCGACGCAGTTTCTCGCCCCTTCTGCGCGGTCTCACGGTTTTGGCCATAACTTCCTCTCCCGAACTCCGATTGACCCGATTCTAATTGCGTTGGATAGCTAACTCAAAGCTTCATCCATTGATATGCGCCAATAGCTCGAATTCCTCTTGTGGAAGAAATCTTCACTGCTACTCTTACACGTCACTGCTTCCGGAACGGATTTCTCGTGAACTTAGGCCTAAAACCATACAAAAACACCAAAATGCGCATAATACCACCTGATATAGACTCATGCATAGAATATACATATAAACTCAATAAAACTACATAAAATAGTACAAATATAATATACATAAGTGAGTGAAATAATGAGCTTATCAGGGGTCAATTTTCTAATTTAGGTCTTATAAAACTGAGTTTAGCTGGCAGTTTAAGTAAAAAGTTTTCAGGTATACACTTCTGATGAATTTATATACTGAAAGCATTATGATTGGTAAATTATGTACAAGGTCGATTGGTTAATATACTGGGAATCATAAATGTTGTATGTTCATCTCCTGTCTGAAGTAACAAACATGTGTCGCAAATGCAATTATCCTCTTATCTCGTCGATAGGGAGATCATACGATGTGTAGTAGATCACGGAAGATCGTATGGATCATTTGACCTGGCGAGATATAAATAGTTATCACAGCTGAGACAGTTCTAGGATAAACTATCGGTGCAGGCTGCAGCATACGCAGTAATAAGCATCTTGTCTTGGATAGCTTGGTATGCTGGTGTGGGGCACAAATTGATAAGGACCTAAGTCGAGATCGATTCTTTTATCTGACATTAAAAGAATCTAGATCTCTATGGCTTGATGAGATCCTAAGCCTATATGAAGGTACAGAAGTGTATGCAGATTGTGTATTACTTTGAGTTGCAGTGAAAGGCTCTAGTTGAACTTGTATATCTGTATCTTGGGTAATAGCAGTTTGTGTATGGATGTCTGGTACTGGAACTAGGTAACCACATCCATTATAGGATGGTGACATTCCCTGAGAAGCTCAAAAGGATCGTTATGCTAAAGTCCTGCAGGCTGATTAAGTTCAAGCATAAGTGAAAAGGTTTGAGTGGATTGACTCAGGAATATAAGATGTTAATTAATTAAATAGCTTGTCAGAGCTTAAATTAATTAACGAATGTCTGTAACCTTAAATGTGGGGATATACCGAGCCCATGCAACCCGTACCTCAAAACGTGGTAGCAAATAGGTAGGACAGTATTGATTCTCTGGTGGAATGAATCAATATTAATTAATTAATTATATTCTGGGTTGAATATGGGAATTAATTAATTGATAGGCCTTATTTGCTATTTGCATTCTGGTCCCTGAGCTGGCCCATGAAACTCAAGCCCAATAGAATTCCAGTATTTTCCTATAAATAGGCCTCAGTTCCTCAGATCTAAACACACCACAAGATCATAAGTTGCACGCAGCAAACCAGGTTTTGGGAGTTGTGGTGATCGACTAGATCTGAGAAACAAGGAGGAAATTCTTCTTCTCAACCGGGCAAGGAATCTGAAGGGAATCTTCACCAGATATTCAGATTGAGTTGGGATACAGATCAGGAGGATTTTCTTTTTTCTCCACTCCTTGTTTTTCGAAAATAATTATTTTATTTTTATAAGATTTAATTCCTCAATCTGTTAGGGATTGAATCTGTGTGTGGGAAAGGATCAAGAGGAATCTCCGCGCACTCGTTCTTCAGGGTTTCGCAATCCAGGTATTCTGCATAAAACCCCTTATGCTTATTCAATAGGAGCATGCTAGGATTAATCGTAGGCATAGCAATTTCTTTTTGATATTCCAATTAACGATCCTTGGCAAACGGACTTCGTGATTCAGTTCATGATTTGCATGATAATTAGTATTGAATGATTGCATGGGTTTTTATGGACTGTTTGTTAATGTTTTTCGTCCTCGTGGTTCTCGGGTTAATCCGCCCTTTATAAGGATTCATTTTTCACCCACGAGATAAATCTGTGGTTAGATTTAGATTTTCGAATGTAATTAGATATTTCAAATGTAATATTTTATTTTCAAAAATTAAATCTGTAAAACAAAGAACACGAAGAACACAAAGAACGAAGAACACGAAGAACGAAGGACCGCATGACAGTGTCGGCACCACAGCAGGCCATGCACGGTGGTCGCGCACAGCGAGGGGCATGGTGGCGCAGGCGCACGGCGGCCACGACGGCGGCTCAGCCGCGTGGAAACCCTAGGGTTACAGCGTGCGGCGTACGCGCACGACGGGCAGCAGCCGCACGGCCAACAGCCGGCCAGGCGCGGTGCGGGGGTCTCGGGATGGCGATGCGGGGAGGCTGGCACATGCCGGGACGGCGGGCGAGGGCGGCCTGGGTGCGACGGGGGCGCGCAGCGGAACCCTAGGGTTCGCGCGCATGCGTAGCACCCGCGCAGCCCTGCGCGCGTTCGCCGGTGGCAGGCGAGCGCTCTCCGGGCGACGGCGGCAGGACCTGGTGGTGCGGCGTGGGCTCGGGAGGTGGAGACCTGTGACGGCGGTCGGTGGGGGCTGCACGGCCGCAACCAGCACAAACCCTAGGGTTTTCGGATGCAAACTGGGTTGTGAGTCTCCTCCGGGCCTCGTGAGTGTTTCCGGCGAGCCTAGGTGACCCGATTGTGGAGAAGATGGTGAACGGTGGTTCGGGCGATGGTCGGGGCAAGCCGGGGCGGCAGCATTTGAAACAGGCAATGGACGGAGGAGGCGATATTGTGGACTGCAACCATGCACGTACGTGCATGGCTGCTGCGCATGCCAAGAGCCCTCACGGCGGTGGCGAGTCACCGGCGGCGGTGGTTCGTCGGTGGTGGCTCATCGGGCCAAGTTCTCGCGGGTTATTGGGCTTGCAATGTGTGCCTAGGCCTGCGATTTGGTTAACTGGCCCAGTTGTCCAATTTTCTTATGGATCAAATCTTGGAGGCCCAGATTCAGAAAATAAATTTAGATTACAGTCCAAGTAGTGGGAGTCTAGTCGAAGATCTGTATAATTAATTCCAACTTGTAACAGTTAGAATTATTTTTTTATTATCATGGGGCCAGGAGGACATTTTTTATTTGTTTTATTATCTGTCTTCACATGAAATATGTGTTTTATTTAATTGCGCAACATATAAGCATGTTATAGATAATAGGAGCACGTTTTCTGCTTTTATTTACAGCTTTAAAGCATGCTATGTGATTTATTTTGTGTAATTAATTATAACTATAAATACGGGGTTCATGCTATGCATGATAGAATTTTAGCAATGTTATAATTATGGCTACATAAAATAATCTGTGCAATTGAACCTTATGAACTAAAAAATTACTAAGCTCATAATTTAGTAAGACCTCCACAAAGCGATCTTTTATTGGAAGTGGGTAATTTATTGGGTAAACCTCTACATGTGTAGCTTACTTAATTTATTATTCATAAGTTCTAATAGATAAGATTTCTTAAAACAAACATTTATTTCATGTGAGAAGTGGGAGTTCATGCGTAAATGTCTACATGTGTAGCTTGCGTATTGAATTATCATAAGTTCTCTAGGGATTGAATTAAATAAGACAACATTATTATAGGGATCAGGTGTGTTCTAATAGATCCTTATATGGGAGGGTTGGCTTTGGTGGTAAGCTAGCTTAGATGTTATCCAGAGTATAACTCATTTGTGATGTCCCTGCTCAGTAGGATAATATGGTCTTAAGTTAGTCTCCAATTATTAATTCCATTTGTCTAAGGAACCCGGGCATGGATTGGAATTAAAGGACTGGAATTGAAAGATGCAGTCTGGTTAAGTGTTTTGTTGTAAACGTCCACATGTGTGGCTTGCAATAGTAATACTTAGGCAAATTGGAGGAAACATTAATATTGCTTTATCATAAGGTTTCAATATTTAATTGTTTCAATAGTTTGCGACTATGTTTTAATTTCTGCTTTTATTTATTGTTTTCAGACATGTCTATTCATATTGTAAACCTCTTAGCACTAAACCCTTTAACCGGCCCCAATTTTCCTGAATGGAAATTTTGCTTGTGCCTATGTACTTTACATGAACCCACTATCTCCTTAGTATTGGAAATGTACTGGTTATGAGCGAGAATTCTATGACAGATGGAAAGCTTCTGATGATTCTGCCTACTTTTTCATCATGAACAATTTGTCTAGAGATTTAAGGCTCAAGTACAAGAAATATCGGACTGCTGTTGAGATATGGAGGGATCTTGTGAAAGTATATGGGAAGGTGAGACGAACTATCAGTTATGATCTTGGGAAGGACCTGGTTTGCAAGAAAATGACTGAGGGGAGTTCGTTGGTTCTGCACTTCATCAGTATGATTAGAATCATGAGAAAGTACAGAAAGAGAGGTGGACAAATTAATAAGCGGGCAGAAATAAACATTGTACTGCACTCTCTATCTGATTCTTATGGTGATTTCATCAAATCTCTCGGTGCCAGGCGCGAGTTTCCTCTTCATGAGTTACTCAGGGCCCTGCTGCGAGAGGAATCTGACATGATAGCATTTGAGTTTGCTCCAACTTTGTCAGCTTTTGACAAGGCAGTTGCTGAAGCAAAAGAAATGCTTAAAAAGTTAAATGAAATAGATGAGGCAGAAGTTATCACCGGGCCATGAAAACACAAGCGAAGTGAAGTAAATTATCAAGTGCCTAGCACGGGTAGACAAGGTACGTCATGTGCATTTATAACGGAAACATGTTTAGCATCAGTTTCTACCAATTCTTGGGTAGTGGATACTGGAGCTACTGATCATGTTTGTTATACTTTGCAGGGGTTCAGGCCGACAAGGCAGCTAAAACATGACGAGATTACCATCTCTATGGGCAGCGGAGAGCAAATCTCAGCAGTAGCCATTGGAGATTTTGAGAGATGTTTTATATGTGCCAGTTTTTCAGCGGAACTTAATTTCAGTTTCTAAGTTATTTAATGATGGATATTCAGTTATTTTTTATAGTGGGGTTTCTATCATTAGTAATAACGGTGTTATCTGTCATGGTAAACTGATTGACTCTCTCTATATCATTGATTGTATGCATAAATCTTCCGTGAATGTTGCAAACTCATCCAATAATAATAATCATTTACAGAGAAAGTTTTCTTCCGATGAGGATCAAACATATCTCTGGCACTTGACACTAGGTCACATCAATCTAAAGAGGTTTAAAAGATTAGCATGCGATGAGCTCTTGAATTCTTTTCAAATGGTACCGCATCAAATCTGTGAATCCTGTATAGAGGGAAAGATGACGACCAGACCTTTTAAGGCAAGTCAGTCTCGAGCAGAGGATGTGTTGGAATTGATCCACTCTGACTTATGTGGACCAATGTCCACGCAAGCTCGTGGAGGTTTTGAGTACTTCACCACATTCATTGATGATTACTCAAGATTTGGATATGTCTATTTGCTTTGCCATAAGTCTGAATGCTTTGAGAAATTCAAAGAATTTAGGACCGAGGTAGAAAAGAAGCTAGGTAAGACTATCAAGACACTACGATCAGATCGTGGTGGAGAATACCTCAGTAACGAGTTCTTGCAGTACTTGTCAGACAACGGGATTACATCCCAGTGGACTGCACCAGGAACCCCTCAACAAAATGGTGTAACAGAAAGAAGAAATAGAACTCTTTTGGAAATGGTCAGGTCGATGATGAATTATGCAAGCTTGCCGATTTCGTTTTGGGAATATGCCTTGGAGACAGCGGCCTACTTGCTTAACCTGGTACCTTCTAAATCAGTTCCTAAAATGCCTCTGGAACTCTGGTATGGGCGAAAGCCAAGTTTGAACAGAGTGAGGGTTTGGGGTTGTCCAGTATATGTGCTGACAAAGGAACCTGATAAGTTAGAAAGTAGGTGTAAGCTGATGCTATTTGTAGGATATCCCAGGCAAACGAAAGGTAGTTACTTCTATTGTCCTGAGAATCAGAAAGTCGTTGTCAGTACCAACGCAAGATTCTTGGAGGACGAATATGTAAGAAAGCACAGATCCAAGAGTGAAATTGTCCTCCACGAGCTTGAGGACAAGGAAGCAATTCCATCAGGAAAGCCCAGTGTAGTGGTAAATCCACCTGTAACAGGTGAGGCTATACTAACACTGCCACTAATGCAAGGTATGGGACCAATGCGTACTGTGCCAACTACTGACACGGTTCAGATGCCTCGTCGCAGTGGGAGGGTTATCCACCAACCCGAAAGGTACATGTTCATTGGAGTGTCTTCTGACTTGATCCCGGAAAATGGACTGGATGATACCGATCCCTGGACATATGACGAGGCGGTATCTGATAAAGATGCAGACAAATGGCTAATCGCCATAGATTCGGAAATAGAATCCATTACGGCTATGGATGTATACAGAAAACTTATTTGCCAGATGGCTGTCGAGCCATAGGGTGCAAATGGGTATACAAAAGAAAGAAAGGAGCGTATGGTGAAATTACAGCTTTCAAAGCAAGGCTGGTGGCAAAGGGTTATAGTCAGAAAGAAGGTGTAGACTATGACGAGACCTTCTCTTCGTATACTCCTAGCCATAGCAGCACATAAGGACCTAGAAATCTAACAGATGGATGTCAAAACCGCGTTTCTAAACGGGTACCTTGAAGAAGGTAGGGACATCTATATGCAACAGCCAGAAGGTTATGTGCAGAAGGGCGAAGAACATTTGGTCTGGAAGCTAAGGAAGTCGTTGTATGGACTTAAACAAGCTTCATGGTCATGGAATCTGCATTTTGATGAAGTGATTAAATCCTATGGATTGTCACAATGTTCAAACGAGAGTTGCGTGTACCGTCTATGTGTCAGCGGAAGCGTGGTGTTCCTTGCACTTTATGTAGATGATATTCTCCTATTTGGCAACAATGTGGAAGTATTGTCGGGCATAAAAGGGTGGTTATCCGAGTAGTTTCATATGAAGGACATTGGGGAGGCAGGATACATCCGGGGTAAATGTATTGCGGGAGCGCAATAAGAGGATGCTGACCTTGTCTCAAGGATCATATGTGGATACTGTGATTGCCCGTTTCAGCATACAAACTGCCAAGAAAGGTCTGTCACCCTTCAGACATGGCATATATCTTTCCAAGGATCAGTGTCCGTTGACACAAAGGGAGAAATATGAAATGGGGAATGTGCCGTATGCATCGGCCGTGGGGAGCCTCATATATGCAATGCTATGTACGAGGCCAGATATCTACTTTGTTGTAGGCATGGTAGCAAGATACCAGTCTAACCCTGGACAGGCGCATTGGCCCGCGGTAAAGCACATACTTAAATACCTGAAAAGGACTAGAGACTATTGTCTCGTCTATCAGTCTGAGGAGTTGTGCCCTGTGGGTTATACTGATTCGGATTTCCAGGCAGATCGAGAAGAAAAGAAGTCCACCTCTGGCTATGTGTTTACATTGGGAGGTGGGGCCATATCATAGAGTAGTGCAAAGCAGAAGTGCATTGCGGACTCCACCATGGAAGCAGAATATGTGGCAGCTTCTGAAGCTTCGAAAGAAGCAGTATGATTTTGAAACTCCCTTCTAGAGTTGGACGTGATTCCTAAGCTGCCCAAGACCATCACGATATATTGTGATAATTCGGGAGTTGTGGCTAATTCAAAGGAACCACGAACTCACAGAGCAACAAAACACATTGAAAGGAAGTACCATATTATACGAGAAATCATAGCAATGGGTGATGTGCTAGTAGAGAAGATTGATACAAGAAATAATCTAGCGGATCCATTTACAAAGGCTCTGCCTCAGAAGGTCTACGAGATGCATGTACGTAACCTTGGGCTGAGGGCAAAGCTATCCACGTAGAATGTTTGATGTAATAGCAAGATTAGTTTAGACGCGTTATACTCTGGAAAGCACCTGTATAATGCTTTGAGTATAAGTGGAATATTGATGGATTTATATACTGAAAGCATTATGATTGGTATATTATGTACAAGGTCGATTGGTTAATATACTGGGAATCATAAATGTTGTATGTTCATCTCTTTTCTGAATTAACAAACATGTGTCGCAAATGCAATTATCCTCTTTATCTCGTCGATAGGGAGATCATACGGTGTGTAGTAGATCACGAAAGATCATATGGATCATTTGACCAAGCGAGATATGAATAGTTATCATAGCTGAGATAGTTCTAGGATAAACTGTCGGTGTAGGCTGCAGTATACGAAGTAATAAGCATCTTGTCTTGGATGGCTTAGTATGCTGGTGTGGGGCACACATTGATAATGGCCTAAGTCGAGATCGGTTCTTTTATCTGACATTAAAAGAATCTGTATCTTAGGTAATAGCAGTTTGTGTATGACTGTCTGGTACTGGAACTAGGTAACCACATCCAGTATAGGAAGGTGACATTCCTTGAGCAGCTCAAAAGGTTTGTTATGCTAAAGTCCTGCAGGCTGATTAAGTTCAAGCATAAGTGAAAAGGTTTGAGTGGATTGACTCAGGAATATAAGATGTTAATTAATTAAATAGCTTGTCAGAGCTTAAATTAATTAACGAATGTCAGTAACCTTAAATGTGGGGATATACCGAGCCCATGCAACCCGTACCTCAAAACGTGGTAGCAAATAGGTAGGACAGTATTGATTCTCTGGTGGAATGAATCAATAATAATTAATTAATTATATTCTGGGTTGAATATGGGAATTAATTAATTGATAGGCCTTATTTGCTATTTGCATTCTGGTCCCTGGTCTGGCCCATGAAACTCAAGCACAATAGAAGTCCAGTATTTTCCTATAAATAGGCCTTAGTTCCTCAGATCTCAACACACCACAAGATCATAAGTTGCACACAGCAAACTAGGTTTTGGGAGCTGTGGTGATCGACTAGATCTGAGAAACGAGGAGGAAATTCAGCTTCTCAACCGGGCAAGGAATCTGAAGGGAATCTTCACCAGATATTCAGATTGAGTTGGGATACAGATCAGGAGGATTTTCTTTCTTCTCTCTCTCCTTGTTTTTTGAAAATAGTTATTTTATTTTCATAAGATTTAATTCCTCAATCTGTTAGGGATTAAATCTTTGTGCGTGGGAAAGGATCAAGAGGAATCTCCGCGCACTCGTTCTTCAGGGTTTCGCAATCTAGGTATTCCGCATAAACCCCCTTATGCATATTCAATAGGAGCATGCTAGGATTAATCGTAGGCATAGCAATTTATTTTTGATATTCCAATTAACGATTCTTGGCAAACGGACTTTGTGATTCAGTTCACGAATCCCTTCAACTTCAACACTTTGGAGAAGTGTTGAAGGTTTCAAAGCACAGATAGAAACTGAGTAATGCAAGAAATAAACAAAAACTGTAAATGACACAATATATTATAGTGGTTCGGATCCTTAAGTCCTACGTCCACTCTTTAGAAAGAAATCCAGTAATTCACTAAGGAATGAAGTATACAGTCCTCACGATCTATAGCCAATCACGACGAAAGCCACAGATTGCAGCAAACGGGATCACTTGCCCAGGTAGATGTTATTCACTCCTTCTTCAGTTCTTCGAAGCCTCTCTAAGCCTTCTCTGAACTGGCAGACTTTGGGAACGGATTGAGGACACACCTCCCTTCTCCTTCTCTGGTAGGTGGATGGTTGAGTTCTTCTCAGAACGTACAAAGGTTTGGCAGTTGCCTGTGAGAACCTGTTCCTCGTCCGAGTACCAGGCTGTTATGTTATTACTTGAAAAGTAAGAACACCAAGAAAATAGACTAAGTAGCAGAGACTTAGTCCTCGTGTACTCAAGGTCACACGGTGAATCTCAGAAAGATTCCTTGAGCAATAAAGCCTCGTGATCACTAAATGAACCATGGAGTAAATGTCATTTGATCGAGAGCATTAAATGTGTTTGAGCTTTAAATTTGGCAGAGTAACGGCAAGATTTGAATGTGTCAAAGATCGGTTGTTGTCTCTATGGTCCTTCTGTTATTTATAGATGAGACTTTGAAAAGTAGCTGGTAGAGACAAGGTAGATGTTGCCCAATCGGCGGCCATACTTCTTGATGTCGTAGACCTGCTCCTCTGCTTTTTCTGAACACAACCATGCTTTTTCTGATACAGATTTGTACTTGTTGTGTCAGACTCAAACAACAATAGACTTCAGTCGTAACTGTCTGATTCCTTGTTCCTTATCATTGAGATTCCAACACTCTTTACGACTGTTTAGCTCCTTATTTTTCACGTGCTTTCGACCGTGTAAATTCGCTTGCCTTGAAACTATGACATACCCTCGACACTTTTTCATATTATGTTCACGAAAACTGTGTCCACATTTTTCAGCATTGTTTTGTCCTTAGCAGTTCCAAACTGCATGCGTAGTTTTCTTTGCTCATTACTCTGATTAGCTCTCGCAGTTTTCTGCAGTTCTTCTTGAACTGTCTTCTCAATTTTTCTTCCATAAGGCTTCTCAAACTCTCTTCACAGTTTTTGGCCGAATGCTTCCTGACGAGCTATTACAACTCAGTAGTCCTATACAGGGATTACATATTTAATAACTCTAGACCTAGGCATTCAGTTTTGACAAATCAAAATATCAAATTAAAGGTGGGGTTTACATATCAATGCCTAACACATGAGGAACGTAAGCCAAATTGAAGTCAGACTTAAAGGAGAGTAAATGACAAGTAAAAGTCAGTTCGAGGATGTCCCATACTTGGATTCTTCGGACTAAAACTTAGTCTGACAAGAGCAGGTAGAAAGTACAAGGCACGTACAACCTTTTCAGAGCAGAGCAGACCTAACAAAAAATGGTTGTGATTGGACAACATTCCTCTTGTCTCTAACGACTGGAATTTTGTGTCTAACGGGCTGAAATTCAAACATCCAAGGATGCACCGATAAATACGTCAAAATTTCAACCAGAAAAGGTTACGAACTCTCAAGCAAAGATAAGCCTACACTCTACCAAACTTTTAAGTTTTAAACTCAAGTTAATCTATCCGTGCTATGTGAAAGTAGAGTATCTTGTCCTTTGAAAGAACAAGGTTATTCGTGATACCTACATGAAGTGCTTCATGATCGAGTTTTTCGATAAGTCAGGTGTCGAAGTGTTTTCTAAACAGAGGCTCGTAGAGTATCTTGTCCTTCCGCACTTGAGCCGCCCTTCGTTGTTCAATGGTGAGTTCGCCGCGTGCTTTACCATGAGCAATGGACACCAAGCACCCATAAGGAATTGACTTGTCAATCTGCTCTTTCTTGAATACGCTTGTGAAAGTAGGCTGAAATTGTTCTGGGTCCCGGGAATACATGGCCTTTGGGACGATTCGGTAGGGGTATTTGAACGGTTGGAGGATTCCGCAATTTTAGACTTTTCCTAAAATTAGAAAAAAGAGAGTTGAAGAAAAATTTGAGAGCAAAAATATAAGGAGTAATAGGGTTAGAAATCCCAAACCAACTACCTTTATACAATTTGAAACAATCAGCTTTGTATGAGCGATTGGATTTCCTTTTTGATCTGGAGATATCGACGGTTGGGCAGTTCGGTGATGGTTTGCCTTACGTCCCACGTTGATGGAAAGTTGTGCGTGGCTGACATGGCAATCACTTATTCCTTGCAACCCTGTGCTATAGTCACTCTTTCAATTAATATGGACTTCACTACTGCTCCGTTAATTAGATGATCCCGCCTTTCGAGAAATTTGAAATCATTATCCCAATTTTGTCTGCTGGAATGAATACGGCAAACATAAGGCATACTGCTGAGAGCTTGGACTCAGCATTCTTCAGATGTCTACTGAGAGCATGAACTCAACATCTGATAGATATCTGTTGAGAGCTTGGACTCAGCAGTGAACTTAGATTCCGCTAAGATCTTAGAATACCGAAAATAATAGAAATCTGCTGAGAGCTTATACTCAACAGCCAATCTTGAATTTGCTAAAGATCTAAGCTAGGAAATCTATGAGAATCTACTGAGAGCTTGGACTCGGCATTCTTCGGGATTCTACTAAGAGCTTGGACTCAGTAGACCATCTAGACTCTTATAATTCTTAAATATTTAGATTTCAAAGAGTCTTTACTGAGAGCTTGGACTGAGTAATCAATTTAGACTCTTCTATAATTCTTGGACGTTTAGAGTTCAAAGAGTCTTCACTGATAGCTTGGACTCAGTAATCAGCAGAGACTATGCTTGAGCAAAGTTTAACACAGCATCCATCAACACTATGCTTCCCTCTTGGGCTTCAAGGGAGACTTTAACATTCCTATCTGTTGATTTTCCCTTTATCTTCGATTTAAACCAAGGTAAATCATAAGGGTTTTACATAAGAAGCTATTTACACAAGGAGTGTAATGATCTAGCATTTGTTTTAGGTAGTTATTATTTTGAGACAACAGAGGATTGTCATCAAAACGAGCATATTGTTTCATTGATATCATTGGTTTACAAGAGTTATACTTCTCAAAGTATTAAACTACAAGTTATAATGATCAATTCTTCTTCAAACTGCTCCGAATAACGCATTTGCTAGATCTGCTCCTTCTTGGTCTTCTCCCCGAGCTCGTTGCTACATGTCTCCCCACATGCACAACAACGTCTTCTAGGTTGCGAGATGTCTGTTCGCAAGTTCATCTTCTACATCCTTGAACTTTGTACGTAGACATCTCTTTAGCAACAACCTTCTTGCTTACTGCGGACGTCCAGCGTATATAGTTGGACAGGAAGTCCGAGTTTAGTTGATCTTAGCATCTGCTCAGACCGGTGCTCTTGTCTGCAGTCCTCCCATCAGCACCAGGTGCTATACAGATGTCCCTACTTTATGTAGGATGGGTAACATCTGCACCACCTGCATGTTCACATGCCTAGATGCATGTGTCTTTAGCTCCGGATGCCAAGTAGATGCTCTCGAGTTGCATCTACTCCATCCGCAAGCCTTTCCTCCATCTATTTTTCGTCTCCATTTTCCAATTATTTAAACCCTCGAAGAAGATGTGAGGAAGAAGTTGTCTGGGAATCGTTACCCAAAGGAATTCCCAAACCATGCGACTAAGGAATATCCATCCTCAGGCCAACCTGACAAGCTTATATATCTCCAACGATTAAGCTATCATGGCCTGACAAAATGGATCTCCTATCTCCATTCGGTTCTAATATAAGAAAACCCATTATCAAAGCTGAACTGAGAATTGAGAGAATATTTTTAGATATGATTTCTATGAAGATTACGACTCTTCCTCTCAATTCGGAGTCTTCCCAGTCACATTGCTCGAACCCATCTTGAAGGTATTTTGGTGAGATGGTAAAGGATGACCTCTTATTTTTCTTGAGCAACAAGATTTAATCGGAGGGGATTGAAGCTATGAAGCGAGTTTAATTTCATAGGATCTGAATAGATGAGCCCGTCCTGAAGATTTGTTCGAACAATCAAATCATCTGCCTCGGGAACCGATGGTTTTGGCAATACTTTCTATGTGGCCGTTCGTGATACCATATATGGATCTGAATTGTCTCAAGCCTTAAGTAAAATCTTCAAAAATGATAGCGAATTACGACTGTCACCACATTAATTCTCTCCATTAATGTAGTTTGAAACTGTTTCGTCGGTTGAGATAATCCTATTTTTAATTCTTCTTTCCTTAATATTTTTTCAATGTTGATCTAGCACTCTTGTCCATTTGCTGAGAGCTGTGACTCAGTAATTACTATGATGTCTGCTGGAAATTGAGATTTCAGCATCTGACATCGAATCTGCTGAGAACTTGGACTTAGCAATTCGATTATAAATTTCTTTGCATCTTTTGGAGAGTGTGAGCTTGGACACAGTCTATTCCGTATCATCTCCAGAAATCCCAGAAATCAAAGAACAGAATGAGAGCTGGGACTCATTCTTCCTCAACCTCATCTAACTCCAATAATCCGAGCTTAAGACAAAGCTCTTTAAATCTTCTTTCTGCTAGAGATTTGGTGAATATGTCTGCTAGCTGATCTTTTGTCCGGATGTAATCCACTAAAATATCCTTCTTTTCAACGCGATCTTGGATGAAATGATCTATGATATCAATGTGCTTCGTCCTTAAATGATGTACTAGATTCTTCATGATGCACATCGCACTGTTGTTGTCACAGTAGATCGGGATGAATCCGGTGCTAACTTCACAATCTTGAAGTTGTTGCTTAATCCACAGCACCTGTGTACAGCAGCTTGCAGCAGCCACGTATTCATCTTCTATTGTGGACGTTGCTGCCGAGTGTTGTTTTTTGTTGAACCAGCTGATCAGCTTGTGTCTAAGGAATTGACATGTCCCACTCATACTTTTCTGATCAATTCGTAATCCTCAGAATTCTGGGTCTGAATATCCAATGAATGTGAGGTCGTCTGCTCTGGGGTACCAAATACCTAGTGACACTGTCCCTTTCAGATGTTTAACAATTCTTCGAGCATACTCTATGTGCGATTTCTTCGAATTTGCTTGATATATAGCACATACGCCTACAACATACAAAATATATAGCCTATTAGCCGTTAGATACAATAATGAACCAATAATACCTCTATATGTTGTTGGGTTCTCGAATTAGCTTTCTTCATCCATTGAGATTGACATGTTGTGCTCATGGGAATCCGTAGAGTCTTTGTCTTCTCTGGACAAAATTTGCTGATGAGATCCTTTGTATATTTCTTCTAATGAATGAAAATCCCATTGCTGGATTGCTGAACTTGTAGGCCTAAGAAATACGACATCTTCCCCATCATGCTCATCTAAAAGTTAGTCTGCATAAGCTGAGCAAATTTATCACACAAGGTTAGATTCTTAGAACCAAAGATAATATCATTCACGTAGATTTGGACGAGCAATATGTCTTTAGCATCCTTGATCAAGAAGAGTTTGCGATCAATTTTCCACTTCCTAAATCCATTCTTCAGTAAAAATTGTGACACTGTCTCGTACCAAGCTCTTGGGGCTTGCTTCAAACCATATAGAGCTTTCCTCAACTTGTACACCTTGTTTCCACGTTCATAGCCAGGAGGTTGCTCCACGTACACTTAATCATTTAATTCACCATTTAGGAACACACTCCTTACGTCCATCTGAAACACAGTAAAACCATGGTGAGCAGCATATGCAAGGAATAACCTGATTGCTTCCAGTTGAGCTACTGGAGCAAACATTTTGTCGAAATCAATTCCTTCACACTGCGCATATCTTTTAGCTACAAGCTTTGCTTTGTTGCGCACGATAAGTCCATTCTCATCACGCTTGTTCTTGAATACCTATTTGGTGCCTATCACCGATTGATGCGTTGGTCGATCCACGAGATCCCATACATGATTCTGCGTGAGTTCTGACAGTTCATCCTACATCGCGTTGATCCAATCGACGGATTTAAGTGCATCAACAACTTTGGTTGGCTCCTCCTGAGATATGTAGCAGGCTAGCATAGCACTGTGTCTGGTTTGAATCAGATCGGCAAGATCTCCTAATATTGCTTCTGATGGATGATCTCTCAGCAGCCACTTCATTCTTTATAACTCAGTAACTGGAATTGTTTGACTGTTGGATGCTCTGATTTGGCTTCCCGAAATGGGAACATCAACAAGTTGTAGATTATTTAGATTTCCAACTATACTTGTTGGGTTGTCGTCTGCTGGATGGTTTTCTGTTGATGATCCATCTGCTGGATTGGTATTTGCTGGAGTGATGATGCGTCTTCCATCATTAGTCCGCTCCTAATCATTTTCAGCAGTGCTATCTTCAACAGTCTTCTCGTTAGTTTTAAGATTTTCAGCAACGTCTTCGTTTTGTTGAGTGGTTTCTCATTCTTGAGATCCCCCTTGACTTATGGTCTCCTTGAGAGGATTTAGTGAGCCTCAACATTACAAGTTGCATCACCGGCCTTCTCAACTGTTTTCTAACCAGCCGAGGTCTCTAACATAGATGAAGATTCACTCATAAACCTAGTCGGAGCAATCGGTTCAACTTCGAAAGTATTCAAGCCCGATTGTCCATTGACATCATTGGTTTCATGAACCATGTCTCTTAGATCTCTCATAGTCTTGCGCACTAAAGTAGCTTCATCGAAAATAACATTGCATGTTATTTTCACAAGTTTGGTGGTCTTGTTAAGCACTCTATAACCCTAGTGAGAAGGATGTCTATATCCTAGTAAAACTCCTTCATCAGCTTTGGGAGAGAGAGTACTTAACATTGATTTCCCATTATTATGGATATAATATGGTGAACCAAAAGCACGAAGATGAGCTAAGGAAGGCTTACGTCCATGATAGATTTTGTAGGGAGTCTTGTTGAATCTAAGATTCAACCCACTTCGATTCTACGTGGAGCAAGCATTCATTACGGTTTCTCCCTGAAATCTCTGACCTAGATCTGTATCGGCAAACATCGTTCATATGACCTCCTTTAGAGTTCTGTCCTCCGCTCTGCTAAGCCGTTTTGCTGAGGTGTTCTTGTAGTGGACCTTTCATGTCCTATCCCAGCGTCGGTGCAGAAGTCCATTAGAGCACTATTACAGAATTTTGTGCCATTGTCTGATCTTATCTACTTCACTGTGACCTCATTGTCATTTTGCACTCAAAGTAACAGCTCCGGCAGGATTATCTTGACTTCATCCTTGCTCTTGAGCAGTCTCACCCACGCGTACCTGGAATAATCATTAATAATAACCAGAGTATAATTCTTGTTACCTACAGTGGGTGGAGTCACACGGCCGAATAAATTCATGTGCAGCAGCTCAAGGGTTATGTTTGATGTGGCCTTTTCTGGATTACATCTGAACGACGCATTGGCTTGTTTTCCTTGTTGACCAGCTCTGCAAACTCCTTCCTTCTTGAAGGTTTCTTTGGGAAATCTCGTGACAATGTTATATCTAGCTATATAATTAATAGTTTTGAAGTTTAAGTGTGTTAGCCTTTTGTGCCATAGCCAATTCGTCTCCTCGTTGAACGCGATGAAGCATGAGGCTTGCTGACCACTTTCCCAATCTATAACATGGAGTCCTCCTTTTCTGATTCCTTCTTCAGTGGTCTTGTCATCAATCTCGCAACCTGTATCAGTAAATGAAACTATGTATCCATTTTCACTTAGCTGACTGATGCTCAGCCGATTGTGCTTGAGGCTGTCGACGAGGGCCACGTTGATGATGCGCATTCCATTTTGCTCGATGCACCCCTCTCAATTACTCTAGCCTTTTAGTTCACCGAACCAAAGGTCCTTTGATTTTGTGAAGATCTTTGAATATGTCTTCGTCTCTTGTCATGTAACCTGAGCATCCAGTGTCTAAGATCTATTCTTTTAGTTTCTTCGAGGTTCTTCTCGCTGGATCCTGATTTCTCATGACAGCTAGGGCTGATTCTGCTACCGACTCTTTATCAACATTTGCATCTTTATTGATGTTGGCCATAAATACCACGAGAACATCTTCTTCATCTTCTGAGGAATAGCTTTCATCGTCGTGATCTGGGATGTCTGGTATCTCTGTCTTAGTCAGCAGAGCTTTGGCAACGGCCTTTGACACGTGCTTCTCGAAGAGCTTCCTTAACCTCTCTCTTTCGTCTAAATCTATTCGAGGACACTCAAAAGTTAGATGGTCGGGGGAGTTGCATTCATAGCACGTTCTTGGCGTCTTCTTAGCTGTCCTGTTGTCTGCTGGTTGACTCTGTTGTGTTCCTCATTTTTGCCTTTAGCTATCAACAGTATCTTCTGCAGTTTTTTCAGCTGTTCCTCCAGCTCGCTGACAGAACATTTTGTTTCTTTAGGTTGAGATCCACTCGTTGATGTGATCTTTTTTATTGGGTTGGGTTGAGCTGGACGATCTGAGTGGAATGGCCTCTTGGTTTTCAACTTCTGTACATCTCTCTTCACAAAGTATGTTGCATCCTCGGGATGATCTTCAATGGATATTGCAGCTCATACAACTTCATTCTTGTTGATCTTCATGATGTCCCATTCATGTGCCTGAAGCTGGATGAATACATCTTTTGTGCTCATGGTTGATATATCTTTCTCCTTGAGGCTCGTCACTTTGACAAACCAATCATCTTTTGGCATCCTTGATAATATTTTTGAATTTATTTCGGGAAGTTCGTACGTTCTTCCCAACTTATTCAATTATGCTATAATGGAGTTAAATCTAACTTCCATTTCTTAGATTGTTTCTCTTGGATGCATCTGGAATGACTCGTATTTGTCTACGCATTGTTGCAGCTTGTTCCTCTTCATTTGGGATGTCTCTTTACTCCAGGTGCCAAGAAAATCCCATATTTCTTTGGCATTCTTGTACTCCATGGCTTCAGTTATCAAAGGTTTTGATAGAGAATTTATGATCAAATCCATAGCCACGAAGTCCAGTTGAGCGTGAACTCGGTCTTTCGGAGTGCATTCCTCATACGGCTTGTCCACCATCTCTTTTGGTTCTTATACATTGTCGCCGAGTCGAGAGTTCACCTTCAGAATATTGATTGGTCCTTGCTCGATCACTTGCCCCATCTCTGGACGTATATTCTTTAATGTGATCAGCGACCACTTCTTCCATGTGTTGTAAGTTTTTGGAAAGAACCTTCCCAACTTTGCGTTGTTCATCATTGTCTTTATTCTGAGCTTAACACAGAAACACAAGAAATATGCTAGGAAAATGGATCTGGTCCTAAGTGACTCAGAAGCAGCTAGTCTGTAAAGACCAACCGCTCTGATACCACTTGTTGGTCTCAGATCAGAGTGTTTATAGTTGCAGCCGAATGTTAAAAATGTCTTGCACTTATCTTGCTAAGGTCACGACTTAGCAAGTGTTTTCAAAATGTGTTTAAGCTCGAGTATTCATTAGATTTACTTCAAGATATACTGCAATACTTGATGTGTTGAGTTTCAAAATAAACAATAAGTAACGAAATAAAAGCAGTAAATGAACACGTGATTTATAGTGGTTCGAACAATTGTTCTAGGTCCACTCTTCAGTCCTCTTGACTGTAAATTCACTATAATTGATTACAAGGCCAGACTTGGTCTCTAACATTGATCAGCTCCTCCGTCTTATCAGCACGCACCTTCAAGCACCTCGGTCTTCAATCTTCACTTTGACAGTCCTTAGAGTGAGGACAAACCTCCCTTCTCCTCGGACGTCGATCTTGGGAGTTTTATAATTCTTCCCAGAACCTTTCCTTTTGTGGCAATAGCCCGTGATAATCACACTTGTGGAACAAGGTGACTGCTAGATTCTTTCTAGGATAGCGTTAATCCCAAAGGTAACCTTAGAAGATTACTTCAAAGGTCTAGAGCTCTGGATTCAAAAACTTTTAAAAGCCTCGATCAAATGAATGCTTGGATATGAGTTCACGTGAGCTTAAGAGTATTTGAATTGTCTAACTCTTGGATCTGCAGAACTCTCTATTATAAACTTGGCAAACTTTTTAGCTCTTCGCGAAATCATCTATTTATAGTTGAAGATTCAAATGTACGTTTGAATCTTGTCCGTTAGACACAGGTTGTCTGCTCGCCGATCTCTGTTCTTCTTTTTCTGCGAAGTGCAGAGATTTTTCATATCTCCTTCGTCTCTGATTGACATTCTTCTTATCTTAGTCGTCTTTATCAAAACGGGTCTTTGAGTTTGAATATGGAAACCTTCCTTTTGTCTGTTGATTATCATTCCTTTGATTCGTCGGGTTTTCATGTGATTTTGGATACTTCTGTTTCATGACTCCGTATTGAATGTTGAATGTTGTCATGCGTTTGCTAGTAGTTGGTTGTTTGCTGATATCGCAGCAATCCTACTGAGATTCAGCAACAGGCTTGCTTTACTCCTTCAGCATCGTTAAGTGCTTCCAGCATTCTTCATGTATATTCTAGCCTTTCCAATGTTTGCTAGCTATTTTAGCAATCTTCATTCTTGCTGACTCTTTCAACATTTTCTTTTCGTATGTTTGAGTCTTCTAGCATTCTCCTTAGAGCTTTGCTGATTCCTTCAGCAAACTTCGATCCTTTCTTCTAGTTCTATTACTACTCGAATAAGAGTATCGTACACAGGACTTTTACATTTTGACACGATTTTAAGTTGCTAGAAACTAGATCGACTAAGCTTTGATGCACCAAAACTAAACTACATACAATTAAGATCAATGAGTTATAATATTTCTAACAATGTTCCTAATATTTATTGTATTAGTAACTTATTTTTTTAAAATTCTTTAGTGTATAATTATTTAAGGAAATTTCAAATGAGCAAGAAAAAAAAATTATTGAGGGATTCTGCTTTTTTATATTAATATAGATTAGTATTTCTCTTGTGCGTTGCACGCAATTATTATATTAAGTAGTATTAAAAAATATTATATTTTCTTAATTTTTGAAAGATTACTATATCGATTAAAATACTAAAACTATTTTAATGTGTTGTGGTATTGTAACTCAAAGAGGACGACTATATTTTTACTCATTTATTCCTCACAATAATTGACTTTTGTAAAAAAATATATAATATTTGTAAATTACAATTTGACTTAAAAGGTAACCAATTATATTTCAATTCAAATTTTGATATTGAACAATTTTGAAACAAAACATATAAAAATAATTTTAATTCAAATATGCATCCAATATTTTTTGCTTTTTCTAGAATGTTGTGTGATTAATATTTAGTTATTTCCAAATTAATTGGTAAAATTGATTGCATAAAATTACACACTATTGGACTTGGTTAATTATTGTGTACCCAATCCAATACAATCTTTAATTATTGAGCCTAAATTATCATTAGGTATTTATACATATTTTTGCACATTTTCTTCATTAGCTGCACCATATTCAAAATAGTCATGAATGTCCTTACTTTAATGCGCCACATTGAAGCAACACCCCACGAATGAAGAAGATAGTATTATTCATTTGTTTTATCATCAATCCTTGCCCTTGGATATGTGTGTCATTATTTCCCTTGCAAACTTCATGCATTCCCCTCTTTCCACAACATGAAGTTTAGATCAATTATTTTTCATTTCCCCAATATTGCATGGACAACCAACATTGACTTATGCATTCCCTAAAATAATTCGCATTTTTTTATTCTACCATTTTATTTGTCTTGATTTTAAAATATAACTGAAAAGTACTTGTCATCTACGATAAGCATATTCTATTTTATACTTTCTTCAAATCTTTTTTATAAATTAACTTTAAAAGTTTATTTTAATTTTCTCATCCTTTCAAAGGTGCTCCTCATTATTTTTTTATCACATATATATGTAAATATTATACATATAATAATTATGTATTTGATAAATATGATAAAGGATATACGGTTTCAACCTGATATACTCACACTTCGTATTTTAAAATAAATTAATAATTATAATTTAAATAAAAGAAATCAATTTGGTGTACCCATGTTTTAGGTTTTTAATAAATAGATAATACTAATTTTTAAGTAACATAAAAAATCAAACTGATATACTCACATTTATTTTATTTTAGCATAAAATAAAAATACTAAATAAAATAAAATAAAAAAATCGAACTGATGTACCACATTTTAAAAGTAAACTTATGTTTGTTCTTTTAATAATTTAAATTAAAATTATAAAATAACATGCGATATTTGTCTATAAGTTTTATGAATTTCTATAATTATCTATATAATTACATTGATGGGATTCTTATTGTTCGTTACATTGATGGGTTGATTTATAAAAATTAAAATATAAGTTGTAGAAGATTATATAAACAATAAATTTATTAGTTTTTTATTAATCTATATTATTGATTTATTAATATTACTATCTTACGATTTTTTAAAAATATACTTTTAAAATAATTTTGTTTGTAACCATCGTTTAGTTTTGCATGTTATTATATAAATTTAATTATAAATTGAGTACCGGATTTATATAAATTAATCAAATTACAAATTATTGAAATATTGGGAAAAATAAAATATTTTGTTGATAATTAATGGAGATAATGTCTTTTGTTATGAAATATAGAAATTGAAAATAAGACCGACTATATTTATAGGACAAAATTAATTTTTATGGTTAGTATTAATTAATCATAATGTATTTATGTAAATAAAATTATAATTTTATATGATGGAATAATCATTCCCATCTTTTTATTTTATTTGCTTTAGTATTATTGTTACATATAATATTCAAATAAATGAATGATCTAATGTGGTTTGAAAAATGCTAATTCTTTTCTGTATGGAAAAAAATAATTTAAAAGATAAATTTTGTGTAAATATAAAAATTTTAATCTATATTCATATGTTGAGAGTGAAATTCAAACCCAGGACCATTTAGACCAAAAATTTAATATTTGCACCTCAGACCAACTTAGCTATATTAATGTTTTGACAATAATTAGTTCAGTAATATAGATATTCATGTTTTTTTATAGATTTTGGCGGGAACAGTTTTTTTAAACTTCTTTGCTTTAGTGTATATATAGATATAGATGAGATTTATCTCTCACAATAATATATTTTTTTTTTACTTTTATTTGGATTTTATATTGTTTGGTGTTTATTGGTTTTCAAGTCAAATTAAGTGATAAAAGGGTAAAATTGTAGAACACGAAGGAAATTAGGAAGAAAGTCAGTCACTTGCCAGGTGAATGATTTTATTATTATTATTATTTTTTTTTTTTTATAGCACATGTTCATGTTTTATGGTTGATTAAAAAATAGTCGAGCGACTATATAAAAAGTCGGTTATGAGAACTTGATCTCTCAAATGGGCCATGAAACTTGAGCCGTGCTGACGAAGTCGGTCAACTTGTTCGAAGAAGGGTAGGCTGTGGTAAGATATTGCAACAGCTAGGGTTCAACTTGTTCGAAAATAAATAAATTAAACTTGAATAAGATATTATTTTTTTCAACTTTGTATGATTACATATCTCCTTCATAAACTCAGTCAATAATCGAAATTACAAACTTGTTCTTAATTTTATGTTTTTGTAATATACATGCTATATATAATAGTCTTTTGTCATAGTATTCATCTAAAGATTTATATATATAATTCTTTATTTAATGTAAACCTTATTTTTAATATTCAATGAACATCTATCAACAACATGTGCAAAATTATTGAAAATTACAACGATTAATCAAACACGATCGATTATCACAATATCGTCAACAAGAAATGAATGCGACAATAAGTGTTCTTAATTTGGTCTTTTTAAGGACGGCGGCACTATGTGATGTTCAAATATTCTTTCTCCACTCCTATAAAATTAGCTCTATTTCTATCTGTTGTACATCTCCAAATCACCATATATACTGTCAAATCTCTCTCTCTCTCTCGCAATAATTCTGAGTGTTTTTTTTTTTTTTTTTTTTTTGTTGGAAACAAGGGGCTAATGGCTTCCCATTTTCAGCTTTTGGGAACAGGACTATTTGTTACAATATTTAGTTTTGTTGCATGGGCATCTGATCCAAGCCCTCTCCAAGATTTGTGTGTTGCTGATCCAAGTAGCCCTGGTATGTTATCAAGATTTTACTATTTTTCAATTTTCTTTTAGTGTCTCAATGATTCCTGATGACATGGTTCATTTTTAAAATAGAATATATTAACTTATCCCACTCCAAAATTAAAAGCAATTTAATCACTTATCCACTGAATTGAGAACTATAAACTAGAACTTTATACTTTTATTTTTATTAAAGCAGGCATTTGCATATAAGATAGATATGTATGTTATTTTTTTTTTATTTTTTTTTTTCATATTTCGTACTCTAATCTTATGAATTTATGCTATAGAAAAGAGCACACCAAAAGTTAACTTATTTCATGTTTGAGATATACATATATAATTACATATTTTTAGGGCTTGGATTCAAAAATTGTGTTAGATATGAATGAATTCTTAATATTTTTTTATACTTAATCAATGGTCTAGATTAAACGTGTTCATAACATTTTTTTTTTTTTTGCTTTTGCATTAAATATATTGTATTTTTTGTTATAAAGTATGCTTAAAAAATATCTTTTTAATTAGCTATGTTTCATCACAATTTTTTGCCGAATCTAATTAAAAATTCAAATAATTAATTAATTCATTTCTATATGACATAAACTTTATTTTTAACATTCATCTAATTTCTCTCTTATGCAGTGTTAGTCCACGGAAGTGCTTCACATCTCTTCTCCAATCTCTCACGGCCAACGTTGGTGAATGGTTTCACATGCAAAAACCCTAAGCTCATCCAACCCAACGATTTCTCCTTCAGCGGCTTAAACCTCCCCGGAAACACATCCAACTTCTTAGGATCAAAAGTCACTCCGGTGACCGTGTCTCAGATTCCGGGGCTCAACACCCTCGGAATCTCCATGGTCCGCCTAGATTTTGTTCCCGGCGGCGTCAACCCTCCTCACACTCACCCCCGTGCAACTGAGATTCTTACACTTCTTGAAGGATCGCTCCAAGTAGGGTTCGTGACATCCAACCCCGGAAACAGTCTTCTGAGTAAAGTACTAAACCAGGGCGATGTTTTCGTGTTTCCTGAGGGGCTTGTCCATTTTCAGCGAAATGTCGGAAGCGTGAATGCCATCGCCGTTGCCGGGCTGAGCAGTCAAAACCCTGGGGTTATTACGATGGCGAATTCAGTTTTTGGTTCAAACCCTAAGATTCCTGATGATCTACTTGCTAAGGCGTTCCAGGTTGATACCAAGACAGTTGATTCGATCATGTCCAAATTTTAGATTAGGTTATTTGGTCCTAACATTTTGTTGTAGTCATAACTATCTTGATTGCTTACGCAGTTTGTTTTCTATTCTTGGTATTATTAATTGTTTATCAAAGAAATAAGAATTCGCGTGTTCTTCCTCACATCCATTTTGAGATAAAGGCCGGGCTCATAATTTGACTATATATGTGACATTATTATCAAATAAATCCTCAGTTTATTAAGATTTATTTTCATTCTAATCTGATTGTAAAACTCATTAGATGTTACTCAGTACGATCACGTAGGTTGTAGATGGATTTAGGCAGCTATTTATTTATTTACTTTGGTGATAAAAAAAATATTACAATAAAATTATTGTTAAAGTTTAAATATCTCAAAAGGCAACTAAATTATTACTAAATAAACATATAAATATTCTCATAGTCGGTCTTTATAAATTAGGAGTATGCTTAATGGTGATTAATTTAAATTATAATTATTTGTGATAAAGTCCGATAATTAAAGTGGAACTTTAAAAGTTGGAAATATATAACTCGATTATGTATTCAAAATAAAGATATAGTAAAAAATGATACACATTTATACACTTACAGCTGATTCACGCCCTCACTCAAGTAAATTTCATTATATTTGTTAAATTAGCAACAGCATTTCTAATTCATCAAATTACTAAAAAATTCGACAATTTACTACTGTTAACATTAAATTGTAATATTCATACATCTCTCTTTATTCATGTATGTCCCTTTAGTTCATGGTCAAAGCATACATCTTATTTTTATTAGATTCATATGTATCTAGGAATTTATGTATTCACCTTCATATTCATCTACCTACAAATACCCTTGTATGGAGATGAATCAAACATCAAAAACAAAAATCATTCATGCAATACAAGCAAGAGCTGTAGCCTTGCTTTATCCTCTCCAAAATATTTTCTTTTATGCAAAAATTCCCAACAAATTTGATATCAAGATCTTACGTTCATTGTTCAACATGTCTACAAACTCCATCTTCTCATATACACCAACCCAAGTTCCAATCTTCCGTGGTGAGCACTATGATTATTGGAGTTCTCATATGGAAAATATATATTTCTATCTCAAGATCTATAGGATATTATTGAAGAAGTTTAAGAAGAACCTATGAATCAAGAAAATCGAAAGGAGCACAAAGAAAATATCAAGAACAATGCAATGGAAATGAGGAACGTTCAACAAGGTATAAGTAAAACTATTTATCCTCGAAATCTTGGTACAAAAAAAAGGCAAAAGATGCAATGCATGGGAAACTCTCAAAGCGGAGTTTCAATGATGTGAGGATGTGATGGCCATTAGGCTGCAGTCCCTATGATGTCAATTGACAATTTGTCAATGAAAGAAATCAAGAATGTGAAAGACTTCTTTGGTCGAATGACTGAAATGAAATTACAAATCAAATCAAAAGTCGTGGAGATGAAGTTCATGAAAAGAAGATAATTGAGAAGATCTTGAGGAGTATTCCACAAAAGTTTGAGCATATGGTATCAGTCATCATAGAAACTAAAGATCTCACAAAGCTCACTCAATAAGAACTTATAAGATCTTTAGAAGTACATGAGCAAAGAATAAACAAATACAATGATCAGCCTTTAGAGCAAGCCTCTGAAGCTCAAGTCAATATATCTAAACAGTTCTTACCACAAGAAAGAGGAGGCTCGTCTCATGAACACTTCTTAAATGGAGGTCGTGGAAGAAATGCTCATGGAAGAGGCAGAGGAAGAGGGAGGAGAGACACCTCTTCACATGAAAATCAGGGTTACCCTAAACTTGAGTGTTATTGGTCTCGAAATAAGAATACGAATATATGCAACGGAAGTTTTTAAAATCTTGCACTTATTCTGAAAACTGACTGGAACTCAGCTTTCAGTATTGGGAAAATTCAATTTTTAGGCTCGGTTAGATTTAAGTTTTAGTTCAGGATATACACTTCAATACTTAGCCAAGTATTGGAGGTTTCAAATAAACAAGTAAACTTAAAGTGCAGAAACTTAAAGAAAATAATAAATGCACAAGATATTTTATAGTGGTTCAAAATCAAAGTCCTGCGTCCACTCTTCGGAAGTCAATCCAGAACTCACTAAGTATCAGTTTACAAGTCTTCTCACGATCTATGGTTAGCCAGTAAAAAACCTTCGTCATTCGGTCTGCTAACGTCACTCATCCAAAAATCCTTGTTCCCGCTTCCTTCTTCAACTTGAAGTGAGGGCGCACCTCGCAGCCTTCAATCTGGATATGCATGTTTGCGGTTCTTCCCAAAATTTCAAGTTGTTGGCAATGCCCGTGATAATCAGTATCCCAGAGTGGTAAACTGACTGCTATGATTATTACTTGAAAATTAATAATCACCTAGTAATAGCTTAAGCTTCAGCCTCATGCACTTAGACAGATGCACGAAATGAATAGCTTGAGTCGAAATAGTTAAGCCTCGTGTTCACATAACACGGAGTTTCACATAGCTTTTCATTAGTAAGTTTGGCAGAGTTTTGGCTTTGTTTATCACGTGATAGAGGTTTATTGTTTCTATTGAAGTCTCGAGCTATTTAAAGAGATCTTGGGTGATAATTTGAATTTTGCACGTTAGTCTCAACAATCCAGCCGTTAGAGACGATGATTGGGTCATCCAATCGTAGCCCATTCTTCTGGTCTGGTTCGCTCTACTTTTTGCTTTTCACTTTTGGCAGTGTACTTTGTACATGCCCTTGTCATGTTAAGTTTCAGTCCAAGGAATCCATGTTTAAGTTTCTTCGTACTAACTTTTTGTTTGACACTTTAATGAATCTTGAGTCTGACTTCGGATTCCTTGTGTCTCCTTGTTTTTAACGTGCTCTTGAATTCTTAAACTAAAAACTGACATTCTCCAAAGATAGTTTAAGTTTCATCTTCTCTTTAGTGAAAACTCAGTTTCCGGAAATTGACTTTTCTAGACAATCTAAGTTTCAAGCACTGAAACATGGTCTTCATCATTTAAGTTTAATGGAATCTTCGCTTTAAGTTCTAAAACTTGATTCTTGTCATCTTGCGCTTGGGTATCCAATACAAGAGACACGTTAATAGACAACAGTTTAAAACTTTTGTCGTAGGGGTGTTTTGACTGTTGTCGTAAGTGATGTTGTCGTAGGGATAAAAAAACAAGCTCATAGACAACGGTTATTAACTGTTGTCATAGACACATACGACCACAGTTTAAACCGTTGTCATAGGTCGAAACAAACTGTTGTTGTATATATCTCTACGACAATGCTTTTACACTTAGTCTACGACAACGGTTTTAAATTGTTGTCTAAGGTAGGTTTTTTTGTTTATAATCAGTTTCTAAGCTATTTCCAGGCAAAATAATATAATTGAATAACAAAATCCAAATCAGAAATAATCATTAATATTTCTAAAATACAAAACAAAAATTTATCCATCAAATCCCAAAATACAGATATACCAAAATACAAAATAAATATTTGTACATCCTTTAATATCCTAAATTAAAAGATAAACATATGTCCATATAAATAATTTTGAACACATTCGGCCCATTAATTTGCGCTCAACATCAATGTCCTCAGCGGAGTCGGATTGAAGGTTCGAAACGTAAGTTCAAATCATAAGTCTTATATTTTCCATAACATCCAGATTCAGCAACATCCATTCCGATAACTGATGGAACACGTCGGTGAAGGCGGTTCATCCCCACGATCGATGTTGGATACCAAACGTACACATACATGGTTTAATAAGATTAAATCAAGAAGATCAGTGATTACCTTAACAGATCTACATATCTGGAGATTGATTCCACTGGAGATCTTCTAGCCTGTGTCCCGCGAACCAGGATCGGATGCCGGATGGACAAAAATCCTCTGAATCGTTAGATGCCAACCAAAAATAGATCTACAATGTTTGAGAGAATTAAACCTAGTCGTCGTTCCACACGTGAACTTATGAAATGACAATTCGGTTTTTCTCTCAACCATAAGATCCTAGGGTTTCTAGTTGGGCCAGACTAGGGATCTCTAGAAGGTATAGGATTGTGCCTCCCATTAGTCCAAACACATATATTCAGCCCAGAATATAACTTGAACTTATAAAAACATTAATTTATTCCACTAGAGAATTAATGTTATCCTATCCCAATGTGAATCAGAGCTTCTATTTGACTTAATTAATTCCCCGTGTTTAAGACAACGCACATCCATTAATTAATAAAAAGCTCTGACAGCATTAATTAATTAATATCTTAATTCCTTAAGTAGTACCCGCTCAACATTATTATCGTATCGGAATAAATTCCACCTGTAGGGTTTAATACGATAAAACTTATGAGCTCCTTAAGGGGATGTCATCACCTGGATGTCCAGGACATGGTGCCCTAATATGACTAAATAAACACATACAAATAATGTTGTTACCCAAGATATGGAGCATATTGAATTATCCTTTTGATTCTCACTCATGGTAAGTCAAAGTAACAAACAATCATTTGCATATATATCTATATATCACATCTAGGGTTAAGAATTAACAAAGTCACCGAGACCTTGGTTCTTCATAGAGTCAAAACAGAAGAACACGTCACACTGCGATCCATTCAATGCAACACCACGCACTAGTATAAACTAATAACCAAGAATAGTTATCTCAAGTTTATACTACAACCTAAAACAATAGTTTATCCATAACTATCTCAGTTTTGAATACATTTTATATCTTCAGTGGGACGACGCACCCACCACATTGTCTACAATATAAGATAAGTGGATATACATGCAATCATGAGATTGCAACAATGTGATAACATTTGTTTCAGTTATTTACAGGAGATATTAAGTACATGACAAAGCTCACTTAAAAGTTCTCTTTGCAGTATACTCCAACAATCTCCCACTTATACTAAAGCTAAACTTTTAGTATACACCATGTCATTACAAATCTCCCACTTAGACTTAAAGTGTAGCTGCAATGTATCATCAACCAAGACCCTCTACGTGTTTTCCGAAGATCTAAGTTTCCAAAGTATTCATGAAAGGATCAACCACATTATACAATGGCATAAATTTTCCACAACCACGTCACCTCTCTTTACGATATCTTGTAAAATGTGGTACTATCTCTCTATGTGATTACTTGCCGCATGGGCTCTAGGTTCTTTCGAGTTTGCTATTGCACCAGTGTTGTCACAACAAATTATGATACACTTAGGCATACTCGTAATCACCCCCAAGTCTAACAAGAAGCTTCTAAGCCAGACAACTTCTTTGGCAGCCTCTGAGACAACCACGTAATACGGCTCTGCCTCCCATGGTAAACATATAACTCGAGGTTAACTTTCTCATATCTCGATTAGCTTAAAATCTAAATCTGAATAACCCTAAAGGGTCAGACTGTCTGATAGGTAAACCAACATATAATCTCGATTTCTTTTCAGATACTTGAGAACATATTTTACTGCAGTCTAGTGCCCCAGACCCGGGTTAGATTGATATCTTGCCACCATGCCAACCGCACAGTAGATATCATGTCTAATACAGAACGTAGCATACATAAGGCTTCCTACTGCTGAAGCATAAGGAACCTTAACTCTCTCCTCCATCTTGTGTGGCGTTTTAAAACACATATCATTAGACAAAGGAACTCCATGTCACAAAGGTAGAAATCCTTTCTTGGAGTTTTGAGTGCTAAACAGGGCAATAACAGTGTTGATGTAAGAAGCTTGGTACAAATGCAACATTCTCTTATTTTGATCATGAATGATTTTAATACCAAGAATGTACATAGCATTTCCCAAATCCTTCATTTGTTACTGTTTCGACAGCCACACCTATACATCCGACAATACCCTCAAGTTGTTTCCAATGAGAAGATATCGTCCACGTACACTGCTAAGAATACCACCACGTTTCCATTACTCATTTTGTACACACAACTTTCATCTTGACATTTTTCAAATCTAAGGATTTGATTACCTCGTCAAAATGAATGTTCCAAGATCTAGAAGTTTGTATAAGTCCATAAAGAGACTTCGTAAACTTCCAAACTAGATGCTCTTAGCATTTCATTACATAACCTTCAGGTTACCGCATGTAAATGTCTTCATCCAGATTTCCATTAAGGAAAACTGTCATAACATCCATTTTCCAAACCTCAAAGTCCATGTAATCTTCTATAGATAAGAGATTGTAGATCAACTTCCGCATTGATAAGTTAGGATTTTCACCAACTTATCTTATTGTTCTTTGACTGATTGTGTAGTGTTTAGATCGTTTTTTTATCATTTTCGTGCATGAATTGGATTTTGTACTTGGAATGTCGTGTTTGATGAATCATGCAGGTTTTTAGTCGAAAAATAGAGAAGGATTAGAGTTTCAGTTTCAGCACCCCGTCGATCGACGAGGCAAAGCACGCCAAGCGCTCGACGAAGGGAAATGGGAGATCGACGGAAGTCAAGGCCTCGTCGATCAACGCCAATGCTCGTCGATCGACGAGGATGTTCAGAGTGCAGCGATCGACGCCACACAGCCTTGGTCGACGCGCATGCGGGAATCCTAGTCTGGATCTGATTTGGAGATTAACGCATATCTAACCCCAGATACTGCTAGATACATCTTCCACTTATATAAATATTCATGTAAATTCATTTTTTGAAAAGAGGAGACCAGAATTAGAGAGAGAAAAGAGTTAGAGCAATTACAAGAATTTATTATTGAAGAGTTTTTAGAGTTTTATGTTTGAAGACAAGTTTTTACAGGAAGATTACCGGATTCCAGTCTTTATGCAGTTCAGGTTGTATTTTTCTTTGATAAATACTACCATGAATATGTGTAACTAAATTTCTTCTCAGATTCTAGGGTTTCGAACTATCAATGTATGCTTGTTATGATTAATTGAAATTATTTTCCCTTTCCCTTCGTAGTTTGTGAAATCTGTGCTTATTCATAATTCTGATTTGCTGATCACATCTTAGGATTATCTAGTTGATTACTTGAGACGTAACTGTGATAGTTTTCAATCGAAAGAGATTTTCACAATATAATTTAATTTCTTGTCGTAACTGAAGGAGATTAATTGTAGGAATAAATCTGGAGATCTTTGGAGTTAGTTAATTTATCTTGAGACCGAGCGGAGATAGGTAATTAATTAATCTACTTTACGAATTGTCCAACAAAGAAGTTCGTAATATTTTTCTGATGTTTCACTACGAAGAGGAATTAAAATTGGGAATTAATCAATTTATTCATGTACTTGTCATACTTGATAGGTACATATCCCTGGAATCTGTACTTCTCTTATTTGACTTCGAAAGCTTTTAAATTTCCTGTTTAATTTTCATTAGCAACTATTGTGATTTTCAAAACAACAACAAAACCTTTTATTTGATTTTCCTAATTAATATTTTCAAGAACGTCTGGCTTAGTACTTAAAGGTTATTCATTACTTCTTTCCCTGTGGGATCGATAATTTTATTTGCCGCTATATTATTAGCTTTGCTAAGTCGTGGGTTAAAAATATTTGCGATCAAATTTTGGCGCCGTTGCCGGGGAAAGAATAGAATTAATCTTACTATTAAGTCTGTGATTGAGATATTGCTTTAGGCTGTAATTTTCGTACTTTATGATTTTTTCTCGTAATTTTCGTATTTTCCGTCGATCAACGCTTGTTTTCGTCGATCGACGAAGCCATTTTCTTTCCGTCGATCGATGCTAGTTTTCGTCGATCGACGCTTTGCTCGTTTTAGAGGCTCAATTTTCTTAATTCGGTTCGTTTATCTTCAGTCTTACTTCACTACCTCCTTTGCTGTACAGGTAGTGCATGAGTACAAGAGCCCGAGGAAAGGACCCGCTGTATTATTACCCGGATATTGAAGCCACTTGCAGAAAGATCCGAAAGAATAAGCGTGCTCAGGAAGTCTCGAGTAATCAAACAATGGAAGATAACGTACCACTACCTCCACCAGTGCTAACTGCAGAGGAGCAGGTTGTGCTTCTCCAAGAAGTTCAAGCTATGAGGGCGCAAATCCAACAGTACAATCTGGAAAGAGAACTCGAAAGGAACAATCCGAATAGAAGAGATCTTCGTCATAACCCATTGTTCGAAGATAAGCCCGACGAAGAAGAGGAAGACAATCCAGATCCTCCAGAGGAGTCGGACGATGAGGAAGAAGAGGAAGCCATGCAGAACCGGTATAAACCTCGGTTCAAGGAGACTGATTTCAAGATTTGCATCAATGCCAACAATTTTGAACTAAAGACTGGATTGGTGCAGATGGTGCAACAAAATCAATTCGGAGGAAGACCTACTGAGGACCCCTATGCGCACTTGGACAAGTTCATTATGCTCTGCAACACTGTCAAAATTGGAGGAGTCAGCAAGAGTGCCATCCGAATGCGTCTGTTCGCATTCTCTCTGAGGGATAAGGCACAATCATGGTTCATCGCACTGGACAAAGGAAGCATAGGCACGTGGACCGAACTGAGGAACGAGTTTCTAGGGAACTTTTTCCCCCCAAATGTTATCAGGAAAAAACGGAAAGAAATCATCAGGTTCACTCAAAGGCCTGACGAGAGCTTCAGCGAGGCGTGGGAGAGATTCAAAGAACTGTTGAGAGCCTGTCCCGGACATGGTTTTCCGCCAGGAGCACAAGCTGAAGCATTCTATGAAGGGCTCAATGATAAGACAGGCAAATTGGTGGACACCACTCTAGGAGACACAGTCATGACAAAAAGTGGAAAGAAAGCCATGGAGTTCTTCCAAAAGATGGCCAACAACACTCAAAGGTGGTCCTCAAGCCGAACTCGGCCTGTGAAAGCTGTCGAGAAAGTAGTAGAAAAAGCGGTGGAAAAAGTTGCCGAGCAACCCGACTTGGCAGCCGAGCTGAAAAAGCTCAGGGAAGAGTTTGCTAATCTGAAGCAAGAGAAAACTGTTGCTGCAGTTGAAGCAGTGCAGGGTCCAACCGAGGAAGACAACGCCGAGGTGAATTTCATTCAAATGGGCGGTTATCAAAACAACTACCGAGGAGGATATCAGCAACACAATCAGCAGAATAACCAGCCCTATACCTTCAATCACGCAAGGAATCACCCTGGATTCTCTTATGCAAACCCTCAAGCTGCAGAGCAACCACCACCAGGATTTGCCGTACAAGACAGAGTGATAGTGGAGAATAAGAAGCCAAATCTCGAGGAGATTTTGGCTAAATTCATGGAAGGCTCCACCGACACTGTAGCCAAGCTAAAGCAGGAAATTTCGGGGGTGAACACAAAGGTCGATCAGGTGCAAAAGCACGTGCAGATCATTGAAAATCAAGTCAGCCAGATCGCCGATGCACTTGGAACCAAACACAAGCCGGGACAACTTCCGAGCAACACTCAGGTCAACCCCAAGAATCAGAATCAGAGGAATCAAGTGAACGCTATCACTCTGAGAGGGGGCAAAACCTACGAAGGGCCCAAGCAAGCAGGGACAGACAACCGAGATGAAGGGGAAGCCGAGGAAGAAGGAGAAGTCACCACAGGAGAAGCCCCGTCGACCGACGAAGCACCTCTGTCGATCGACGAAGCACAAAAGCATCCGTCGACCGAGGCTAATGCTCATCGATCGACGGCCGCCTCTACTCTGCCAATGTACAAGCCGCCTCTGCCCTTTCCGCAGCGGCTTGCCGAAGCCAAGATGAACGAAAGATATGCACGATTTCTGGAGACAATGAAGAAGGTTCATATCAACATCCCATTGGTAGAAGCTCTTCAAGAAAAGCCCGGGTACATCAAGTTTCTGAAAGACATGGTCTCTCAGAAAAGACCGTTCTTGGAGCACGAGACGGTCAACCTGTTCGAAGAGTGCAGCGCCATCATCCAAAAGAAGATGCCGATCAAAAGGGAATACCCGGGTTCCTTCACAATTTCTTGTGTCATCGGAGGTGAGACCTTCGGAAAGGTTCTCTGTGATTCGGGGGCATCAATCAACTTGATGCCACTTTCAATCTTCAAACGGTTAAAGATCGGAAGCATCAAGCCCACGACAATCTCACTGCAGATGGCCGATCGATCAGTCACCTATCCAAAGGGCATCGTTGAAGATGTGTTGGTAAAGGTAAAGGACTTCATAATTCCCGCTGACTTTGTGGTGCTCGACATGGAGGAGGATCAAAACATTCCTCTGATCCTCGGAAGACCATTCCTGAAGACCGGAGGGGCATTGATCGACATCCGCGACGGCAAGCTGACGTTCCGAGTGAACAATGAGTCTGTCACATTCTCGATCTACAAGGTAATGCAGAAGCACAACGATGGAAGTTATGCAGAAGAATGCCACATGATCAACTGCTTCAGCCCGGTAATGTCTTCCCCCTTCACTTGTCTCAAAAATGAGCCGGATCTACTGGAAAACTGCATGCAACACTCCCTTTCCTCGTCCACAAATCTGGACGAAGTAACTGAGGGGATCCTGAATCTGGTCATGGAGCTGGATGTGTTCGAGGAGATCACTCGTGAGAAAGAACTTAAAAGAGAACCGCTGCCCAGCCACTACAGCCAATCCTCGTCGATCGACGCTGCAACAACATCCTCGTCGATCGACGAAGCTGCTCCATCGATCGACGGCAACCCGGAGAAGCTGATTTCCAACTCAGAGCCGCCACTTCTGGAGCTCAAGACACTCCCGACACACCTTAGGTACGCATTCCTTGGGTCAGATAGCACTTACCCTGTTATCGTTTCTGCTTATCTTTCACAGGGAGAGCTAGACAAACTGCTGCGAGTTCTAAGGACATACAAGACTGCCATTGGATGGACCTTGGGAGACATCAAAGGGATCAGCCCTTCGCTGTGCATGCACCGTGTTACTACCCCATATCACCCTCAAGGGAACGGGCTGACAGAACTATCCAACAGAGAAATCAAGCAGATTCTGGAGAAGACGGTAAAGCAAAGAAAGGATTGGGCGGCAGTCCTCGACGATGCACTTTGGGCATACCGCACCGCCTACAAAACACCGATTGGGACATCTCCATATCAGCTGATTTTCGGAAAGTCATGTCATCTTCCCGTCGAGATGGAGCACAAAGCTTGGAGGGCAGTGAAGGAATTGAATTTGGATTGGAGGACAGCTGCAGAGGAACGCGCTATGGCACTGAACGAATTAGAAGACTTTCGGGACGAAGCCTATGAGAACAGTATCATTTATAAGAATCGAGCGAAGAGGTTCCACGACAAGAAGATCCGCTCGCATGTCTTCCATTCAGGTGACAAGGTTCTCCTTTTCAAATCCCGTCTTCGATTCATGCCCGGAAAGCTGTAGTCAAAGTGGGCCGGACCATACACCGTGATCTGCCAATTCATGAACGGTGTAGTTGAATTAGCTGGCCAAGATGGAAAGAATTTCAAAGTGAACGGGCAAAACCTGAAACCATACTTCACCCCTCTTCAGATCGGAGCAGTGGAGAAGTATTACTTTTAAAAGCTCAGGTATTGTCTAGCTAGCGACAATAAACCAAGCACTGGCTGGGAGGTAACCCAACAGTTTTCTGCTTTATTTATCTCAGTATTTTTTCAATTCAGTCAAGTCAAGTCAGTTGAGTTCGTTTTTCTTTTTTGAGTTGTTTCGAGTCTAGTCATCTGTCGACCACGTCGATCGATGCTCCTTGGCATTGATCGACGAGGAAATTGGGACTCGTCGATCGACGAAGATGCTCATCGATCGACGGGAATGTTTCGCCTTCGTCGATCGATGAAGATGCCTCGTCGATCGACGCGAGCATTGCTGAGTCGGACAGAGACGGGTTTAAAACCCACTTTCCCTCATTTTTTCCTCACAAACACACGACGCACGTTGCTCTCACTCTCCCAAACACCACTTCGAATTTTTTCTCTCCAAATTCGTCAAAACCAACCACGGTATGTATCCTAACAATCTCCTCTTCGATTATTTCACATGTTTTGAAGGATTTGAGCATGATTTTTGATAAAAATTGAATTTGGAGCCCTTGTTTTCATTTTTGCAATTTTGTCGATTTCGTTGCTATTTTTTGTGATTATTCGATATGGTTAGTTGTTTTGTCGATATACTTACTTGTGATTGGTTTGTTGCTTGAATTTCATTGATTTCTACGTACGATAGTTTGGGGGATAATTCTAGTTGGGGGTGTTATTCTTGTTTTGTTATTTCTGGGCCAAATTTTGTCAATCATAAAGGTAATATGCTAGGATAGAGTTTGAATTGCATGAATGTCGAATCAATT
>JAPKLW010000204.1:532267-587976 GCA_026898455.1 Plectranthus barbatus
TTATTCATTACTTCTTTCCCTGTGGGATCGATAATTTTATTTGCCGCAATAGTATTAGCTTTGCTAAGTCGTGGGTTAAAAATATACGCGATCAAGCATGACTACAGGTGAGAAATTATAATCACAGTCGATTCTCTCTATTTGAGTGAATCACTTCGCCACCAACCATGCTATAAAGGCGATGACCTTTTCGTCTGATCCTACCTTACACCTATAGACCGACTTACACCCAATGACTATATTACCTTTAGGAAGGTCTGAAGGTCGTACCCATCCATAGTGTCTATAGATTCAATCTCTGAATCCATAGACTTATGCCATGACATCGCATCTACATCTTGGACTACCTCTTTGTAAGTTCAGGGATCATTCGCTTCATGTACAACAATGTGGACCAAGTCCGAAGACTCTCCCACATCTGTGAAACGATTAGATTGAACAACTCTCCCACTACAACAAGGCAGTACATGTGTAGTTACACCAGAGTCAACACGTTGTGCAGTCTCTTGTGGTATAACACTTAGTACACTTGATGTACCATTGTCTCCTCTCAACTCATTAAGAATGATCTTACTCTCGGATTTATGCTCACTTTTATAGTCTTCTTCCGAGAATCGGTCGTTGGTATTAGCCACCACCCTCTAATTCTTTAGGACTATAAAAGTAACCGCCTTTCATACCCTTAGGATATCCTATAAATAGTCGTACTTCTGTTCTAGGTGCCAACTTATCGACTTCCTTATCCACCACATATATTGGGCAACCCCAAACCAGAATATGATTTTAAACTAGGCTTTCGCCCAGTCCACAATTCTATTGGAGTCTTTATAATTGATTTAGAAGGTACTTGTAGGGTTTTCCCGTGAACCGAATCACCAAAACCAAACTGAACCGGATCGATTTATGGATTTTATGCTTAATTAAATACTCCCTCCGTCCCGGTGAAGTAGTCCCTTTTCTTTTCGGCACGGAGATTAAGAGTTGTGAGTGTAGTGGAATTAATATTTTATTGGTGAGTGTGAAAAAATTTGCCTTTTTAGGAAAGTGGGACTAATTTATGGGACAAACAAAAATGGGAAGTGGGACTACTTCAATGGGACGGAGGGAGTACAAGATAAACCCTAGCATGCTCCTATGAATTTAATACTCAGATTTGTGGATTGAGAGATTACTGTAACTCCGTAGTGTCTGTACCGATCTTTTGCGTTTGAATTTTTAACTTCAATTCAACCACACAATCCGATTTTGTCTGCGGAAACAGAAATTAGAGATCTAATTTCTAAGATAAAATTGAAAATAACAAAGAAGAAGAAAAGAAAATCTTGTTCTTCAGATCAGATCTTCAGGGCTGTGTCCCAATGTTGTTCAGATCTACTACTGGTGAGGACTCCGTAGATCTGTGGCTTGAGCAAGACCAGAATCGAAATTCTACTCCCTTTCCCTAAAAAACGGCGCCCACTATCTCTCTCTCTAGGTTTAGGGTTTTTCAACTGTGTTACAACTTATGAGAGAGAGTTGTCTATTTATAGACCTAGGGTTGTAAACCCTAATGGGCTCCTGGGCTCAATTCAGCATATTTATTTGGTCCAGACCTGGGACCTAATGCAAATAATAAAGTGGGCCTATAAATTAATTAATTCCCATGTCCACAACCCAGGACACAATTAATTAAATAATATTAATTCTTTTTCACCACAGAATTAATACTGACCTACCCTTTTATTACCACGTTATGAGAACGGGCTGCATTGATTGAGAATCCTCATATTTAAGGTTATCGGACATCCATTAATTAATCGGAGCCTCTGACAAGCTCTAACTACAATTAATTAATATCTTACTATTCCTGAGTAGTACCACTCAATCCTTATCACTCGTGCCTGAACTTAATCAGCCTGCAGGACTTTGGCACGATGAATGTTATTGAGCTCCTCAGGGAATGTCCCCATCCTATTACTCGGATATGGTTACCTAAACCCAGTCTCAGGCGGTACTACACGAACTGTTGTTACCCAAGATGCGGATATACGAGCACGTTACTTAGGCTCTCCACCATGGCAAGTCAAAGCAACAGTCAACCCGTGCAAACCCCTGAACCTTCGTTAGGGTTTGGACTCAATCAATATAACGAGATCTTGTATTCGCTGATGTCAGACAGACGAATACATCTCACTGCGGTCCATCAATACGCCACCCCTGCGTACCAGCATGTCAAGTAACCAAGATAGACTACTTATTCCGACAATGCTGCAGCCATCCAGACAGACGTATCCTCATACGCTGTCTCGGCTGTGATCAGGTTTATGTCTCACTAGGTCAAGTGATCATACTGTCTTCTGCGATCTACAACACGCCGTATGATTGTTCCTATCGGTGAGACAAGAGGATACCATTTTCCATACATGTAAGATTGTTAACAGATAGGAGAAATAAACCGTTGTATACTCATTATAATAAATGCTTTCAGTATACAAAACCCATCAATTAACTGGTCCGAATTTCCTGGAATGGAAGCGCAACTTGGATTACATCCTAGTTACAGAGGAACATCGATTTGTTCTTAACACTCCGTGTCTAGCTGTCCCCACTACTGAGTCAACTGATGTGGATCGGAACCTCTATGACAAGTTGGTCAAGTCTAATAATGTAGTCAAGTGTTACATGATGACCACTATGTCTAAGGTGCTCCAGCAACAAAACCAGCACTATGATAAAACAACTGAGATTATGGATAGTCTCACAGTTACTTACGGGGAATCGGATAGAGCTGTCAGATTTAAGCTCATGAGAGAAATCGTGAGTTGTTAAATGACTGATGGTAGCTCAATGTGGGAGCACGTTGTTTCCATGACTCACCTCATGGATAAACTAACGTTGCATGGAGGAGGTATTGACGGGGAAGCCCAGGTCGATATTGTTAATGGTGGAAATTTGAGAGGCTATTTTAAATAAGAGTACTAAATAAACTAAAACAGATGAACACAAAATAAATGCTTGATAGAAAATAGAGCTTAATGACTTTGCTTTTATTGCTATATTTATTGCTTGAATTCAATGTGTGTTTGCATCACAATTACAATTTTATTTATAGAAAGTAAATACAAGAAGGTGACTCTAAGTGAAGAGTCATACTGCTTCAGCCGAATCAGCTCCTCGAACAGACATGCCTTTTCATAATGAGTTGGTTTCCCTTTTGATTCAGTATGCCTCGAGTATCTTAACTTATTTGCCGAGCTCGAGATCCTTTGCCGAGTTCGAGATCGATAAGTCGGACAAAATTTAGCTCGGTCCGGAAGAAACTCGGTAGCTCGACTTTTTAGTTTGTTTTGCCGAAGAACTTGCCTTGAGTGATTATGGGTTTCTTCTTTGATGGACCCCAAAATGGGCTTGCTCATTTTCGGGTCATAACAAATATCATACTCAACTCACTTCCGAAGTTTTTTAGAACTTCAGACTGAATGTTGTCATGAGTAAAAATGAGTACACTCTTAATGAGTTACTTAGTGACCTCATGGCAGCTGAATCAGTCATGCACCTGAAAAAGATAGTCTTGAATCACAAAAGTTAGTTATCACAAAAGATAAAATCCCAAATCCTTCTAAGAAAAGGAAATACATGGTTCATTCATGTAGACAAACTAATACATACAAATATTAGATCTAGATCCATCCCGCCAGGCCATATTTTTCAGCCAGATTATACATTACTAATTCCCCCCAAACATGGCCAAACAGATGCTCCCCTCCAATGGCAAATGTGAGAGCCCATGAAGAAAGAATTGTTGTGAACAGGAGAAGACCAATTGCCGAACCAACAAGATCTGTAGAAAGCAGTTGCTAAAGGTTTGAAACATATTTTATTGGAAATAAGAAAATCATGATCAACTAAATAACTAAAAACTCAGGGTGCCCAGATACATCTCACAAGAAAGTCATAACAAGAGTCGACTGGTCAAATGATGAAATTAAAAAAAAAAAGAATAAACTTTTATCCATATCGACATTTGGAAAGAGGAAAACTACAGTAAACAAGTACATTCACAGAAAGTGGCTAAACATGAGTTAAATATACATGATTTTCTGTCAGCATTCCCATAGAGTTTTCAATAAATCCTATCTATTAGAACTTATGAATAATAAATTAAGTAAGCTACATATGTAGACGTTTACCTAATAAATTACCCACTTCTAATAAAGGATCGCTTTGTGGAGATCTTATTAAATAATCAGCTTAGTAATTTTTAAATTTATAAGGTTCAATTGCACAGATTATTTTATGTAGCCATAATTATAACATTGCTAAAATTCTATCATGCAAGGCATGAACCCCAAATTTATAGTTATAATTAATTACATAAAATAAATCACATAGCATGCTTTAAAGTTGTAAATAAAAGCAGTAAATGTGCTCCTATTATCTACAACATGCTTATATGTTGCGCAATTAATTTAAACACATATATCATGCGAAGACAAATAATAAAGCAAATAAAAAATGTCCTCGTGGCCTCATGATACGGAATTAAGAAATATTTCTATCAATTACACTTTGGAATTATTTCACAGATCTTCGACTGGGCTCCCATTACTTAGACTGTGATCTGATTTTATTTTCTGAAAATTGGGCCTCCAAGAATTGATCCATCAGAAAATAAGACAACTGGGCCAGTTAACCAATCGCGGGTCGGGCAGACATTGCAAGCCCGATATCCCGCAAGAACACAGTCCGACGAGCCACCACCGGCAAACTGCTGCCGCCGACAACCCGCCGCCGCTGCAAGGGCTACCGGAATCGCGCAGCAGCCATGCACGCACGTCACATGGCTGCAGCCTGCGATTCTGCCTTTTCCAGCCATTGCCCGCTTCGCATGCCGCCGCCCCGGCTTGCACTGACCGTCGCCCGAACCGCCGTCACCATCTTCTCCACCGTCGGCCCCTGCAGCTCATTGGAATCGCACAGGGAGAGCTGCGCGAGAGCCGCGCGCAGCACGGAAACCCTAGGGTTCGCGTGGCTGCTGCGCGTGTCGCCCTGCCGCCGTGCCACCCCCAGCTCGCGACCCCGTCGCCCGAGCCACGCCGCACCACCTCGCCCCACCATTGCCGCCTGGAGAGCGCCAGCCCGCCGCCATCGAGCGTGCACAGGGTTGTGTGGGTACCGCGCGCGCTCACGCGAAACCTAGGGTTCCACAGTGTCGCGCACGCCCCTCGCGCCCAGCCCGCCGCTACTCGATGTCCCGGCCAGACCTTCGCCTCCCCGCATCATCATCCTAGAGCCCCGCACGCCCACGGCCCTCACCATGTGCGCGCGCGCACACGGAAACCCTTGGGTTTCGCACGCAGCGCCGCCGCTGCCATGGGCCTGCCGCGCGCCTGACGCT
The DNA here is from genome assembly GCA_026898455.1 of Plectranthus barbatus. Taxonomy (NCBI): domain Eukaryota; kingdom Viridiplantae; phylum Streptophyta; class Magnoliopsida; order Lamiales; family Lamiaceae; genus Plectranthus; species Plectranthus barbatus. The sequence goes on from JAPKLW010000204.1 coordinate 537,645, forward strand.
GCCGTCGTGCATTATCATGTGGTCCTTCGTTCTTCGTGTTCTTCATTCTCCATTTTACAGATTTAATTTTAAATTTGAAAAATTACATTGAATTGCATCCTAATACAATTTGGAATTTAAATCTAACCACAAATTTATCTCGTGGGTGAAAAACGAATCCTTATAAAAGGGCGGATTAACCCGAGAACCACGAGGACGAAAAAACACAAGCATACAATCCAAAACCCATACACGCAATCATTCAATAATAATCATCATGCAAATCATAGGCAATATTATTTTTTTCGATAGAGCCAATTAATTAACCTGGCTCTGATACTAATTGAAGGGATTCGTGAACTGAATCACGAAGTCCGTTTCCAAGGATCGTTAATTGGAATATCAAAAATAAATTGTTATGCTTATGATTATTCCTAGCATGCTCCTATTGATTATGCATAAGGGGGTTTATGCGAAATACCTGGATTGTAGAAGCCTGAAGAACGAGTGCGCAGAGATTTGATCTTGATCTCTTTTCCCGCGCACAAAAATTAATTCCTAACAAATTGAGAAATTAAATCTATGAAAATTAGTATATAATTTTTGAAAACAAGAAGGAGAGAGAAGAAAGAAGATAATCCTCCTGATCTGATCTTCTGATCCGTATCCCAACTCAATCCGAATATCTGGTGAAGATTCCCTTCGGATTCCTTGCCCAGTTGAGAAGCAGAACTTCCTCCTCGTTTCTCAGATCTAGTCGATCACCACAGCTCCCAAATACTGGTTTGTTGTGTGCAACATATGATCTTGTGGTGTTTTGATATCTGAGGAACTGAGGCCTATTTATAGGAAAATACTGGACTTCTATTGGGCCTGAGTTTTCATGGGCCAGACCAGGGACCAGAATGCAAATAGCAAATAAGGCCTATCAATTAATTAATTCACATATTCAACCCAGAATATAATTAATTAATTAATATTGATTCATTCCACCAGAGAATCAATACTGTCCTACCTATTTGCTACCACGTTTTAAGGTACGGGTTGCATGGGCTTTATCCCCACATTTAAGGTTACAGACATTCGTTAATTAATTTAAGCTCTGACAAGCTATTTAATTAACATCTTATATTCCTGAGTCAATCCACTCAAACATTTTCACTTATGCTTGAACTTAATCAGCCAGCAGGACTTTAGCATAACGAACCTTTTGAGCTGCTCAGGGAATGTCACCATCCTATACTGGATGTGGTTACCTAGTTCCAGTACCAGACAGTCATACACAAAATGCTATCACCCAAGATACTGATATACAAGCTCAACTAGAGTCTTTCACTGCAACTCAAAGTGATACACAATTTGCATATACTTCAGTACCTTCATTTAGGTTTAGGATCTCATCAAGCCATAGAGATATAGATTCTTTTAATGTCAGATAAAAGAATCGATCTCAACTTAGGTCTTTATCAATGTGTGCCCCACACCAGCATACCAAGCCATCCAAGATAAGATGTTTATTACCGCGTATGTTGCAGCCTACACCGACAGTTTATCCTGGAACTGTCTCAGCTGTGATAACCATTTATATCTCGCTAGGTCAAACGATCCATACGATCTTCCGTGATCTACTACACACCGTATGATCTCCCTATCGACGAGATAAGAGGATAATTATGTTTGCGACATATGTTTGTTAATTTAGACAGGAGATGAACATACAACATTTATGATTCCCAGTATATTAACCAATCGACCTTGTACATAATATACCAATCATAATGCTTTCAGTATATAAATCCATCAATTCTTAGACATGAGTCCCATGCTATTTATACCTTGAGATCCGAAGTTCAGTTATTCTTCCAAATAGTTGAATTTGAGGCTACTTCTTAATTCGTGAAAAAAGCTTTGAATCTTCGTCAACAAACATGTTCTGTGAAGAACTATATATCACAACTTATCAAACCATCAAGCCTAGCGACATGTTCGTGGTAAAGCTTGTGAAGACTGAAGTTAGCCAAGAGCTTAGCAACTTGTTCATGGTAAAGCCCTCTAACTAAACTGCCCAGGTATATGGAGGACGAACAAGCTTTCCGAAACCATAAGGAAGTCACTTGTATTGCGTTGTAAATTATTCTTAGCGTAATTTTTGATTAGTTGATCGAAGAATGGACGTAGGATCTTTGGTATCTGAACTACTCCCTCCGTCCCACTTCAATTGTCCACCTTTCCTTTTTCGTCCGTCCCATTTAATTGTCCACTTACCTAAAAAGGAAAATTAATACACACTCACTAATAAAATATTAATTTTCTCTATCTCTTACAACATTGGTTATTGTGCCCACTTCCAAGTGGACTAATTAAAAGGGACGGAGGGAGTAGTATAAATCCTGTTCGTTTAATGCTTTGTTTATTCCTGCTAATTTTATTATTTGTTCACTTAAAACTCAAAAACTAATTGAGTTGTTGGAGTATACATCCGAATCCATCTAAGAATATTTGGACAAACTAAGCGCTCGGAAAAGTCCCGACTGATTTGAGGAAGAGTCAGCGAGGTTCACTACATTTAAGACTTCTGTTGTGCTACCATATAAATTTGGAACCAACAAACGCAATAACCTCCAACACGATAACGACCCGACATGCACGAATTACCAACCCTAGTGAATAATCTCTTCTTTTACAAATAATCAATTAGAAATGACTAAAGCGTGATTATGTTCACAAACTTAAAAGTATTCAATAAAAAAGTTTGAAATCTAACTCAATAATAAATGAGTAAAATTTTGAACTATACATATTGGCTTGACTCGGTTGGATTACATTCATTTGTAAGACAATTATAATTATTATTTTTTATTCTTTATTACTCCATATTTTGAATATATTATTATTATTTTTTATTCATTTATGTTTTCTTAATTAAATAAATCCGAAAATGATACTCTTTGGGCCTCAAGAAATGCGGGTGTGGCCTGCAAAACCTGAAAGTTTCCTTCGATTGTCGATGGTGGGTTTTTGGACATTGCAGTCAGAAACTATTTTCATACACACAGAGGATTTGAACTAGGTTTACTTTGATCTCCAATACTTCACTTTTTAATCCAACTATTGTGTAATTCAGTTTTGTTCACTCGCAAGAGTAATTAGGGTTTAGGGTCCTGCCAGAAATGCCTCCGAAATCAGCGAAAACCAAGGAAGCCCCTGCTGAGAGGCCCATTCTTGGACGTTTTTCTTCTCATCTCAAGATTGGAATTGTAAGTGAAATTGTACTGAGTTATTGGCCCTTATTAGATAGTGAATTATGTGAGCTGCTAATTGTTCTATTTGATGGATATCTAGCATAGCAACATTTTTGCATTATTGTAGCCTATGTAATTGTTAGTTTATTTGATCATGTGAAAAGAATGGAGGGTTTTAATGTGGTGTTATCCGTTTGTGATTCATTGATTGTGATGCATCTTTTCAGGTTGGGTTGCCAAACGTAGGGAAATCGACCCTATTCAATACACTGACAAAGTTATCTATACCAGCTGAGAACTTTCCTTTCTGTACCATCGAACCCAATGAGGCTCGTGTGAATATTCCTGATGAGAGATTTGAGTGGCTCTGTCAACTCTTCAAGCCGAAGAGCGAGGTTCTCCATCCATTATGGTTTTGCTTAGTCTTTCAAATTTCAATTGCATGGCTAATGACTTTAATACTTAGGTTTCGGCTTTCCTGGAAATTCATGATATCGCTGGACTTGTTCGTGGTGCTCATGAAGGACAAGGACTAGGGAACAACTTTTTGTCTCATATTCGTGCAGTTGATGGGATTTTCCATGTATTACGTAAGCTAATATCCTTGGTTCTTTCCTTTGTTACATACCTCTGAAATGCGACATATATTGATTAATCTCTTCATTTTCACCCCGCCATTGTAACATTTAAAATGATATTTTATTTTCTTTTATATTGTGAATTGTCCATTACATGCATAAGGGTGATTTGGAATGTTCGATATTTTAAAGTTGTTTAGAGAATTCCTAGCACCATTCCTTATTTCTATCATGAAAAGGACAATGTTTCTTCTTCTACTTTTTATTTGGTACCATTTAAATATATGGTCTTAACTGCTGTGTTTTGCATTGTAGGTGCATTCGAGGATTCTGATATTATCCATGTTGATGACATAATAGATCCTGTAAGGGATCTAGAGACTATATCGGCAGAATTACGTCTGAAGGTAATATTGGTTCGACTGCTGTCAAGATATATTCCTAGTGGTTTTACAAATTCCTATGTAGTTGTACACCCCCTTCCCGGTTAGTGAATTATGTTCAAGTCTGAGATTGCGATGGTTTCAATGAGAAGTTTTCCTTTCAATGCTCAATGGGTTTCACTGATTTTGAATGTTATGATTTTGTGTGAAACCAGGATATTGAGTTCATAGGGAGGCAAATTGAAGATCTGGAGAAGAGCATGAAAAGGAGCAATGACAAGCAACTGAAAATTGAGCATGAGTTGTGCCTGCGGGTTTGTAAATTAATTTAAAATTTCTTACTTAAATCATTTTTCTGGGGAGTAGCTATCACTTATTTTAAATTGTTAGATCATTGTATGCTCTACAGCCTACATCCCAAATATGTAGTGCACTTAATTTTTCATATGTATTAAGAATGGTAATAGTATATTAAACAAAATTCAGACAATATACTCATTTAATGAGTTGTGCATTTTCAATATTACACGGGGATATTTTCTGTGAAAAAAATGTGAAAGTAATATTGAACATGGGAACAAACTATATAATGGGACAATGCTGTACAGGGTCATTAGACTATACGTGTGCAATGGAGGGAATATCCATCATTGGTGACCACCTTCTGATTTACATTTTGAAGCTTTGATTTCATTTGGCCCAGTTTATATTGGACTATTTTTTCACCTGTGATGCTTATTCTAGATTGGCATAATGTCAGCTATATGATAAGTATCATTTAACTGTTCATGGAGAATATAATTCGAATCTACTTGATTACCAACTGTTTTATCTTATTCGCTTCAAATGAAGGGTAATGATATATTCTTGATCCATATGAGAGAAGTAGTGATACTTTACTTAATCTTGATAATACGTGGGTTCTTAAGGTCAAGGCAAATTTGGATGAGGGGAAGGATGTTCGCCTGGTGGACTGGAAAGCAGCTGATGTTGAGATCTTGAATACTTTTCAATTGCTTACTGCAAAACCTGTTGTTTACTTGGTGAGTATGTAGTATATTATTTAGTAGAATGTGAAAAATGCAAAGTTTTTGTTTTTGTTGTTTTGTATTTTAGACTTTAGTTGGTATTATCTCCCATGTCAGATCATTATTAATCTCTATATTTGTTAGTCGCCGTAGACTGTTTGATAAGTGACTGTATTTTGGTGTCCACACTTCTGCCTCTCAGTGTTAATATTATTATTTCAGTGAATTCACACGAGATAAGGTGCTCCTCCAATTTGATTATTTTGGATTTGCCTTCATGAGAAATACAAGCTGTTAAGTTAATGAATTAATACTAACTGCACTATAAAAAAGATCTGCAAACGGAGCTATAGCTTTAGAGTTGCTTTGATGTCCCATTTTCAGGTATTTGATTTGTAGTCATCACTCAACATTCATGCTTGCACTTGTTACTTTCTTCAACAGGTAAACATGAGTGAGAAAGACTATCAAAGAAAAAAGAACAAGTTTCTCCCAAAGATCCATGCTTGGTATTGTCTATCTACAATTCTCTAGTCCTTCATTGTCCTTGAAAATCTGCATATACTGTAAAGTGCATTCCTGTGATTGGAACATTGTGGCATAACCGTAAACCTTAACCACGTCATCTCTTGGACAATATTACCAAATAGTAATGCTCAAATGAAGTGTACATAGTTGCATTCAAGCAATTACAGAATCATTTTGACCTTTTAAATACAACTTAAATTTGATTGGTCTTAATCTTGATTACTTATTCATGACTCAATATCTTACTGTTAGCCTTCTTTCTTCAAAATATTAATCTATAGAAGGGATTGTTGTAATATATGTGTATGTTCCTGCTTACCTTTGTTCTTTTCACATAATGCCTTCAATGTCATGTAGGGTGCAAGAGCATGGTGGTGAAACTATGATCCCTTTCAGCTGTGCTCTTGAGAGGAACCTTGCTGATATGTCCCCAGATGAAGCTGCTAAATATTGTGAGGAGAACAAGGTTCAAAGGTTGGTGCATGATTTATTTTTTAATTAAATTCTGAAAATATATTGGACAAAATCTTACACTACAGATATTCATATACCCTCATAACCTTTGCTATTTCCTTATGCAATAATGAGATTCCTTAAACTAAGGAGCACTTCCATCTTCGTTAGTTTAGCAGATAATATGTAATATATATCCAATTTAAGATTCCCTTCTTATCTGATTGATTCTTTTGAATGAAGATGACAGCCAGTGACAGTTAGCAACAATCTAGTATGATCAGATGGTTGCTTCTACCAAGCATGTTGTTAGTAACAATCTAGCATTATCTTTTCAACTGTTAGAATATAAGACTACTAAAGTATTGCATATTTAGGAGTTGACGGTTGGGTACTGGATAGCTTAATTAGGTTGAATCGATGAAGCTTCGGTAAGACTCAAATGAATTTCTTATGTGGCAGTGCTCTTCCAAAGATCATAAAGACAGGATTCTCTGCCATTAATCTGATATACTTTTTCACTGCAGGACCAGATGAGGTACTTTGTCAAATTGTTTTATTTTCATTTTACTTTATTTTCCACTGCCATAATTGTTAATTGACGTTTTTCTTAATATAGTAATTAGAGTCACATACTCCTTTTATGCTTTATTGTTTTATTGGTCTTTCTCATGGCATCTCACAAGTTTGAAGTGAATTATGAAGGTACAAGCTAATGCTTGTCTCAGATTTTGAGGTGATGAGAAAAATACTCATAAGATGAATATTCAGCATTTTTGCCTAGAGGATGTAAAACAGATAATGGGCATTCTGGAAAATCATTTCACACTTTTTTTTACAAAAAAATAAGTTATAAATCTATTGGATCTAATTTAGATATGAAATTCAGCAATCATTGGTGGCTCTGGAACAGCCAAGCCTACATACCTAATATTGCTATGGGAAAATATATATAAAAAATCATTTGGCCGTGTGGGTTCTCCCAATTTTTTTAGAAAGAGTTGAAGTTGTAGGTATTATTGGCGGAGAAGAAGCATTATTGATGGGTTCGTCCTATATAACCTCCAATATAAGTTTAAGTCTGTGCTATCTTGCTAAAATGCACTTAGACAGCTATTCAGATATCATATTCTGTTCTTTAGCTTCTAAACATAATTACTGGCAATGTGCCGGACTTCCTCTTGAAGGTAAAGTGCTGGCAAATTCGTCGTCAGACTAAAGCCCCTCAAGCTGCGGGAACAATTCATACTGATTTTGAAAGAGGTTTCATTTGTGCTGAGGTAGTTTTCCTCTCATTTGTTGACATACATAAGAGTACAAAATTATTGGGACTTGGTTTTTCTCTCTTTTTTTTTTTTTTTTCAGTGGTGATTTTAAACATGCATTTATCCTAGTACTCTTCCTTATTTTGTTCACTATTTCACATTATGATGAATTCTGGACCCAATCATTTTAGTCAACTGATTAATATTTCCTAATGCATACGGTTACAGTCTTTCTTTATTGCATATTTAATATTTCTTTTGGTCACCATGCTCTGTATTTTCATCTTTGTAATAGCTTTAGCTCCTTTCTTTAAACTGGTTGCCACCATGCTTTTTAGGTTATGAAATTTGAAGATCTAAAGGAACTCGAAAGTGAATCAGCTGTGAAGGTAGTATCTAATTCTGACATCACTGGCCATTTCACTCAGTATCATTTTTTTTATTTCCTGCTAACTCATTCTCTATCATCGAACATTTGATGAACTTATTCTCCTGCACAGGCTGCCGGGAAGTATCGACAGGAGGGGAAGACATATGTTGTCCAGGATGGAGACATAATTTTCTTCAAATTCAACGTTTCTGGTGGTGGGAAGAAGTGAGGTTTTCTATCCCTATCCACCTTCCAATACCAGTTCTAGTGGTTGAAAAAACTGCACACCTACTGTAACTTATAATTGTTTGGGATTATTTACCTGGCTTATGAGGATTGTACAAATTTCGGGTTCCTGGTTAGAAATGCAGAATACCCGTGTTGTACTAGTTTTACTTCTTGATCTCATGTTGATGCTATCAAATTCTCTAGAATATATTTTCCCCTTTTTATAAGTTTATGGTGTATTGGTGTGTTTAGAAAGTGTACATTTCCCCCCTTGAGGGTAGCATAGTTGGCGGAATAAGGGTATCATAAAATCGGTATGGGTACTTTCTTTTTGTGTATCATATGCTAAAATTAAAATTTGTGTTAAGTAGAAATAAATTTCCGTTGAATTTGATAGCATTAATAGTTGAGATAAAAAAATATTAATGATTAAAAAATAAAATATAATTCTTGGTTATATTTAATTCTTTATAAGTTATGTTTAAAATTTTTAGGTGTAATTTATAAAGTAACTGAACATAAATTCTAAAAAAAGGTTTTTTTTTTAATTTTTTTATTATCTTGATCATTCCTATTTTTTTTGGAGATGAATGATATCAAATCATTCTTATTTAACACTAAGTTATTATTAGTATCGGCTGCGCTTATGCCATATGTTGCACAAAAATATTATATTAAATTTTACCAAAAAGAATTCTCACAATATAAGTGTAAGTATATTATTATTATAATTATATATATAAAAGTGCTCAATAACTAAAATAGAATTTTTCATAATACATTTTCAAAGGCTTCATTATATACTTTTTTTTTTTATAGAATTTAATATTCAAAATAAATAAAATCTTACAATCTATATGCATGCTCTGAATTATTATCATGTAGGGGTGAGCAACGGTCGGTTCGGTCTGAAAACCGAACCGAACCGCCCAAACTGCAAATCTTAAAAAATCAAACCGAACCGCACCGCTAGGATTGTGTAAACCGCACCGAAACCGCACCGAACCGAATGGGCGGTTTCGGTTTGGTTTTGGCGGTTTGCACCGAACCGAACCGAACCGCACGGTTTCGGTTTAAACCGAACTTTTTCCACATATTTTTCAAAATGCTTGAATTAAGACATACATTTTCATGTTCCAACATTCATTAAAAGTCCAAATACACCAAATACAGTCCCACAAGTTCAACAAACAAGTCTAACTCATAAATCCAAATACACAAGTTCATAAATAAAATTTCAAATCTAAGTTCAAATCTACAAATTCATATCCAAACCGCCCGAACCAAAACCGAAATCAAACCGAACCGCCCAAACCGAACCGAAACCAAACCAAACCGCCATATTTTGTTAAAACTGAACCGAACCGAATTTTAGCGGTTTCGAAAATACTAAACCGAACCGCATCGAAATTAATATATAAACCAAACCGAACCGAACCGAAACCGCCGGTTTACGGTTTGGTTCGATTTTCGGTTCGATTTTGCTCACCCCTATTAGCATGTACAAAGTACACAAGGTATTTTTATACTACTTTATAATATATGAATATTAATTTAAGTTTATTTTATACAATTAAATCAACTATTAGCTTTATTTTTAAAAACAACTCGTTGAAGTGATGGAGATTTTGTTAGTAACAATTAATTTTTTTGTAAACTGAAATTAAGTGATATAAATGATATTTAATTACTCCATTTGGTTGTATATTGTATACAACCCAAGTGTAAATTATGTTCTCTTCTGACAATCTCACTTAATTTGACGTATGAAACATAGGCTAAAAATTAATTAGTTAAATTTCTCAGCACATTTACCCTCATATTTAGGGAAGTGAAAAATACTGATATATCGAACATATTGTATAAAAAAACATGGAAATTATTGAATTTTCGGTACGGTATTGTACCATACTGAAAAGTTTTGGTACGATAACGGTATGATCATTGTAATATTTAAGTTATACCGCACATACTGTACCGATAATATAACATTATTTTTTATTTACATTTATATTTTAAAATAATAAATTAAAATAAAATTATATCTTCCCTTTTCACTTAAGAGTAATATGATTATTATTGATATAAACAATTTTTTTTTACTAAATATCAACAATAGAAAAATTCTAAAAATCAAAAAATTTTCGTACAACAACAGTATACCGAAAGAACGGTATGAAAATGATATATAAATTATGTCATACAAAAAACTAGGGATGTCATAAGGGTGCTCATGAGCCGAGCTTGGCCAAGCTCGAGCTCGAGCTTGACTCAGAAGATTGAAGCTCAAGCTCGAGCTCGAGCTCGAGCTCGCCCGAGCTTGGTTTTTTTGGGCTCGAGCTTAGCTCGATAAAAAGCTCGTGAAGCTCGAACTCGACTCGAGCTCGAATTTGGTTATTTTTAAATTTTAATAAAATATTTAAATTCAATTAAAAAACAAGAATTTAACAATAAAAATCACATCAACCACAATACCTATTGGTTTTTACTGAACAAAATCTAAATTAAAGTGCCATAAATGGAAAATAAATAAGTCCCAATTACATGAAAATAACTAGAACAAGTTCGAAATTAAAAATATCCAAAAGATGAAAATTCAAAATGTTAAAACCATTTTCATGAAAGAAATATGGCTCCCAGCTGCTTTCTCCTTTCTCCTCCATGCTACTTTCTCAACTTCAACTTTCTCTCAACAAACCTACAATATTAATATCATAGATTTCATGAAAAAATAAGTGAAATACTTGAATAATTTCAGCAACCATTAACACGATTAGAAGAAGAATAGAAGATCAATATTGCATGCTTCTAAGCAGAAACCACCATTGTTTGCAATATTAAACTTAACAAATAACAAGCAGTAGCACCACTCAGAATATGAAACATATGGTCCCTATTAGAGATAGAAGTTTGTAGGCAAAGTTTCAATCTTGCAAAGCAACAAATAATACAAGAAAAATGAGTTGCAGGGGAACAATATATTAAATAAATGAGACACAATAATTATATTTCTCAATCATTTGTGCACAAGAAACACTAATTATCACTCAATTGAGATGCATTTTGCAAATGGAATGTAAACTTGGAACTAAAATATTTAAAATAGCAAAAAAGCATATTTGTTATAAATGATTAACAACTCTTATAAGAAATTTTCAATTATTTCTTTACCTTCAAGCTAGGGGCAGCCGGGCAGCATAATTTCGGTCGGTTTTTTCTCATTCTTCACATGAAAAATAAGAGAAAAACAAATAAGTTATAATGAAACAACAAAATAAAAATATATGAAAATGTACTCAAACTTACTTTATTCTTTTTCTTCAAACCGTGAAGACTACGACACCAATCACCTCCACAAATTAGTACTTGTACAGTATCAGCAGCCAATGATGCACGATATGTATCAATAACACGACTCCCCGCACTAAAAGTAGCTTCAGATGCTACTGTTGATATAGGAATGGTGAGTATATCACAAGCCATTTTCGATAAAATGCGATACCTCAAATGGTTTGCTCTCCACCACTCTAATGCATCAAATGGTGCTACACTTCCATCACGTAAAAGGACTCCTTCTTTTAAATAAATATCCAATTTTGACCTTTGAGGTTGAATGGTTTCAACAGATTGCACAAATTGAGCAAATTCAGACCAACTAGAGCACGAGCCTTGAGCATTATTAGAAATATTGATGCTACTACTAACATTGTTCTCACTTTGAGAAGTGCGTTCAAGTTGAGTTTCAGCCACATGTTCATCAAATATATCGTATAAAGCTTTCTTGACTTTGTGAATATTCTCTCGAGACTCAAACTCAGAATACAACTTTGGAAAGCTAAACTCAACAACTCGCATTTTGCATCTAGGATCCAAAATAGCAGCTATAGCCATCAACAAGTTACACTCGCCCCAATACTTGTCAAATTTTTGTTTCATAGCTCCTACCATATCATGAATGAATCCATCTTCACTTTCATCAACAAACTTCTTATCCAACAAAACTTTAATTCGATAAACTTCATTAAGAAATAGATTAGAAGTTGGATACTCACTTCCAGAGATGATGTTAGTGACTGAGTTGAACACCTCCAATATTGAACACACTTTCTCAACTTTGGCCCAATCTTCATAACTTGGACAACAAGTGTAGCATGGCTCCCGCTCTTTGTATCTTGAAAATACCTCTTTAAACTTGATAGCAGTTGACAACATCTCATATGTGGAATTTCATCTTGTTTTACATTCAAGAACAAGTTTCGATGAGGTAATTGCAATTGTTGCACAATCTCAGAAAACATCATAAGTCGAGCCTCATTGTAGTTGATGAAATTCACGCTCTCGTGGATATCTGCAATGATATTAGCAATCCTTGACAGACCATCTTGAACCATAAGGTTCAAGATGTGTGCACAACACCTCACATGGAATAATTTTCCTCCACATAGTAGTTTTTTGTTCCTTGAAAATGTATCTGTCAAAATCCTGATAGCAGAATCATTATTTGAAGCATTGTCCACTGAGATTGTAAATACTTTATTCTCGATGCCCCACTCTTTCATACACTTAAATAGACTATCTGCTATCTCAATGCCACGATGAGGAGGTGGAAGATGAACAAAACTGAGAACCCGCTTTTGCAATTTCCAATTGGAATCAATAAAATGACCTGTGAGAACCATGTATTCAAGCTTTTGATTGGTTGATCTCCACAAATCCGTAGTGACACTAATCTTGTTAATATTCTTTAGCTGCATCATCAATCTTTTCTTCTCAATCTCATAGACTTGGATGCAATCCCTCTTGATTGTGGAACGTGAGATTTTCTCCCAATCATATATTCCACGTTTTTGCATCAAATTGAACCCTTCTTCTTCTACAATTGTAAAAGGGTGTTCATGCATGAGAATCCAATGTGCATCTGACTCTCGCATCTTTCCCATGTCAAGCTTTCCATCTGTAAGTGCAGGTGTCACCATTTGTACTTCACATACGTTGTCTAGTGGTTGCAGGATGATTTTTTTTTTGTTGCCTCTGGAATATCTTCCGTTTCATGCATCCATCTAAGTGTCTTGACAGGTGGGAAGTACTACTACTCTTAAGAATAGACAATTTAGACTTACAATGCACGCATTCAGCTTTCTTCATGCCTTCAATTTCGACTTCTCGAAACTCTATCCAAACTTTAGATGTTTTTTGCCTTTTCTTTGGCTCAAATTGAAGATCACCCCCTCCTGTATTAGTTGATGTAGTATTAGCAGCATCATTTGATCTAGTATCTGTGGTGGCAACATCATCTGAATTGTGAGTCTCATGTGCTGAACTTTGATCAGCAATGGAACCTTGTAGTGGTGGATTATTGGCCATTTCAGAAGACACTTCAGGTGGAGAATAAGACATGTTTCCTTAAATAAAAAAAAACGATAGAAATTATTATGAACAGTAATAATTAAGTTATACACTTAATACTAAACATCACTACTTTCAACACTAAAATATAACATGAAATATCCCAAGTAAAATCTCATTCCCTCTTCGAAGAAATCATTTTCTGCTTACATTTAAACAATAATGCAAAGCAAGAACGTAGCATAGGAGATCAGCCCTGCTCACTAAATTGTGTACTACAACTAAAAAATAAATATTATATAGATTTTTGAAGATTTTGAGCTAATGGCTGTACATGGGAATATGGGATTTGCTTAATAAAAGTTTAATTTAATTCAAAAGCAACAGATGCATAATTCATTAATATTATTTCGCAGATGGGAGCACTTGTTTCAAATGAAGTATTGAGAAAGAATGTTATTGGTTTAATAAGAAAATGTGATGAACACAGAGGCATTCAAGGTCTTTTCAGAAAAAATTGACCAAAAACTTAAACGAAGCTGTTTAAAATGGCGTTTAACCTCAGCAAAATTACTATTCCAACAAAGGTCATAATTTGATCTTGATAAAGTAATGAATCCAAATTCACTCCTATATTAACTGAATTGCAACTCAAACAAAATGCAAATACACACAACAAATCTTCAGCAAAACCAAGATAACTAGACTGAAAAAGGAGGTAACAGACAAAAAATCGTTCAGCAGAAAAACACCGTTATCGACGAAAAAACAAACCTTCGATAGCTGTTCCCTGCACCTCGCAGACTGTTCTAATACCACCTCGCACTTTCCGAGTTGAGCTCAGTTTGACGGCGGAGCGAATTTGCTGAATCTTGGGCACGACGCCAGAGAAAAGCGAAGTGGCACGGCGTCGGAGGAAAGCGAAGGGGCACGGCGCCGGAGGGAAGCAAAGGGGTACGGCGCTGGAGGAAAGTGGTGGAAAGAATCAAATCAGCAGCAAGGCACGGCGTCGGCACTGGAGGGATGAGAGGGCACGTTAAGAATTTGGGGAAAAAATTAAGTGGAGTAGGGTTTTGATTATTTATTTATATAAGGGGGTAAATTGTAAATAAATATAACATTAAGGATGATTTTATAAATTAATAACTTAGGCTCGTTTAGGCTCGCGAGCCTATCGAGCCTTGTATTATTAAGCTCGAGCTCGATGATTACTCGAGTAGCTCGAGCTCAACTCGACTAATCTCGAGTCGATTTTGAGTTTCTTTCGAGTCGATCCCGAGTATCTTGCGAGCCGGCTCGACTCATGAACACCCCTAGATGTCAATAAAGCTCAAAACTGATGGGTCAGCTCGAAACCGGTGGGTTAAATGCGGGTTAGGGTAAAAATTTTCCAACTCGAAATTATTTTTAACCGAACGGGTTGAACCCGATGGGTTGGTGGCCCGAACGGGTTGAGCCCAGTGGATTGCGGGTCGGCCTGTAGGTCCGACAATACTTAATGATATATATATATATATAATATTTTATTATTTATTATTTATAATATTATTTATATCCTATTCTACCCAATAATTATACAACTAATTCCCTAGATCTAATCTTTCGTTACACAAAATCTCATCTATCTCTCCCAGTGACTTAGTCCGTTACCCTCAAATCGAAAAATCTCTCATTTCTTCTTCTTTCACCGTCTTCCACTCGTCTCTCTCCTAATTAGCGTACCTACTCATGTCTTTCTTTCAAGCACCTTTAGCCTCTCATACTTATGTTCACCCAAGTGAAAGCTAAATTTAATTTTATAATCCCTATTTTATTATTTTTATAAGTTGATGAATGTACTTCTATTACTTAAATTTGTTGGTATATATGGATTGATGTTTTTTCTTTCAAACTATGATTAGAAAACCTTTTATCCACTTATAACTACTCCCTCCGTCCCAAAACAATTGTCTTGTTTTCCTTTTTCATCTGTCCCAAACAATTGTCTTCTTTCTTAAAATGGAAAGTTTATACACACTCACTAATAAAATATTAATTTCCTCTATCTCTACTCGCATTGGTATCTGTGCCATTTCCAAACAAGACAATTGTTATGGGACAGAGGGAGTATTTTTTTGTGAAGATATTGTTGTTTGATGTCTTTTATTTATGTTGGTTCATCATTTGATTTTTTTATTTTGTTTTAGGGGTTGTTAAAATATTTTAAGAAAATCTTTACAAAAATAAACTCGTAAATCTTGCCAATCTGACGGGTCAGCCCAAAAATCGGTGGGTTAGGGTTAGGTTCAAGAACTTTTAGCCCGATAAAAATTCAGCCCGATTCAACTCGGACCGAATAGCCCGCAAACCGATAGGGTTAGCCCAAAATCCGATGGGTCAGCCCGATTGACATCCCTACCGAAAACCATACTTAATTTACCAAAAATTTGATACACCAAAAACTTCGATACAGTAAAGGTATCGATTTTTCTCATTCCATAAAATTCGGTATGGTATAAGATTTGAAAGAAAGAATTTGGTATATTTTACCTAAACATTCCTATTCATGCTCAAATAAAATTATAATTTTTATTTTATTATCTTATAATATAATAAAATTATATATTGTTTAATAAATATTCAAAAATTTATTTAACTTTTATCTATCAATATTATCATTAGTATAATCACAAATATAAATTATATCCTATATGTGTAAATTTAATAAAAAGAACAAAGGAGTAAACAAACCTAAAATTTACTAATACAGGATTACAATTTAAAATGTAAGTTCACCTTTTAAAATACTCCCTCCGTCCCATTAGATTAGTCCAGTTTGGTTTCGGCACAGAAATCAATGTTTGTGAGTGTAGTGGAATTAATATTTTATTGATGTGAGGAAATTTTTTTCCATTTTAGGAAAGTGGACTAATCTAGTGGGACAGACGAAAATGGAAACATGGACTAATCCGGCGGGACTGAGGGAGTAGTAAATATAATAATTAAAAAAATATATTTGGATTGAGAAATGCGCATAAATATAATTTGGTTATTAATTTATGCTAAATTAGTAAATAAAGTAAATCTTAAATATCTGCTAAAAAAAGTGTTTAATCATTTTTGGGCTGATATGTTATTTTATTATGTTTTCATAAAATATTTTATTAATAATTAATGGAGATAGTTGTCTAATATTATAGATATGAAAATTGAAAACAAGCATGAGATATTAATATTAATTATTAATTATTAAATGAAATTATACAATATTAAATAAAATAAATTAAATACTGAAAATAACTCTTCCCACCATATTTTTTATAACTACTTCTTTGCTTTACTATTATTATAGATAGATATAACACCCTTCGAACTTATTATAATAACTCCCCCCGTTATTGGATTTAAATTTATGCATACGCGTATAATTAAGTTTCATACTTACATGAAAAAAAAAGTAATAAATCATTCTGCCCTCTTCATGCCTATGAACACATACTGTGATATCTCGGACATACAATTGATACACATATATTTGGACCAATGGAAATTTTGACAAATAGATGCGTCAAGTTATCGTGCAGAACTATTTTATAGAAATAATCATAGCTCACGAAAAATTTAGAATCTTGTGATGAATGAATTATTTGAGATCATAAAATCAAGTTGTCGATCATATATAACTTATGATTTAATTTGTTCAATGGAGATTTTGTAGAGAATTTTTCAAAATGGGAATAAAACCAAAAGTACCATTTTATTGAACAATTGTTATATTTTCTTAAATGAAGGTTAAAATATCATGCTGCGACACATAAAATATAACCTATGGTTTTATAGTTGACCAATAAGGTGAATACATGGAATTGCACCAAAATGGAAATAAAACATGTTGTAAGCTTTATGATTTAAGTTTTGGAATTATCCATGAATGGTCGGTCAAACTGTGATAAAAAGAAGTGATAGTGACATTGCCCTACTTTTATCAGAATTAAGTTCTATGATATAACTTTAGGTAACCAATGAGAGATTAGGAGAAAGTCATCAATCACCAAAATGGTATACCAACTTTTAAGAGTGCAATTTTGGATTTATCTACAAAGGTAAGTCAAATGAAAAAACCATCATCGTAATGAAACAAGAAGCATATCAATTAACTTAAAGTCTTAATTATTTTCAAACCTACAGACCTACTCGTTCTCAGTAGGAGGATTTTGCAGGACTTCATTTGTGGAAGGATTAGGTCGACCATCTTCAAAGTACTTGTAGCGTCGATGAAGTTGTAAAATGGCAGGAGATGGGGGATCTGCAAAAAAGGGTGGTTATGAGTTTAAGGGTAAAGTGTGATTGGAGTCCAGAAAATTCCTCGAGCATGCATTGGCCACTTTAGATCGACCCTCAAGAAGATATATTGAGATTGCCAGCCCTCAGAGTTAGAACTATAACCTACCACTAAAGGCTCATTCTTACGGCAATTGGTGAAGTAGTTTCTGGTGCAGGGTTGAGTCAATAGACTATATAGAAGCCATCATTCCTATATAGAAGGTACGAGGTACTAAGCTATATGCGAAATTTGGCCTAATAGTTCTTTGGAATATTAATTAATCTCTAACTAAGAATAAGGGAGCGGTCCCTCACAATACCTTGCAAAAATATGAAGTCACGTGTGAAAACTCAAAGAGGATATCCTCAGGGCATTCGAAAGAAACTTATGAAAGCAATTATTTCCCACCAAGGAAAAATGGGAGCGATCTCCATACATACGAGCTTTTGGATAAAAGCAACCTCCTAAGGACCATGCTATGAAACAGGAGTCAAAGTAACTCTACTCTACTAAACATTTACCCCCTAGTGGGAGATCCTTCAAAATACCGAGCGATCAACACAATTCACTGCTCCGACAGATGACAAGTCATATATAGACCTATGAGAAAATAAAAGAAAGTTCAGAAATACTGCTAGTGTCATGTGATGTTCACTCTAGGGTCGGGCTATGACTACCTTGGGGATCGAAGCTATCAATGATTTGCAAACAAATGGCTCAACCGACCCCCATGCGAACGGGGGGCTCTGGCTCCGGCTGCCCTGGAACTGAGTCAGCCCACTACCTCTTTGGTCGGGGTCCATTTGTTTCTGGGTATGCCGAAGCGCCTATGGTCATTCGATGCTCTGGAAACGTGTGTATGTTGTAGCTGGCATTTCAGTAGAGCATCAGCCATAATGAATTATAAAATGTATGATGGTCTTATTAGCCAGTGGTCCACGCCCAAACATCCTTAGGGTTGTTCCAAGTTGTTGATGTCTGGGGTTCATCCTCTACTTGGAATGCCTCCTCGACAAGGGTTAGGGGCTCGCCACCCCTTGCCTATATCGGTACAACCTGATAATGAAAATTGATACCTCTGGGTAAAAATGTATCAGTACATCCTAATGATTCCAACAAAATATTATATGTATGGAAGGGTTAATCCCATCGACAGATTCGCAAACAAGCAACCGAATCATCCCACAAAGGGTTTATGTGAGCTACCACCTCTGAATCGAAGGATTAAATGTCCATTGTGTCCTTCATTCTTAACTTAGATTATACTCGAGTTCTTACTAAAACGGGGATAAGTATCTCAACCCGAGGCAACCGGCATGTAACCAATGAACGAATATAAAATATAAGTGTTATACCAGGGATCGAACCATTGATTGTAATGGTGGCTCGAGTGGCACCTCGAGCGGTTCGATCGAGTAAAAGCAGGAATGATCTGTTAAGAGCTTCATGATGCATAAGGACAGGCAAAGATACAAAGAAGGAAAGGAGATAAATCAGCCAATAAAGCATCCATCAAGGGATCTCCATTCGAGAATCAAGGGACTGCTGATATTCTCTTGATATATCTCATCTTTGTATAGAAAACATCAGTCTAACTTCTAAATTGTAGCACCTACTATATATATCTCCCTCACTCTTATATAAGAGAGAAAAAAGATATAGAAAGGGGTTGGATATTCTTTAATAAAAAGAAAAAAGACTTTCAATTATTTCAAGTTCAGTCTCCATATTCAAGTACTCTTTCAATTTCATTCGAACAAATACAAGAAACAACAATTGGCGCCGTCTGTGGGAATTGAAAGAAGGAACGAGAATGGATAGATCAGGAAGTGAAAGAGGAGAAACTCTTGGAGAAGGGGACTCGACAGTGAATAGAAATGTGTTTGAAGAACACATAAAGAGGATGCAAGAAGAAATGGAGCATTTGAAGGAACAGAACCGACGAGTAACTCTGGATGCAGAGAGGTTGAGGGAACAACTAGCGATATTTCAAGAGCAGAGTAGGGTGGAGGCAACCGACGAAGAACACCTCGAGACACACTCGGAAAACAGTTACCATTCCATTACTCGAGACACTAACATTGCAAAGGACGAAAGAGTGAAGAATCTCTAGTCGAAAGTGGAAGAATTGACAAAAGCGCTGTCTGCAGTCCCAGGGCTAGTAAACCTCAAGAGCAGAACTATAATAGGAGATTACAACGACTCGCCATTTGTACACAGAATAGCGAGCGCTCGGATACCAGAAAGGTTTGCCATCCCACAAATGAAAGCTTATGATGGAACTACGGACCCGGATGAGTTCGTGACGTTATATAAGTTTAAAATGCAAACCGTATCAATCCCGGAGGAAGTTAGGGAAGCTTGCATGTGTAGGAGTTTTGGAGCCTGTCTCGAGGGGGCAGCTATGCATTGGTTTATGCACTTGAAAATTGGTAGTGTTCCGTCATTTGCAGATCTCCACAAGCAATTCTCGGACCAGTTCTCAAGCAGCCGAAGAATCCCGAAACGGTCAGATGACCTGTATCGGATCATGCAAAAGGAAGGGGAATCATTACAACATTATATCAAGCGATTCAACGAGGTGAAAGTTGTTATCCCAAATTGTTTAGAGGAAACCGCAGTCTTGGCATTCAAAAATGGACTGAGTAGAGGGTCAAGTCTTTTTTGGAAACTGGTGAAATACCCCTGCTCGACTTATTCTGAAATAATGGCTAGGGCGGAGGCACAAATCCGAAAAGAGATTGAGGAGGAGAACTTTGAAAAAAGAGATAAAGCACGCACTCTAACGAAATCCGACTCAGGAATGCTCAGGTCGAGTCGATTTACACCGTATGCTAGCAGAGGAGATAGGAAGGGGTCGATGATACAAGGCTCAAATGTGAATACACAAAAGCCTTTCAACCTGAATGCAAATCCAATGGTGGTGATACAAGAGATGATGGCCATCAAGGAAGAAGTAAGATGGCCTACGAGGATGATGGCTAATGTAGGGCGACAGACTCCAGAGAACTACTGTGCGTTTCACCAAGGCTATGGACATCGGACCATCGAGTGCCGCAATTTCTTAAGGGAAATACAAAGACTCCTTGATCGTGGACACCTTCAACAATTTAAAGGAAAGGGAAGAAGCAATACCTGGAAAAGGGATAAAGTAAAGGACCGGAGTGAAGCGAAAGGGGCGGCGACAGGGGCAAACAGGATTCCAGTGCCGAACGAACCACGGATCGAAAAAACCATCCATATGATTTCAGGTGGCCCACCCATAGCAGGAACCTCAAGGAACGCCTACAAAAGATACAGAAGGGAAGCAAGAGGGGTCAACTCCTTGATGCCAACATGGATATCGGGAGAGGAGATAACTTTTGGACCATCAGACTCTGAGGGGGTCCGACACCCACATGACGATGCATTAGTCATCGAGCTATTGATAGCGAATTGCAGAGTAAAAAGGATCTTTGTCGATAGTGGAGCTTCGTCAAATTTGGTATTCCTGAAAGCTTTCAAAGGCATGGGGATATCTGAGAAGAATCTCGTTCCAAGCTCAAGTCAACTGATAGGCTTTAGTGGGGAGCAACTGATGCCGCTGGGAGAACTATTTTTGCCTGTTTATTCGGGGGGAATCAACCTTTCGGTTCGATTCCAAGTCGTGGACGCGGATTCTTGCTATAATGCTATAATGGGGCGACCGTGGATGCACGAACTACAAGCGGTCCCCTCTTCATTCCACCAAGTGATCAAATTCCCCACACCCTGGGGAATACGTTCAATAAAGGGAGAGCAACACACAGCTCGAGACTGCTACGCTGTGACTTTGAGGACCATAGGAATGGTAGAAAAGCAAGAAGAAGTCGAGGCAATAAATTTGGAGGATGACGAGTCGAAATTCACATTTGTTGGGAAAAGAAGTTCGAACTAGTCGAAACGATTGTTGACTGCATTTTTACAGAGAAAGAGAAATGCTTTCGCATTTTGTCATGCTGAAATGCCTTGAATTGATCCCGCAACGATCTCTCATAGGTTACAGGTCGATCCGAAGTTCAAACCCGTCCATCAGAGGCGAAGGAGGTTTGCGGCAGAGAAAAATCTAGCCATTTCTGAAGAGGTGGCTAATCTCCTGAAGGTGGGGTTCATAAGGGAGGTAAAATATCCGGAATGGTTGGCCAACGTGGTCGTGATAAAGAAAAAGAACGGGAAGAACAGGGTGTGCGTAGACTACACAGATTTGAACAAAGCTTGTCCCAAAGACCCGTTCCCGCTACCTCATATCGATAGACTCGTTGATTCAACCGCAGGATATAAGGTGATGTCCTTTATGGACGCGTTTTCAGGATATAATCAGATCAGAATGTTCCCTCCGGATGAAGAAAAGACTGCATTCATGACCAACCAGGGAATATATTGCTATCGAGTCATGCCATTTGGGCTGAAGAACGCTGGATCGACCTATCAACGTCTGATGAACAAGATGTTCGCTCCAATGATAGGAGATTCAATGGAAGTATACATCGACGACATGATAGTAAAATTCTCGAGCATGGAAGAGCATCTTGATCATCTTGCAAAAGCTTTCGACATATTAGAAAGGTTCAACATGAAGCTGAACCCATCAAAGTGCCAATTTGGTGTCACTTCGGGGAAGTTTTTGGGATACATGGTCAGTAGGCAGGGGATCGAGGCTGATCCGGTGCAGATAAAAGCTATACAAGAGTTGAAACCGCCGTCAAATGTGAGATTTGCAGAGGATGATAGGGAAATTAGCAGCGCTGAGCCGGTTTGTAGCGCGATACTCAGATCGCACTTCGAGGTTCTTCGAGCTGCTGAGAAAGTCGAAGCGATACGAGTGGACACAGGAATGTGATCAAGCTTTAGCCCAGCTAAAAGGGTATTTGGCATCTGCACCTGTTATGTCAAAACCCAAGGAAGGAGAAACTTTGCAATTGTACCTTGCAGTGTCAGAAAGAGCAGTGAGCTCAGTATTGATAAGAGATCAAGACAACTCCCAGCATCCGATATACTATGCCAGCAGATCCCTGGTCGAAGCAGAAACTCGTTACTCAGCCTTGGAGAAGTTGATATTAGCATTGATAATGTCTTCGAGGAAGCTTCGACCATACTTCGAGTCGCATGAAATAATAGTAGTCACAAACTTTCCAGTGAAGAACGTACTAGCAAAGCCTGAGATATCGGGAAGGATGATGAAATGGGCGGTAGAGCTCGGAGGATATGGGTTACGATTCGAACCACGAAGAGCCATAAAGAGTCAGATTTTGGCTGATTTCATTGCCGAATACACCCCGGAGATGCAGTTACAAGCAGAAATCGAATCGGTAACAGGAGAGAATTCGAATGAGTTTTGGGATCTGCACATCGACGGAGCGAGTAATAGTAACGGAGCTGGAGCGGGTATTTCATTGTTGTCACCACAAAAAGAAACATATCAAAGAGCAGTAAAGTTTGAGTTTCATGCAACCAACAATGAGGCGGAATATGAAGCATTGATCGTAGGGTTAAAATTAGCAAGAGAGATGAGGGTTGCTAAGTTGAGAGTCAGATCGGACTCGCAATTGGTCGTCAACCAATTCACTGGACTATTTCAGGCTAAGGATGAAAGAATGGCAGCATACTACAGAATTCTAAAGGGTCTAGAGTCCGAATTTGATGAGGTAAAAGTGCAGCACATACCGAGGGAATGTAACATTGAAGCCGATGCTTTAGCAACTTTAGCTGCGTCCATGGAAATGAACGTTCCCAGAATCGTACCAGTGGTGATTGCCTTGTGGCCGGCAGTCCAAGACCGCCTGAATGACATGGTTGAAGGATCGAGCATGATAAACAACATCACAAGATCGAGCTCATGGATGGAACCCATAAAAAGTTACTTGTCTGGTGAGGGAAGTGTACACGGGGCCGAAGCTAAGAGGGTGGCCAAGAGAGCTGCACGCTTTGCCCTTATGAATGGTGAACTATACAAGAAATCGTTCGAGGGACCCTGGTTAAAGTGTATAGATGAACAAGAGTCGACCCAGATACTGGAGGAGGTGCACTATGGAAGTTGCGGAAATCATTCTGGTCCGAGGAGTTTATCACATCGGGTTATTACAGCCGGATTCTATTGGCCAACACTGAGAAAGGATTCGAAAGAGTTCGCACGGAAGTGTGACAAGTGCCAAAGGTTTGCAAACTTGAGTAACAAAAAATCTGAGCTATTGCACTCGAGTGTGCCGGTCTGGCCATTCCATCGATGGGGGATAGACATTATTGGGAAGATGACAAGAGCGAAAGGGAGAAAAGAATTTGCAATCATAGCAACTGACTCATTTACGAAGTGGGTCGAGGCTGAACCGCTGGCGAGCATACGTGACACACAGGTGATCAATTTCGTATGGAAGAACATAGTGTGTAGATTTTGGTTGCCATGCGAGATAGTAACAGATAATGGGAGACAATTCACAAGCAGAAAATTCAAGGATTACTGTGAGAATTGGGGAATCAAGTTAATCAACTCTACTCCAAGATATCCAGAGTCGAACGGTCTTGCAGAGTCGACGAACAAAACGATCTTGAATACGTTGAAGAGGAAGTTGGAAGCCAGGAAATCGGCGTGGGTAGACGAATTACCAGCTGTGTTGTGGTCTTATCGAACCACTTCAAGAACGGCTACAGGGGAAACACCCTTCTCACTCGCCTTCGGGGCAGAAGCGATGTCTCCGGTCGAGGTAATCAAGAGAGGCCCAAGGGTAGAGATGTTTGATGAGGAGAATAATCAAGAAAAAGCTTTTGAATCATTGGAGTTGCTGGATGAAAAAAGAGAGGAGGCCGTGAAAACGATGGAAAGAAAGCAGAAAGTGGTCGAACAGTATTACAACAAATCCGTCTGACTAAGGTCACTAAACATTGGAGATTGGGTCCTTAGACAAGTATTCCAAAACACACAGGAGCTAAATGCAGGGAAATTGGGACCAACTTGGGTAGGACCATACATCGTTTCGGAGATAGTCAAGAATGGTGCATATCGAATCAGGACTCCAGAGGGGAAAGATGTCCCAAATCCATGGAACATCAAGTACTTAAGAAAGTTTTATTTTTGATGTAATAGTGAAATAAAGTCCTAGCATTGACTGAATAAACGTCAAATAAGAATTGATTGGCACACTTCGTCATTCAATGTAAGCAGTGATTCGATTCAGTTCAAACCAATATTCAAGACAAAATGTAAAATGCAAAGTTAACAAGTACAATCCCAAAAGCAATTCAGACATTCAAAATAGAATCGGACATCCAAAAAGAACAGAAGACGATGCATCATCTAATCCGATTCATGGTCTTTGTCTCCCGAGTCAACCACGTCTTCATCTCCGGATCCAGAATCCTCACCGTCGCCGGAATCATCAGGCAGAAAGCTCAAGTCGAGATCCGGATATTTCTCGAGAATCGAACTTTAATGTTAGCAGCAGCCAACTTGCTCATATCATCGAACACGGGACGTCCAGCTTCGGTATTCATCAAATTATATAGGTCGAGTCCCACACCAGTAGCCTTAGCCGACTCAAAGGCACTTTGAGCAGATTGAAGCTCCTGCTCCTTACTGGCCAGTTGGGCAGCAAGTTCATCTCGGAAAGCTTTTTCGGAGCGTAATTCCTCAACTGAAGCAAGTTTTTCGTTTTGAAGCTGCTCGATCAACTTCTCTGCGCTTGAGAGCTCCTCTTTAATCGAATTCAGAGCTTCGACAGCATCATCCCTTTCCCTTTTCGCATCGCCCAAAGAATGAGCAAGGGAAACGTGAGTACCTCTCTCCTCGGTGATCAAAAACTGCTCGAAACCCTTCAAGACTCTGCACATGAAACACCATGAGGATATATGAAATAAAACATTAAGCAACTAGTGCACAAACAATTACCTTCAGAAACACGTGCGAGCAGTCCAGAAATTTCTTCGTCAAAACGTCCGAAGTATACCAAGGGGGCCCATCTCGAGCGATGCGAGCAAAAGTCTCAAAATCACCATTACCACCAGCAACGAGCCGACGCTCTCTAGCCGCTTGCTCAACTCGTTCAAAGTCGATTGGAGTCGGCGATTGAGTGCAGGAAGTATCAAGAGTAACTTCTTCCTTATTCTCAACATCCTTCGTCAAATCAAATATAAGGTTTTCATTCGGAGGAACAACCTTCTCTTTATCCTTCTGCCTTTTAGCCAAAGGCGCATTGTCATCGGAATCTACGGAAGCGTTCTTCGATTCGGTCCCGGATTCGATTTTAGTCGAGGCCTCGGTACCGTTGTTCTGCTTTTCCCTCTTGTGCACCATCCCAGCTCTGCGCTGCCTCATACGAATCAATTCTTCTGGAGTCAGCTTGGTCATATCGTGAACACCGTTGATATCCGCCCAACAGGTATTAGTAAGTCGATCAATATCTTGGATGTGGTATTTGTAGGCTTGTGCAATTCGATCACGCTCAACTTCAGAAAGAGCTGGTCGAGGTGGACCTGCAAGAAAAGAGTCAGTGAGATAAAAATGAAGAAAGTAAAGCAGATAACTTACGGGATGCAACTCGAATCCTTCCAGACAGTGAGGGCTGCTCCGATGGGATTTGCACAAAAAAGAATTGGTCGAGCCATCCAGCATTGTTGCTCGAGCAACCCTTAATTAAAGGCTTATATTCACTACTAGTGTGCTTAGAGAAAAAATAATAACTCCCATTATGTTGGGTATGAAGATTATACAGCTCAGCAAATTCTCGAGCTGTAGGAGAGCCATAGCGAAGGTCATGAAATATCAATAAGGTACCAATCATATGCCGCCAAGCTATAGGAGCCAATTGAATTGGGGCAATATCATAATACTCCAAAACAGAAACAAAGAAGGGATGAAGATGAAGCCTAACACCGTACTGAAAAACTCGAGCAGAGAATGCCATGAAACCCCTCGGGGGACGGTGCGGCCGCTGATCTGGATCGGGAACAATAGGGTTCAAGCGAAAAGATAAATAATACTTGTAGAAAAAACCCCTCAAGAAATCAAAATCAAGAGAAGACTGAGTATTGACTAGGGGTGTACACGGTCCGGTTTGGCCGGTTTGAGTGTTGAAGTATGGACCAAACCAAATAATACGGTTTGAAAAATTCTCAAACCAAACCGGCCAAATTAATATTTCAAACCAAACCAAACCAAACCAAATAAAACGGTTTGGTTCGGCCGGTTTAACGGTTTGAAATACGACGTTAACGGGCAAAGTCAAAATGTAGAAAAATCTCATGTTTTTAGCTACAATTTATTTGAGAAATTAAAAAAAACTAATAGTGGCTCTCATCGGCAATGTACGAGACAATCTTAATAAAAACAAACAATTAATGACATCAAAAAAATAATAATTCATATCACATTCTAAAAAATAATAGTATGGTGAAATTAATAAGATACGATAACGATGAAGCTTGCCCAGAGAATAGAGAAGACAACAAGGATAAAGAGAGACATTTGAATAAAATTGTGAGATTGGAATATTGGATAGTTTAAGATTTATTTTAGATTTTAGAAAATAAATAATAAGTAGAAAAAGAATTAAAATGAGATTGAAATATTTGATAGTTTAGGTTTTATTTTAGATTTTAAAAAATAAATAAAATGTATGAGAAAAATAAAAATTATATTATGTTGCATAGAGAATTTGAACTCATACCTCTTAAAAATTAAAATCTAGATAGAACTACTATACTAAATGTACTATATTTACACTTTCAGTATAAAATATAATCTAAATATTTATATTAATATAAACGGTCCGGTCCGGTCCAAACGACCGGTTTCTCTACTCAAACCGTGGACCAAACCAATTAATACGGTTTGAAACTTACGGTCCGGCCGGCCAATTTTTGCACTTGTCAAACCGGCCAAACCGGCCAAATCATTTCAGTTTGGCCGGTTTGGCCGGTTTGGACCAAACCATGTACACCCCTAGTATTGACGATGGCACCCTTGAATTTGCTATCGTATTCTGGAGAATAAGGTTCAAAAACAGGCTCAACATCAGGCGGCAAGCTAGACGACGATGTGCCGTCGGAAGTTGAAGAATCACGATCTGAGCCAACGGGCGGATCCCCAGTTTCACCCATTTTCGACATAACAGAGATCGTAGGGGAGAACACTTACCAGTATACTGCGACTCAAAGGCGAGGATGGCAGGAATGTTGAAGTGTCGGGATTCTGAAGTGTGTTTCAGGGAAGAGGGATTCAGACAACAAAGAGAGGAAAACGAAGTGAAGTGGGAGATGAATGGACGCGAAGTTTTAAAAAGGAAGGGAATTTAAAACGCAATAAAAAGGCCCCCGGGAATCGTGTCGCCGGTTACGTCAGATTTAATAATGATAAGCCATCTGTCATGATTTTCAAAATTTGAATTTCAAAATTCAAAATTGAAAAACAGGGGGGAAGCAGATACACCTAAATACCGAGCCCATCGGATACCGATTCGACCAACATGGTACCTAGGCTCGTACCCGATCTCGCTTACGCTCAGAGATAAAATCTCATTCGAGCTCGCTTACGCTCAGAGATAACATCTCACTCGAGCTCGCTTACGCTCAGAGATAAAATCTCATTCGAGCTCGCTTACGCTCAGAGATAAAATCCCACTCGAGCTCGCTTACACTCAAATATTGAATCTCATTCAAGCTCGTTTACACTCGAAGATTAAAATCCACTCGTGCTAACCTGCGTCTAAAAATGAAACCTAGTCCGAATCCAATCACATTAATGATCGAACCCAGCCAGTAACAAGGATGATTCGACCAAACACAAATGCAACTAACCAAATTACATGCCCAGATTTTTACTCGGGACCACAGTTTCATTCAAATAATGCAATTTAAATGAAACTGGGGGGGCAGTTGTTATACCAGGGATCGAACCATTGATTGTAATGGTGGCTCGAGTGGCACCTCGAGCGGTTCGATCGAGTAAAAGTAGGAATGATCTGTTAAGAGCTTCATGATGCATAAGGACAGGCAAAGATACAAAGAAGAAAAGAAGATAAATCAGCCAATAAAGCATCCATCAAGGGATCTCCATTCGAGAATCAAGGGACCGCTGATATTCTCTTGATATATCTCATCTTTGTATAGAAAACATCAGTCTAACTTCTAAATTGTAGCACCTACTATATATATCTCCCTCACTCTTATATAAGAGAGAAAAAAGATATAGAAAGGGGTTGGATATTCTTTAATAAAAAGAAAAAAGACTTTCAATTATTTCAAGTTCAGTCTCCATATTCAAGTACTCTTTCAATTTCATTTGAACAAATACAAGAAACAACAATAAGGACTCAAGTCCATTTCCATCTTCACTCCCGAACAGGAGAAGGATCGTGTCATCACTGTATGGGGATAAACCTGTAACTTGAGGCCACCCCTAAGTAATCGACAAACGAACATGAAATTTGAGGCCATAGATGGTCCTATTCTCCCGTGGTTCTAACTTTGATGACTAGTTGCACAACTATTTGTCATCGACCAATCCTGATGGCTTAACCGAAGATAAGGGGCTATTGTTGATGGTCAAAATCAAAGCCTATCACTTAAGCTAGAGCTGGGAACCACTAAAAATTCTGATGTTCACCAAACTACACAAAGTTCATTGCTAGCACGAGTCAACCTCGATCCTGGTAAAAAAGATCTATACTAAAGGGCCAAGTCCAAGCAGTTGAGCCACCTTGGCATTATTCGAGCAATTGAAGCATGTTAAAAATCAATCATGGATTAGAAAATAGAGGGTCTTTCACGTTGATGACGACCCAAAACAGGTCGAGCTGTCACATTCACAATGCAAAATAATTACTTTGTAACTAATCCCAGGAGTTCCGGGATTAGCCCCTAAACCCCTTAATTCACGATGATTATAACCCTTAGTTAGGCTAAACTTACTTGTATAAAATGGTGAATATCATATGAATAAAACACAACAATAACTTTACTCACTTTTGATCAGAACTTCACTTTCTTACTAGTTCAATTTATCCTTTAAGATCGCGATCACTTGAAATCAAGCGTTAATAAATATATTATTGTATACATTAAAAACTATGTATTTGAATTAATAACAAAATAATATTTGTATGAGTTGGAATATTACATTAAAAGAACATATAAAGTTGTAGAATTTGTATAAGATAATATGGCATAGGGAGATAACATAGTATAAAAGAGTATTTACTTCATTTCATCTCAAGTCAAATACAAAGGATTACACATGTATTTAGAGCAAAGACTACAACAAAAACTATAAATCTAGTATTTACAATCTAACAAATTGTTCTTCCAACTCCTTCTAGACTCTTCTAGTTGAGGGTAGAATCATTATATCCCCCTCCCCTTTAATTTGGACATCGATGCAAAGCACTCTTGGCCAATTTGAACATAGGAAATCCAAAATAAGGGATAATATGTAGAGAAAATCAAATGGAACATTTGCCAAAATCTAAGTAATATGAGTTGTAGAAGCATCAAAGTAGCTAAGCTCAAATCAATCCAAAGAACAAGAGCAGTTGAAGCATAAAGTAGCTTTGCTCAATACCCAGAATCAATGCATAAAGCATATAAGAATTCTTCTTCCAACCTGAGAAGAAATAATTAGTAGAAAAATGACATAAACCATGCATCAAATCATTCCATAAAGGATAAGTATGGAATCAATCAATCTTAGTGTTGTATCCATAATCTCCAATAACTCCATCAACAGCAACATAAAACTCATAATAGCATAATTGAAAAGCAAAACAAACAATAGCATTCATATTTGACAGGGGAGTAAACCAGAGAAAAAGATCTAACTCACCAGCTCTACTTCCAACAGCTGTCACGGAAGCTTTGAAATTGATTGGCAATGGCAGAAACCGATGATCAGAATTAAATTCAACAAAAAAGAGTCCGGAATGAGAGCAGATGCAGAGAGAAAATTGTCAACAGCTCCGGGTAGAAGGATGCAAGGCA
This sequence comes from Plectranthus barbatus, assembly GCA_026898455.1. NCBI lineage: Eukaryota > Viridiplantae > Streptophyta > Magnoliopsida > Lamiales > Lamiaceae > Plectranthus > Plectranthus barbatus. Next base: position 568,329 of record JAPKLW010000204.1, read on the forward strand.
CTAGAGAGGATATTCTTAAAATTACCTTGACCCATGCACCAAAGCTTGATGAATGACATCACCCATATCTCCACAAATCTTGTACAAAGTCGAACTCGACCCAATCACCTACAACATTTTTACAGGCTCTCACAAGCTGTTGAAGAAATATGCATTGGGAAGAAAGGTGGAGTGCATAATCCGACCAAGATTTTTGTGGTGTTTAGGATTACAAAGATTTCTGATAGGGTATTAATATTATCGTCGGGTTAAAGCAGCATTGTGGGACCATTAAAATGGTGCGCAAACTCATAGCATTTGATGAGCTCAAATCTACTGTTCTCACTATTGTTGTACAAGAAAGGGAATTAGCCCCCCAAATGAAAAATATGAGCATGTCAAAATATTTTTCTATTTTTACTTAATTCTGTAATGTAGCACCCGCTACTACCCATTGATTACTAGGAGCTAGGTGTATCATCGAGGCTGGACAATTTGCCCAAAAAATGAAATATCATTCAACGGAATTTCTATGCTTGTTTGAACTAAAAAAAGTACATCGTTCAATGAAATTTCTGGAAATTTGACAGAAATACTATCTTATCAGGAGAATTTCTGAAGCAGAATTAAGAATATAGGCGAGAATTGGACGCCAAATATGCCGTCACAGCCCTTCAACATCAATAAAAAGCCGCAGACAAATATCTTAAATTCAAACGAACAATCCATAAGAAGAAAGCTATCTGTCTTAATACACTTCAACATGCCATTGCTTGTTCTTCTTCAGCTGCGAGAGCTTCTCCTCCCAGTTTTCGCCTCTAAGTTCAGCTACCTTCTTCAACGTATCTTGTATTCCAGGCATCATCCCTTTGAGCCCGCAGAAGTAAATGTGCGCCCCGTTGTCCAAAAGTTTGAAAATCTCATCGCTGTACTCCTCGATCTTGTCCTGGACATACATCTTGCCTCCATTTCTGTTCTTTTCTTCTCTGCTGAGGGCACGGTCAAACCTGAAGTTGTCAGGATAGTCCTCCAGATACTTGGAGAACTCATCGTCGTATAGAAGACTGTCCTTGTTAGCCACTCCGAGGAACAGCCACGCCAGCCCTCCAAACTTGAACTTCGGAACATCCTCCATGAACATACGTCGGAGATAGCCTCTGAAAGGGGCCACACCAGTCCCCGTGGCAATCATAATGTGGGTGGCATTTGGATCATCTTCAGGGAGAAGCATTATCTTACCAGAAGGGCCTGAGAACAAATTATGTACGAGTCAAAACGAAAGGTCCACGTAAACATTTGTAGAAGAAGCAAAAGGGAAAGACAAAAAATAAACACTATTTAGAGGTACTATCTCCACAAAGTCCATCATAGAAACAAGCTAGAATGAAAATTGATGCTAGTTTGAAGAATATAGGTTTAACTTGATAGATATTAAACTCAACAATTGTAATTCTCTATGAGGGAATGAAAGGCAGTTATAAGTGTGCATGTGCGTGTGTGTAGGTTACATGTTTGATACATGCCCTGATAGTTTCAAGAATCTCATATTGATACTCAATATCATGGAGTCCATAACAATGAAACACTCGGGATTGTACATACTAATCAAGTCCATTGGAATCTTACCAGTAATCTGAACCTTGTCACCAGGCTTCGAATCACATAAGAAGTTGCTGCATACTCCTTTTTTCGAAGGATCTTCTTTACCAGTCTCAGGGTCATAATAGACTGCACGTCGAACACACAAACTAGCTGTCTTGCCATCGAAGAAGTAACCATATCTGGTAGATGCTATTGAATACAATCGAACATTATGTGGATTACCAGGCTTTTTGGGATTCTCACCCTGAATGAAAAGATGAGAAACAAATGAAAACGAATAAGAAAAGAAACGAACAAAAAACTGAGAGGATTATGAGCACAGTTTATGCTTGTAGTACTCAGAAGAGACCTTGCTCAGCACAGAAATACTCATCAAAGAATTTTGAAGGAAAATGCAAATATCACACTTTTCAAGAGTAAAGAGAAACAGGCGAAGGTTGCTCAAAGGTACTGATAGAACATACAGGAGGAATAATTCCGTAACTCTGTCCTTCCCAATACGGAACATTGCCACCATGATCGATGACAATGTGACATGTCTCTCCAGGAGCCTGTGGACCAACTAGCCTTTCAACAGACACAATAGTTCCTACATACGGTTCTTTATTCTTGAACAAATGTAGAGGGGGATCTTTTGCATCTTCCAAGCTCAACGGCGAAACTCCCACCTTAGATTTGCTGGCTTGTTGCACTGACATGCAGACCACAGGTTGACATCTGGGCTGAAAGCTTGCGGTTCTGAAGTCCATAGGTAAACTAGAGGCACGCGGCTTTTCATGAAAAGACACATTGTTACTCTACATGAAAGTCAATCACAAAGGAGAATATTAGCTGTCAACATATAAGGGACCATAACTAATAAAAAAATACGAGGAATCAACTACTTTGATAGGCAGACAATGAATTGAAGACAAGAACAAAAAAACAGTGATATTGGCAAGCTAGAACAGTAAATGATAAACAAATCAATCACTCGTGAGCACCAGCTAGATCCAAAGACTAAGCAGGTTTTAGTAGTAACTAGTAACAGCTCTTTTTTTGCATTCCATTGATATCTAGGTCTATAAAGTATTACAGTGAATAAAAAAATGCCGCCATATTCATCTTTTTCTTCAACAACAGACTCGATGTGGTAACATCGCCCTTTGTAAAGATTCTCTTTTTCTAATATCAGCATTTCGTATAGAGGTTATTTTTCAGCTATAGTGTCTCTACCAATGATGAAACTTTAACATACCAAATGACCACACTCGTACTCTTTCTACTCACAAGCTTTATAGTGCCAAAATATGGTGTTTTCGTTCATTTAAAATGTATTCAAACTTAATAGATATCCCATGAGAGTAATTAATTCAAACACGTCTTAAGATTCTTAATCTATATACAACATCATTCAAATCCACAAACGCTTTAGTAATCCTAGACAAAACATACAATCCGCTGGCTATCGCAATATACGTGATCGTGACCGAAGACCAAAAAATTTGCAATCCAGATGCACCATCAAATAACATAATCCCATTAAAAAAAAAACGCACACACACACACACAATCCCATTAACAAATCGAAGTTGGATACACCTTTGTAAAGAAAATTACAGAAAACAACCTTAAACACGGATTTACGGAAGGAAACATCGTTTTTGACGGAGATGGCTACTGGGGCCTGCAAAAAGGCAAGATTTTTCCCAGAATCCAAAACATGTCAACCAGGCATTCCCGATTAAAAACAAGAAACAAAACCCAAATCAAAACATACCTGAGAGAGAGCGGAATGAGCCATGATCGGGTCAAAGAGAGCTCCAACAACAGAAAAATAAAAATAAATAAAGGAATAAAGGGTTGTAACTGGCAAGTATAAGGGGGGTACTGGCCAATAAAGAACAACGACGCACAAGAGAAGTAATGAAGTGAGGGGGCGCAGAGTTGAATATAAAGATGTTTTAATTAATAATTAATAATTAATTAATCAATCAAGAAGGGCTGCTGAGATAGAGATAGGGGGTCAGAGCTTTTGGGCTGCGTAAAGGGACAGATTCTTGGGTCTCAGTTATGGAGTCTCTATTCACAGTGTTGCTACTCTCTCTGGTCTTTCTATTTTGCGTTCGTACATGTCTTCGAATGGTTGGCGCCGTATTCTTAAATTTTAGGATTTATTTATTGCAAATTAAATTACATTTTTTATATAAAAAATTAAATTTGTAACTGTTTTTTTATATAAATTAAGATTATAACACAACTTTTTTCCCAAAAATATCGTCAATTAAAAATTATTTATGTATGAAAGTAAAATTTTTACTATTTCTTTTATATTTAAATAAAATTTATTGGATGATTTTTTACAAGTACTTATTTTCCCTACTATTTAACGTTTTTTTGGAAATAAAACAATATGTATTAAATTTTTTAACTAATTAAGTCTTTTTGTAATAACCCAGCTAAAATAGCAAGATTATTATATTATTTTATGATTAATCATGCGATTAATTGTTTCATTAATCGATTTTAAGAGAATGGTTGTAGAGATCATGGATTTTGGCATTAATAAGATGTCTCATTCTTTAATCCGAATTGGGAATTTTGAGTTGATGATCAATCGAGTCAATCCAAATAATGAGATTGATTATGTAATACAAATATGAGGATTAAGAGTTGATTGATATTATTGCAACTATACATACAATTAAGTATGTATATAATGGAGCCAGTATTTGTCACTTACATATAATAAGTGTATTTATCTAATAAATGGGAGGACACTTGTCTAGCTTATGTTACTCCAAGCTATGACTCATCTAATAGGGGTGTGAGGTGTTGATTAGGGAGATATATCACAAATTAGATAGAGAGAAAACAATAACACAATTTCCCCTCTCATTTTCATGCAAAAATGAGGGTTTTCAGCAACAGCCATCTTCCGGCGCGAATTTCGGTCAAACGGAGGAAATTTGGACGGTCGACGTCGGAGAGAATATTGTAGAGCTTCGAGAGTAGATGTGTTTTGACTACTCAATTGATCAATTTGGTGGAGAAATGAGTAAGTTATGCTAGTTTTACTAAACTGTGGCAAAGATGATAAATTTTGGGATTTTGAGTTCAATTCGTTTGAAATCTTAGAATTGGCTTGGTTTGAAGATTCTAAATGTTTTTAGTGACTTGTTAGAAGCATTTGGATGGATGGTGAGGTTGAATTGTTGGAATTAGTGGATCAAGTTTGAGTTGAAGAAGGTAATGGTTTCAACCTTGAGAAATGCTTCATATATGCATTATTTAGAGTTTGATCTTACATGAAAGTGTGTAATTGTGTTGTTTATCATGTTTATATGCTAGATATATGTTGGATTTAAGTCTTAATGGCTGATTGTGGTCGGAAATGTTGAAAACTGACCTCAACTCGTCGCTAGCGCGATTGCAGGGCGCGACCGCGGCACGGTCGAGGCACGGTCAATTTTGACCGCGTCAGAGAGCCCCTGAAATAGACATTTTACTGGGGTTGGGGCGCGGTCTAAATCTGACCGCTTCAATATTGACAAAAAATCGAAATTCTCAAATTTCATTCTATTTCGATTAGTTTTTGGAGGCATGAACTTAAATGAAGTCTTGTAAACATTATATACACATGATATATGAAAAATCTTGAAGGATTGATGTGAGATATGACGATTGAGATGACTTAAACTTGTGTTATCTTATTTGTTGAGTTGTAAGTTGATGTTGCTAAGAATGATAAGTTCATTGGAGAGAAGAACTAAGGTTATGATGGCATGATGGTAGAAGCTGACTGGGATTAGTTGATGAAAGATAAGATCATGATGTGGTAAGTTAAGATGATTGAGATCATTATCTAAGAACGAACTATGCATAGATGAGCTATGATTTGTCGTGAAACGAGTTAGAAACTCATTATATGAGAAGTTGTTGAGGAAGTAAGATGATATGGGTAGAAGTTGTGTTCATGGTTGATCTTTGTGTTGTGTTGCTTATGTGATTCATGAATGTTAAGCTTATTGTGCATTGTGTTTGATTTGTGTTTAAAGGAATCATGCTTGGCGAGGTCTTGCTTTTGAGCAGCTGCCGTACTTCAAAATCTGTAAGAATAAAAGGTGGGCTTTATGTATAAAAAAACTATAAAGCAAACAAAGTGTTTTTGTTGGTCCCAGATCAGAGTACGAAATAATATGCAGCGGAAGTATAAGAACAATTATTTGCACTCTTAACGCGGGCAGTTCAGTTTGAAACTGGGGACTCAGTTTTAATCAACAGTTTAAAAACTCAGTTTGTGTTAGCCAGCAGTTTTAGGTACCCAGTTTACAGTTATATCAAGTCAACAGTTATACGCTTCAACACTTTTAGAGAAGTGTTGAATGTTTCAAAACACAATTGAAAACTGTATGGTGCGTAAAGTAAATAAAACTGTAAATGAGGCAGGATATTTATAGTGGTTCGGAGCCTTAAGTCCTACGTCCACTCTTCGAAAATTAATCCGGTAATTCACTAAGTAATGAAGATACAATCCTCACGATCTATAGCCAAGTCCTGTGAAAACCACCGTTCACAGCAAAATGGATCACTCGCCCAGGTAGTTGATCTTCACGCCTTCTTCAGTTCCTCGAAGCCAGGTGGCACCTTGAAGTCTTCTCAGAACTGGCAGTCGTCGGAAATAGATTGAGTTAAAACCTCTCTTCTCTTTCTCCGGTGGGTGGATGATTGAGTTCTTCCCAGAACGTACGCTGGTTGGTAAAAGCCCGTAAGAACCTTCTTTTCCTTAGAGATTCAGGTTGTTGTGTTCTTACTTGAAAAGTAAGAACACCAAGAAAGTAGACTAAGTCAACAGACTTAATTCTCGTGTACACAAAGGTTACACGGTGAATCTCTGAAGATTCCTTAAGAAATAATGCCTCGTGTTCAATAAATGAACCACGGAGTTAATGCCTTCTCACTAGAGAGCTTTTAATGCTTGAGCTTTGAATTTGGCAGAGTGACGGCAAGGTTTATGAGCGTTCTTAATCTTTTTTTTTCTTTGGTTTTTGCTATTTATAGTTGAATCTACAGAAAATAGCTGGTAGAGACATTTTGAAGGATGTCCAATCAGTAACCATCCTTTTCTGTAAAGTAGACTGACGACGGTGAAATGCAACACTATCTTCACGTTAAATTTTATTAATTCGAGTACTTTTCAATTCGCTCAAGTGAAAACTATTTACTTGTTTCGAGGTTCAATAGCTAGGCAAATCATAGTCGTTGGTATTTGTTTAACTAGGCAAAATAGAATGTAATCAAACATACAAGCAACAAGGCATTAACAAAATATGTAATTGAACTTCACAAGCCAAAACAATTGAATAACTTGCTTAGATAGATCAAAATCTCAAGTTCAACAATAAGAAGATAGTGAGTGTTGATTGAATTTCTATTGTTCCAAGTTGAATCAAACTATGTTGTAAACCAAGTTTTAATCCCTAGGAGGTTGAGCAATCGACCCTACATTCGCTAGCCACTTGCTACGAAAAACTAGCAGTAGATGACACTAGGAATTGCAAACAGCTACGTTATTAACCCCTAGATCACTCCCAATCGACCGTCAATTATCGCCCTATGACCTAGCCCCACACAGGGATTGGAACTAAAATCGTAAGAATATACACTTTTCACGATGATTCCGCCCGCGTGTTGGCTGCAGCGTTCACATCAACTACATCTAAGGTTGGCTATTACCTACATCTAAGAGATAAGGAATAGGCTCAAGTGCAATTCAATCCCTCAAAAGAAAGTAAACAAGCAAATTTGATATCAACTCATCACAATATCCATTCTACAACACGCACAATTGAATTTAGTTCTTCATACCTTGAATTGAGTACAAATCAATAAGAGAAATGAGAGAATCCAGTACAAAATATCAAGGTCTAAGTATGATCTCCTTTGATTGCCTTCCTTGGACTTGATCTACTTTCATTCCTTCTTGATCCTCACCAAATTGGAAGAATTTAGCTTGAATCTCCTTGAATATGGATGGGGAATGGTTTTGAGATGAATCTAGAGAGAACTCTCGTGACAGTTATTTGAAAGACTGAAAATTTATTACGCTCAAGCAAGTAGAAGCAGAACTCTTTCGAGGCCTTTCAAAAGGCTATCCGTGTGTTGATTTATTCAAACACGAGACTTCAAGCTTCCAGCTTGTAAGTTACTGATCTCTTTGGTGTTCTTTCTCTTCCGAGGAAGTTCACAGCAGCTCTTGTGCCAGCCAGCACTTGAGTTATTACGGGCTTTTGCCGTATTGAGAAGATACGTTCTTGGGAGAACTAAACACCCAGTGAAGCTGTGGAGGTTTAAGTGACGTGCTCGCACTCCACCAGCTGATCAGAGTTGAAGAAGGACAAGGCCGGGAGCGGTTGATCTAGTGAACTGGTGGACGAGGCATTCACCAGCTAGAGATAGATCGTAGGACGCTTGTACCCGATTACTCTTAGTGAAATTTCCAGTGCTACGACTGGAGAGTGGACGTAGATCAGTTGATCGAACCACTATAAATCCTTTGTCTTTTATCAGCTTTCTGCATTTCATACTGATTTAAAACCCAGCACCCAAGTGCTGGTGTATATCTGAAAACTGATATAACTGTGTAAACAAGGCTAAAAATATTCTAAGTCTTGAGTTACCAGCTGACAAGGTCCCAGTCAGCTGAGTAACCAGCAGAGTGCAAGAAACGATTAACCACATTTTCCGCTGCCAAGTTATACCCTGATAATCCGGGACCAACAAGTGGTATCAGAGCGGACGGTTCTTATAGACCGTTCGTATCTGAGTCGCTTAGGACCGTGATCCGTGTTTCCTTGCGCTCTATTTGTTTGTCTGTTTGATTAGCTCAGGTACATCAAGATGAATAATCCGAAGCTACTCGACTACAAGACGGTGAAGCATGATACATGGCGAAAGAGGTCGCTCATTTCTCTAAAGAGCATCCATCCGGAAATGAAAGATGTGCTGGAGAAAGGACCAATCGAGATCACCATGATACAGCACCAGCTAGGAGATCGTCCAGCTGCTGTGATCCCAAAGCCTCAAGGCGAATGGAACGCCGAGGACAGGAAGCGGAATCAGTTGGATTCCATTGCTCACGAGTTGATCCTGGCTTCTCTTCCAGAGTCGCTGATGGAGGAAGCCCTCCAGTTTGACAATGCCAAGGGAGTATGGGATTATCTTGATAGTCTATGTCAAGAAACTGATCAAATGAAACGCAACAAATTGCAGGTTGCGGTGGACAAGTATGAGTCCTTCCAGATGCTGCCTGGAGAAACCATCAAGGAGATGGAGGCGAGATTCAACGCCATCGTCAGCGAGCTAAAGTCCCTGGACAGGAAGTACTCAAATGAAGATCTTAATGCCAAGATCCTGTCCAAGATGCCCAAGGAGGACTGGTTCGTGAAGACGACAGCTCTCAAGGAGAAGGACTTATCCCAGATGACTCCCAAGGAGTTATTTGCTCAATTGCAGGCACACGAGTGGGATATCCAGATGGTGAACAAGAATGAGGCCATCAGGAACATGGGATCCCCCAGCATCAAAGCTCAAGACGAAGCTTACTTCGTCAAGAAGGACTTCAAATGGAAGCACAAGAAGCCCTTCCATGCTGACAGACCTGCTGTCCAGCACAATCAGCAGAAAGAGATCCCAGCCACATCGGGATCTAACTCAAAAGACAGCGAGAGCTCTATCGCTGACCTTGAGCAGCAGATGAAACGACTGGCTGTCCTTCTGGAGAAAGCCAAGTCAAAGCAGGGAGTATCTCTGAGCTCAACTGACGGAAAATTCGTCAAGAGAGCTCCTCGTGCTTGCTACCAGTGCCAATCCCCTGATCATTTAAAGTTTGAATGTCCACAGGTGGACAAAAATGAGCGGGAAAGGCTAAAGAAGCTCTTTGAAGAGCGCGCCTCCAAGGCCGTTGCCAAGGCTATGCTGACCAGGACTGAAGTGCCTGACATACCCGACCATGATGATGGGGAGTATGCGTCAGACGAGGAGTCAGAAGAGGAAGCTCTACTGGCACTCATGGCAGCCTTCGGAGAAGAATCAGCTGAAGGAAGTGCTGACAGTGAAGAGGCACTTGCAGCTGATGATCAGGTACAATCGTCAGCTTCCCCAATGCATATCATGCCTTCTATCAGTTTAGACGATTCTGAGTCGCGTTGCTCCGACTCAGAAGCCGTCACAATAGACATTCTTCAAAAAGAATTTTTAGAATTTTATGAAATAAAGAATGTCTTGGCTGGCGAAAATGCTTCGCTGAAAGATAAAGTTTCTATTTTGACCAAGGAGATTGAAAAATCGAGGTCAGTCAGTGAAGAGCTAGCCACTTTGAAAAAGACTCACTTTGAGTTGCTCCAAAATTTTCAAATTACAAAAACTGAGCGAGATAATTTTCACAATTTCGTTCTGGAGCAAGAAAATAGAATAAATTTTCTAAATAAAGGCTCAAAAGACTTGGAAGCAGCTCTAAGTCATTGGAGAAAGCCTTATGATAAGTCCGGGTTGGGATTTACAAAGGATTTGAGCATAAACCAACCCGAACTCACAGCTCAAAAGGGTAAGGGAAAACTGGCAAATGCATCAGCACCAGCTGGTAATGCCAGTCAGTCCCGTGTGGCTGATCAGCATAGGAACCATAAGCCCAGATACATAGGTGAGTCATCAAGACAAAATCCTCAACTGGCAAGATCCTCTGCTGACAGGACGCCAGCATACCCGAAGACGCAGACTAAGCCGAAATATTCCAAGGCAAGGAAGTCAGCGTCAGCTGCCAGTGGAATCCGACAGCCAGCACCAGCTGTCCAGAGATTCCACGCCCAACCTTACAAGTATGCCAGTTGCCAGCATGCTTACAAGGGATCCAAATCTCAGCGGAATACTGAGAGAAGGATATTTCCCGATAGGAGGAACACCTATCGGAGGCCTGAGCCCAATCAAAACATTTTCTCAAGGGCTGGGAAGGCCATTCATCGTGGTCCACAATTCCAGAGACCACCAAGGCAACACAAGCGGTCGGAAAGAAACTTCCGACACCCTCGGAGGAAGAATACTTCCAGAGGAACCGCACACACAGCCACACCTTCCAAAAACAAATCCATGCATTATTTTAAAAGGAAGGGAAAGGCCACAAGTGATGTCAGCAAGGGTAACACCGAGCTGAAGATTACTCAAGTCTGGATTCCAAAAGGAATGATCCAGAGATCTAACCCTGCAGGACCCGCTGATGATCGGGGACCTAAATAATTTCTTTTTCTTGCAGGAACAGGATCATGCAACACAGCTTCAGAAATCGAGCGAGTGGATCATAGATAGTGGTTGCTCGGCTCATATGACTGGTGAGGAGTTCCTATTTTCTGAGCTCACCAAGGTCAGAGGACCACCAGTTATTTTTGGTGATAACTCCAAGGGCAGAGTTATTAGCAAGGGCTGCATCGAGAAGGATGATGTCAGAATTGTGAATGTATCCCTTGTCACCAATCTGAAGCACAACCTCCTGAGCATCAGTCAGCTGTGCGACAATGGTTATACCATTGTATTTGACAAATCAGGGTGCCAGATCAAGAATGAAGAGTCTGGCGAGACCAAGCTGAAAGGTGTCAGGAAAGGAGGTCTCTATGTTGTTGACTGGCAAAGCGGGAAGACTGATACATGCTTTGTAGCCACCAGTTCCATGGAAACTAACTGGCTGTGGCACAAAAGGTTAAGTCATCTAAATTTCAAAACTATTAATTATCTAACCAAGCATGATCTTGTAGATGGTCTTCCCAAGGGCGGGTTCAAGAAGGAAGGAATTTGCAAAGCTTGCCAGCAAGGCAAACAAACTAGGAAGTCCTTCAAGAACCAGTCGCCAGTCTGCCCCAGTACCAGTCAGGTACTCGAGTTGTTACACATGGACCTGTTTGGACCAGTAACACCGCAAACCATTGGAGGAAGACGATATTCGCTGGTGGTAGTCGATGACTACTCGCGCTATACCTGGGTAAAGCTTCTCAGAACCAAGGATGAGGTGAAGATCATTCTTCCAGAGTTGATCATCCAAGCTCAGAAACAGAGAGAAGCTGTGGTGAAGCGAATTCGATCAGACAATGGGACTGAATTCTGCAACAGTCTGCTGATGGATTTTTGCGCGGAGGCCGGGATCAAACATGAGAGATCTACTCCAAGGCAACCGCAGCAGAATGGACTGGCAGAACGTAGGAACAGGACGCTGAAAGAAGCGGTCCGGTCCATGCTGGCTGAGTCCGGCTTGGGACAGAGTTTCTGGGGAGAAGCGTTGGTGACTGCCTGCTACACTCAGAATAGAAGCGGGATCAACGACAGACTCCAGAAAACTCCCTACGAAGTGTACTTTGGTCGTAAGCCTTCTATAGCTCATCTTCGTGCATTCGGTTCACCATGTTATATCCATAATAATGGGAAGTCGAAGTTAAATGCTTTCTCGCCTAAGGCTGATGAGGGTGTGTTTGTCGGATATGGACATCCCTCTCACAAGGGCTATAGAGTATTTAACAAGACTACCCAGCTTGTGGAAATAACATGCAATGTTGTTTTTGATGAAGCTACTTTAGTGCGCAGGACCTTACGCCAACTGGCTGAAGATGTTCTTGAGGTCGAGGATGTCAGCGACCAGTTGGGTAGGAATTCTTCCGATGCTCAACCAACTGGTTCGACTAGACCTATGACTGGATCATCTTCACAACCAGTTCCCTCGGTTGCCCATCAGCAAACCGGGAGGGTCGGTGATGCAAATGACCTTGCTGAGACCTTACACTCAATCTCCCTGAGTGGATCTAGCAAAAATCAAGGGGGAATTCCGACTGGAATCTTTGAGCCAGAAGACAACGATGAACCAGCTGGAATGGAGGTACCAGCTGATACTGACAACGTTGGTGAAGGTTCAGGAAGCCAGTCAGACAGAGAAACTGATGAAGAAGTTCCAACTGGTGATCAACAACCAGTTGTAGTTCCAGTTCCGACTGGTGATGCTCAACCGCCAGTTATTCTTCCAGCTCCGACTGGTGGAAATGTGGAAGCACCAGTCGTCAGGACAGAAGAACCTGTTTCACAGCCGACACCAGCAGTCGCTGGTCCTCCTAAATGGCTGAGGGATCACCCATCCGATGCTATTCTCGGTGATCCAGAAGGTTCTGTCCAGACTCGACACGGCAGTGCGCTCCTGAGTTGTTTTATCTCTCAAATGGAACCTACTTCCATAGGAGTGGCGCTCGAATCTGCCGATTGGATCAATGCCATGCAAGAGGAGCTTGCAGAATTCACTCGCAATAACGTTTGGGACTTGGTGGAGAGACCATCACACCAGTCAGTGATTGGCACCAAGTGGGTTTTCAAGAATAAGCGAGATGAGAATGGCACCGTGGTCAGAAACAAAGCTCGTTTAGTTGCCAAAGGTTACAGGCAGTGTGAAGGCATCGACTTTGATGAGACCTTCGCACCAGTTGCAAGAATGGAGGCGATACGGCTGTTCCTTGCTTATGCAGCGTATCACGGCTTCACGGTGTTCCAGATGGACGTGAAGAGCGCCTTCTTGAATGGCGAGCTAAAAGAGGAGGTTTATGTCGAGCAACCTCCAGGCTTTGAGATAGGCACCAAAGTGTACAAGCTGAGAAAGGCCCTGTATGGATTGAAACAGGCGCCCAGGGCTTGGTACGAAACGCTGTCACAATTCCTCACCAGCAATGGATTTCGGAAAGGGAAGATTGATAGGACTCTCTTTCTTCTCAAGGATGGTGGTGACATGCTAATGGTGCAGATCTATGTAGATGACATCATATTCGGATCAAGGAATATAACTCTCTGCGAGAAGTTTTCTCAACTGATGCAGACATCATTTCAGATGAGTATGATGGGCAAGTTAACATACTTTCTCGGACTCCAGGTCCAGCAGTCAGCTGATGGAATTTTTATCAGCCAGCGGAAGTATACGAAGGAGTTAATTCAGAAGTATTGCCCAGAGAAAACTAAGTCCCTCAGAATACCTATGAGCACCAGTTGTCAAATATTTCTTGATGAGCAAGGTGAATCAGTTGATCCTACCATCTACCGAGGAATCATTGGATCACTTCTCTATCTCACAGCCAGCAGACCCGACATCTCGTACTCAGTCGGAGTGTGTGCCAGATTTCAAGCCAATCCGAAAAGGTCACACATGGAAGCTGCAAAAAGGATAGTGAAATATCTGAAGGGGACTGAATCTCTTGGAATATGGTATCCCAGAAATGATGAGCTTACACTCATTGGATATTCAGATTCAGACTTCGCTGGATGCCGTATTGACCGAAAGAGTACCAGTGGTACGTGTCAGTTTCTAGGACACAAGCTAATCAGTTGGTTTAGCAAGAAGCAGCACTCAGTTGCTACATCTACCACTGAAGCTGAATATGTTGCCGCTGCCAGTTGCTGTGCTCAAATTATTTGGATCAAGCAACAACTGGAGGATTATGAAGTGGACACTGGCTGTGTTCCCATCTATTGCGACAACAACAGTGCTATGTGCATCACAAAGAATCCAGTTCACCATTCCAGAACCAAGCACATAGACATTCGACATCACTTCATACGTGATCATGTCAAGAAGAAGGATGTCAGCGTGGACTACATCAGAACTGAAGATCAACTGGCTGACATCTTCACTAAACCCCTTCCAGAAGCAAGATTCAAGGAGTTGTGCATCAAACTCGGTCTTATGGAGATTGATGTGAGCCCCAATGATGAGGAAGAATGAGTCCCAGCTCTCATTCTGTTCTTGATCTTCTGAAGGACGCTGATTACGACTAAGTCCAAGCTCTTAGTTGTTTTTATTTAAGTGGTATCTCAAGATCACTGATGGCTCCTACTGGCGGAAATTAACCCTAAATGTCCAAGGAAATGAGTTCCAGCTCTCATTTCAATTTGCCAGCACAAACCATCAGTTGAAGCGAAATTGGGTCCCAGCTCCCAATTTCCAGCGATGATGAAGAGTGGATTTCTTGAAGAGAAGATTATGCGGATTAAATTGAGTATCAGCTCTCAATTTTCTATCTTTCAAGTTGTCAGCGGACAACTGGTGACATTTCCTACGACTGATGAAATTGAGTCCCAGCTCTCGGGTGCCAGTCGTAAGTATCAGTTGCCAACTGATAAAGAGGCCAACCAGTTAGGGGGAAGTGTTCAACTGGTATATGCTACTGATGACCAGTCAAGCCAGCTGTCGCAGAAAAGGCGGGATTATTCAAATCCGACTAGCGTGTACATCTCTCAGAATTTAATGCGGCATTTAATGCCACATTTAATGTGCACAGTGTCTGCACAGTCCGACGCTTGGTTGCCACCAATCGCTGCGTGCCACGTCAGCTCCACGGCGTAGCCCACGTCAGCACGACCGCGCACGTCTCACAGGGAATCGAGCCTGCTGATGACCGTCGATCCTCACTTGCTGAGCGTTGATTCTGGACGTCTGATCCTGCATGGCCCGAGTATAAATACCCGATCACTTCCTTCGGGTTAACCTTTATGTTTCCCTACTTTCAGAACCCTACTTTCAAAATTCTCTCATCTTCCCTTGAGATTTTCTGAAACTTGAATCTTTCTGAAGTCATGGCATCATCTTCTCGACCTACAGCTGATAACCCTCCATCTACATCATCCTTGTCTGGTTCACCAGACTTACCAGTTGCTGAAGCTCATATGCCTACGTATACTGGCATAGTGAAGATCGAAGATATCGATTACACATATCCGTTCGCCCGACTGGTTCAGTTGAACAGGCCGGCGACCAGGCGACAGCTCTCAAACGCGCAGATTAGGGCTGCTCAGGTCCAGAAAGAGAAAATTTTGAATGCGAAATTGGCCCTGAAAAATTTTGGGGAGGAGCTGATGGAGATGATTGATCGAGAACAGCTCCGACAGTACTTGACGGCGACACCCGAAACTTTCCATCCCCACATGGTAGCCGAGTTCTACGCTCGGGCCGTGATTGCTGACGACAGGAAGTCTTTCACAACTTCCGTTTTTGGCCACATGATCACCGTCACCGCGGAATACCTCGCCGATCTGTTCGGGCTGAGGAATGAAGGAGAGGATGTGGCCACGTATCATCAGGATGATACGGTGGAATTCAGGAGGCGGTGGGTGCAGTGGAAGAAGCCAGAGGTCACCGTCTTCCGGACTGGCATGAGGAAGTCAGAAATGGAG
The DNA here is from genome assembly GCA_026898455.1 of Plectranthus barbatus. Classification (NCBI taxonomy): domain Eukaryota; kingdom Viridiplantae; phylum Streptophyta; class Magnoliopsida; order Lamiales; family Lamiaceae; genus Plectranthus; species Plectranthus barbatus. The sequence goes on from JAPKLW010000204.1 coordinate 584,127, forward strand.
GAATACTGGCAAATGGTGTGCGATATTGTGGTTCGCATGCTACAATGCGAGGTCGGCTCGTACGCCGAGTTAAGCCTGCGCAAGTTCTCGGTGATGTGTGCCCTGGTGGATGGAGTTCAGGGCAACTGGGCCGAATTTTTCTTTGGCAGGTTGCTAGAGAATGTAGACAGGAACACCTCTGTTCCGACTGAAGGGAAATTTGCCCACGCAGTCTCGTTCGGGCTGAGGATCAGCCACATCCTGGAGATGGAATTGGGTGATGGCGTGGATCAGGGGGAACAGCTGGTTGGTTCCGACTTCATACCAGCCACGAAGGTGAAGCTGCCTCACCCAGATTACAAGAAGCCACGAAGGCTGAAAGGGAAGTCAGCAGTGGACCCTGCTGAGGTCGTTTCTGAGGAGGACTCAGAAGACCTGGGGGAGCAAGTGCCAGCTGTGGCTCTCCCACTGACTGATGAGGCTAAGGCTCAGTTGAAGAGGAAGCTGGAGACGGAGTCTCTCTTCGAAACCATGGAAGGCGCGGTGGCTGAGGCGACTGGTATCCACCCACGGGATGTACAACTGGTACCAGTCACCAAGAAGCCATCCCACAAGAAGCCTAAGACTTCCCAGCACCAGCAGCCACCGTCAGCTGTTGCATATGACCCTGAGTCTGGGAAGATCTCCATCCCAGTCAAGAAGTCCATTCTGGGACTGACTGAGGAAGAAACGCTGGAGAGGATGACTCGCAAGAGGAAGCGAGTTCAGACCAGAGCTCAGAAGCTGGTCGAGCAAGCAAAGAAGGAGCAGCAAGCCTCCTTAGTAAGGAAGAAACAGGCCCAGGCAAGGTTGAAGGCCTTGGCCGACCAGCGTAAAAGAGAGGCTGAGCTGGCAGCCCGCGATGAAGCCTATGCAAAGGTGCAGGCTGAGCATGAGGCCAGACGTCAGGCGGAACTGACGGAGCAGGTGCGCCAGGTGGCCAAGGGAAAGTGGGATGTGCCCGAAACTTCCACAAGTGCGAGGCCACCAGCACCAGCACCAGGCGAGATCTTACCAGAAGACTCCTTTAACCGCCTGATGGTCATGGGTGCTGAAGAGGATGTACTATCCCTTGTGGATAAGTACCAGGAGGAGGAGGAGGTCGCTGAAGTCTCTCCACCCGCGCAAGGGGGTGGTGGAGGTGAAGAAGACCCACTGGCCGCGCAAGGGGGTGCCAGTGGAGGAGTTGAGGAGCGGGCGACCACCCCGGTAAAACTGGCGAGCTTCTCGGATGTCAGTTCTGAATCCGAGGATGCAGAGGAGCCAAGGGCTGAGGAGCCAGAGCAGGAGCCAGCTGAGGAGGTGACACACTACTCCATGGTGCAGAGGATGGAGCCAAGGGATCTGTTCCCAGACATTGATGATAAGGCTCGTCGTCCTGCCAGTCGCCCCCGATCTACACATGCCTCGACATCAACTTCCGGGCGACCAGCAGCATCCTCTACATCACCAGCTAGGCGTGCACGTACTGAAAGGCCTTACATGCTCTGCATCCAAGAGCATCAACTGATTGAGGAGGATACCTTCCAGGCTCGCGTGACAGGGGTACACCGGTGGGAGCACCGCGGGGACATGGCGTTTCTAAATTCACGAGTGCCTGAGCCTTCAGCATTCAACATCAACCCCTTCAGCGGACTCCCCCACCAGTCGGTATATGCCTCAAGGATTTTTGACTGGTGCCTGCCCCTGCAGCCAGTGGAATACTACAATTCCACTCTCTATGAGTATGCGGAGAACATCACGGCGGAGGTAGAGAATGCCGTCAATGACGAGATGATATCCAGCTACCGTAGACTCTGGAGGGTGGATCCAGAACTATGTCTGGAGTTCCAGAGGTGGCGGATTTTTGACAGATGCCAGCGCCTGCTGACAGTGGAGAAGCGGGCGGTTCTTTATGCCAGACTGGGTCTTGGCTACTGGAGAGCGGAGGAGGAGTGGGCTAATGCTTTCATGGGCACTGATCCTGAATGCCCCCAGCAGCTGTCTACAAGGAGGATCAAGCGCCGCTTGCTGAAAATTGCAGAGTATAGGCAGCTGACTGGAAGCTCCGGCCTCCCGCCACTGAAAAAGGTCAAGTTACCTTTCCTCCAGTTCCGAGTCACCAGTCGGGGGTACCAGCTGACGTACGCGCTCCGACGCCTCAAAGTGCTGGTTACCCTCCCGAGGATCCCTCCCTACCATGCTAATTGTTCGACATGGCTGCCTGCGCTTTGCTGGTAGACCACATTGTGGAGGAGGATCCCTCTCGTGGTTTGTGGCTGACCCTTGCCGTCCCTCCTGTTCCTATTGTCTCGGGCGATCTCGTCCCTGATTCTATGGACTGGCAAGTGGTGGAATTCACAGCCCCCTCAGTTGTTTCTGAAGTCCAGCCAGCTCCAGCAGCAGTGCCAGTGGTGGAATCAGTTGAGGAGCCAGCAGTCGAAGTACAAGTAGAGGAGTCAGCAGCAGCTGATGTACCAGCAGAGGCACCAGCAGCAGCTGCAGTGCCAGCGGAGGAGCCAGCCCCGATGGAGATATCAGCTGCATCTGAACCAGCAGCGGCTCCTTCCGCAACTGATGTACCTTCCTCTTCCATTGAAGAATCAGCGCAGCCAATCTCCGAGATCCATCCCCCTGTGCAGCTCATTGCACTCATCGATGCCAGGATGGACCAGCGCTTCGCCAGCTTCCGAACCGAGATGACTCAACAGATGGAGTCAGTCACCGCTGAAGTGTCCTCCTTTTTGGCACGGATCCAAGAGGGGGAAAGTGCGCGAGCACGTGCTGAGGCTGAGAGAGCCCGTCTTGCTGAAGAGGAGAGGAGGATTGCTGCTGAGGAAAGGGAGAAGAGCAGACAAGATATGGCAGCGCTCACAGAGATCCTGAGGTCGCTCACAAGCAGAACTCAATCACCAGGATCATCTTCTCAGCCATAGTCTAGCTTCTTCATTTTGTTGTAAGTATTTGTATCTCTAGACTAGTCAGTTTTCTATCCTGTACTTGTAACTGCAACATATTAAATGGATTGATTACTGACAAGTTGATGACAATTCCTCATTGTCCAACAAATTGTCTGAGTATTTACTTACCAGCTGAACTTACACTTCCAGTGTAATCAGCACCAGCACTCGTATCACACACTTTAAATCTTTTTGCTCTGATCTCAATTTTTCATATTTAAACGAGCAATATCCCTCTTTGTTTGAGGGGGAAGATTTTAGTTAGAGCTGATGTGAGGAAGTGGTTTCATGGGTTTAGATCTGATAGGTTTATTTTGTAAAACCCTGAAATACTTTGTAACTTTCCTCATCAGCTGAGTGCTCGCTGGTTAGGCTTTGATCGCACCAAAAAGGGGAAATTGTTGTGAAATTTGGCTAAGTTTCCTTTCCCCAGTAGCTACTTGCTTAGATTCTAGTTTTGGTGTTTTGGTGGATCAAATCCTAAGTCCAACCAGCGTCAGTTTGTCTCTAGAATAGCTCTAGTTCTCAAATGTAAAGTCCTGTTTAGGTCTTTTGAGTTGTAAGTCGCAGCTGATCAAAGGCTCATGCTGACACTGTTCACCAGCATGAGAAGTACTTACCACTGGCTACTGTTCACCAGTTGGGAAAAGTCTCATCCGAAGGCGGCTGACAAAGTCTCGTGCTGACACTGTTCACCAGCATGAGAAGAGCTAATGACTGGTTACTGTTCACCAGTTGGGAAGGATTTCACCAGCAGGCGGCTGACAAATCCTACCAGCAGAATACGTGTTCTCACTGACACTATTCACCAGCGGTGAAGCCACCAGTCATGGGAGATTCCAAGAAAGGGTTAACATCAGACATATTGGTAGACTTAGATTGTGCCAGCGCAA